>CP139507.1:143722061-143827061 GCA_021014915.2 Artemisia tridentata subsp. tridentata | reverse complement strand
AATATACACATTTATATTACGTTTACATATTCGTTACAATTTATTTCAAGCTTCATTCTTATTATTCATTTTATCATATAACATGTCATATCATTTTTAGTATCATGTCTTGATCGCATAAGAAAAGGGCTTAATATAACCGAATATAAACACATGACATATTAATTTTATTGTTCCTACTATTTCTTTCCTATTTTTTTAAACAAAATCTAGTTTAGTGAATTCTCTCACGAAGCCTTAAACCCGTTCGAATTAAACCAAACTAAACGCAACTCGCAAGTTTTCTTAAAACCTTTTATAAATTAACGTGGGCTTATGAGCCCAATAAGCTATTTCTGGCTTATTTAGATAAGCAGTCCAACTCAACTCTTTTGCAACGTCTTTATAACCCAAAAGCAAGCCCAAACATAAGCCCATTTAACCCTTAAAGCCCACACTTCTTATTTCCTTAACGGGCCGAGTTTTAAACGTTTAAGGCCCATTTAACTCAAAAATAAGCTTTACGAGTCATAAGCAGTTAAAAAGCATTCAAATAAGCTTAACTAAGTTATAAAAACTCTCGACAACTTTTTCCTAATCTTTTTGTACAAAAAAGACTAGTTTTGCAAATACTTTCAAACTCAAGGACCAAAACTGCCAATTTTAGGAAAATAGGGTATAAACTGTAATTTCAGTAACTTGGGGATAAATATTGTTAAAACAGTCACTTTATGGTTTAAAATGTCATTTTTGGGAACCTTTGGACTAAAAATATAATTTAAGGACTAATGGTGCAACGCTTACACCGTTAGGGTAAAAAGTGTAAATTCTGTAAAAGACCAAGAGCTGAACAGTAACATTATTTATAATCAATTCTATTTCATGTTTTACTCATTTCATATGCATTTTTTTCATTCGTCTCAATATATTTATTTTTCGTTACGATTATATTTATATAACGAACTTTTAAAACGAATAACTTAATGTATTAATTCAACGACTTTCGAGGAAATGATAATTATGGAACCAAGGACATAAAAATATGATAACATTATGTATAATATTATTTTTGAACTTTAAGCATTTTAATCATATCAAATCATTTTCATCACGAACCGATTCGTTATCCGATATTCTTTCACAATCATTATTCACATCAAGTCAATCTTAAACCATCGAAATCTCAGACTTCCCTATTATTCAGGTCGTGTGTTGGAGCCGTTCCTGTGATACTTTTGACTTAACATTTTCTTGACCTTACAGCTAAGGTGAGTCGTAGCCCCTACCTTTATACTCGTTTTAACTCTTTGGGGGAGATACATGCTCAAACTATACTTATTTACTTTTGCAAGTACTCAAAATGCTTATTACATGATTCGTATTTATATGCATATCTGTTCGCTTATACATTATGCATTGTTGACATATTTGGATTACTTGACGCGTTTATCAAAATACTTATGACATTGATACGTATTCATATACACATCTGTCATGTTCGTACATTGATACGTATTTCTATACACATCTGTACTTGTCCTAGTCATACATTGATACACATTTCTATACACATATGTACTGTACTATTCATATTATGTTAGCAGTGGGTTGTGAACACACATGTTGCAAGTCTTGTATGAGCGGGACTTGAGACTGAGTGGATTTACAATGCATTTGCTGTGGAAACCCTAATGCTTACTATTTAAACTATACATTTATGTTCTATGTTCATGCTTAAATTACTTTACTCGTTTATCAAATATGTTTTGCATTGGTATGCAAGTCATCTAATATATTTTGCATTGGTATGCAAGTCATTTAATACATTTTGCATTGGTATGTAAGTCATCTATTATATTTTGCATTGATATGCAAGTCATCTAATACCTTGTGCATTGGTATGCAAGTCATCTAATATATTGTGCATTGGTATGCAAGTCATCTATCTTATTCATTCTATGTTAGCAGTGGGTTGTAAACATACAGGTTGCAAGTCTTGTATGGGCGGGGCTTGGGACTGAGTGGATTTACAATGCCTTTGCTGGAAAATCTTTATTCAAATACTTTACTCTTAAACTAAACTCTATGAACTCACCAACCTTTGGTTGACACTTTTTAGCATGTTTATCTCAGGTTATTAAGGCGATAGTGGATGCATGGATTCTAGAGTCATTTGCATACTTGAAGACTTATATCTTTATCTTTACCATTCGATACATTTTGAAAACTTTTATGTATCTTCACTTTGGAACTTATTGTCATAACTCTGATTTTGAATTCGAATAGTAACATTTTAAAACGTCTCATTTAGAGGTCGTTTTCTATACCTTGATCTGTATTATGAAGTAATATCCCCTTGACACTATTGTTCCGCTGCGGTAATTTGGGGGTGTTACACAAGATGTTTGCGTGGCCACGCCCAAGATCTATCTGAAATACGTTCAGACGATTTGGTAATCTTGCTCAATCATAAACAACGAGAAACAGAATTGTTAATAAAAGAATGACTAAGATCCATATCTTTATTAACGTGGTATTAGTAACAAAAGGATGATAATAATGATGAATCATTAAAGGTTTTTCCAGGAGACCTCCCTCGAGTTGTACTAGGGGTATTGGCGTGTTGCTAGACGCTAACCAATGTCATTACACTTTAATAGTTGTCCAAGTGGGAGCTGTTAAGTTTATGGACAAAATATTAATTAGTGTATGTCTAGAATCGAACTTGAGACCACATGATTGCACACGTTACGAATGAAATTAATGTATAATAATTAATATATATATAATGTTATATATTTAATTATTTAAACACAAATAACGACTAACGGACGTTAGTACTTAACGGTAATTGACTAACGATCGTTAGATATTAAAAGAGAAGGACTAGATTGTAATTTGGATGTTGAGAAGATTCCGGAACCCCTCTAAGGGTATGGCCGGTCGTGGATTAGGATTGGTAGCCCAATCCTTATCCAACTTGCTCTCCAAGTTATAATTAGTATAAATACAAATCAAAGGGTCTTTTGTTTTTAACCTTGTGCACACACTACACCCTAAAAAGCTTTGTCTTCTCTTTTGTTTTGTTAAAACCGATCGACCAACACCCCTTAAAGGGTTTGATCATTTTTTTTGCTAAGCAAAATAATTGTGTTTGTTTGATCTAGCAATCTCATTAATTCGATATTAATTCGTGTGTACAATAACGTGGTATTAACTCACTATAGTTAATATCTTGGATCGAATAACAAAACGATAAGGGGTTATTCATTGATCCACTTATAAACCCTAATTAGGGTTCATCTCAATTGAAGAATTAATTGAAGTTTGATTCTTGTTCTTGCTAGAATCAAATGTACGTTCTTGTTTAAATTCGGTTAATTATTTATATGTTAAATTGATCCTAGCTTCAACATGTGTACTTGATGCTAGTTGTTTAATTATATAAATGTTATAGTATTAAAATTACAACAAATATGACAAATTCTAACGGGGCATGGCTTTTCCTATTCTCCATGTGGCTCCACTTTTGTGCGAGTCTTTTTTGATTACTACTTGCTTTTCTTTGACCATTCACATGTTCACATGAACTACTGAGTTTACTTTTTATTTGACCATGAAGTGGAGTTAAATTCTACATGAGAACTAGTTTGAGAAATATGCTTTTCTTTACTGATTAACAAAGATCGTGATATTGTGCCAAAACTTGTACGTGCTATATTAAGCCTTAAAAGCACTAAGACTAGAATTATATGCCTGGTTGTTCCAAGATTGACGTGTAAAAGTTTCAAGATGTCGCTAAAACTAGTCTTGAGCGCGCACTAAGATTTTAACAAAATAATGGCTGTGTTTGATACATGCTGAATGGAATGGTTCAGCACTTAGTGCTGAATCGGTCAGCATTCCGGGTGTTTGATTTGTGCTTCTGAACGCTGAATGCTGAATCATTCCGACTGAATCATTCCACTTATAAGTTGATGCTGAATCATTCCGATTGTTACCTTTTGTTATAAGTTGCTACTGAAGAACGTTGTAACAATTTTGTTATGCCCGTTTCTTTCATTCGGTTGCAAGACAAACACAAGTAACATAAACTAATGATAAAAATGGTAATTTTTTATCATTCAGATAAGTCATTCAGAACCGATATCAAACATACAATTTTCATTCAGAACCAAGTCATTCAGAGCCTTTGAACCATTCAGACTTCAGAATCATTCAGCACTAAATCATTCTGTGTTATCAAACACAACCTAAGATTTTAACAAAATAATGGCTTAGTGGTGTGCACCACAAAAAAAAAAAAAAAAAAAAATGTATGTAAGGCTGTAGTGAAGTATAAATGTGTTTAAGTGAGAGATGGTAAAAATGAAAATAACCATTACAATATTTAATGAATTTAGTGATGCGAGGAAGGGATCAAGTGAGGAAAAAAAATTAGAATGAGAAAAATAAAAACTTTTTTTTAACCACATATTTTAAATAAGAAAGAAAAGTTTTAAGAGCAGATACATTTACCCGTTTGGTTTGTTGCTAGGAATGACAATGGGTATCGGATTTATATGGGGTAGAATGACAATGGATATGAAAAAGTGTATGATTACGATTTTTTATGTTTGGATGAGAAAATATGGTATGAAAAAGTGTATAGATATTTGAGTTTTGTAGTGTAAAAAAGAGGGACCCACGGGAATGGATTTCATAAACACCAAATTAGTGTGCTATGAATCTATGACTATGATATACCCACTTTATTACTGCGCCCACAAAACAAACACCATTAATGACTTTCAAAGTCATATTCTCATTCCCATAGCATCCAACCAAACGGGCCTTACTTTTACAAATGGATCTAAAACGTATGACTAGTTTCTCATTTTATTTTTTCTTATTTGATCAACACACGACCAAAACACCATACCATTATTACTAACCTCATTATTTTCATCGCCAAAAACTTGTGAAAACCCAAGCTACCCACGTGGCAAACACTCAACCGACCCCACATAAAACCAAACCCGGATCGTCAACCGGGTCACACTTTTCACCAACCCAACCCACAATTACATAGAAATAAGAAATTGTAAACTCTGTTCTCTTTTGTGTGTGAGAAAGCAAAGATGGATTTGTTACCAGCGGGGGGAGAGATGATAGTGAAAAAACACAGATTCAGGTCATTAAAAATGGTGGAATTGAATTACGATGATGTTTTGTCGGATGTCCCGTACGGTGCTGAGTATGGTAAATTGGATAACGGTCTTACTTATTATGTTCGATTGAATTCTAAGCCTAAAATGCGAGCTGCTCTTGCACTTGCTGTTAAAGTCGGGTAACACACACATCTTTCTTAAATTATGTTAGTACTAAATAAATTATAGCTTAGTTTTTACTTGCAGTTTGTGTTGGTTTTCGCAGTTGATATCGAATAATTTGAGCCTGAAAATGCATAGTTTATAGAAGCTATATATTGGAACTATATTATGCCATACTTGTTTGTGACATATATGGGTAAGATAAATGATAAGAGTGCTACATGGTTAAAGCTCACTTATATGAGGGTTAAGTCGAGGATGATTTTCCTAGCATATACATAACAATGATATACACTTAGTGGTTAGGTAAGTGACCACAACTATTAGACGGACCAACTTCTACATAATATTGGTGGACTCGATTGAAATTTGGCACACTTGGCAATTGGCGCGGGTTTTGTTTATAATAACTATCAGTTGGTTGTATCCTCCACATTATGCTTTCATTCCATTTATCTGACCAAAAAGTTTATCTTTATTTGCAATTTGTGTACTTGTTGCTACCTTTTTTGAACGATTTGTGCCGTTTATTGTAACTGATAATGCATAGAATGACCTACTTGTTACCACATGTATTAGGCTACACAGACAAGTGTTCCGAGAACACATGTTTGAAATTTACTGATGATGTGCGATGAGGGAAACATGATTAGCTTGCATTCATAATAACATTTCGCTGAAACTAAGGTTCAAGTTTAGGATGACTCGTGTGTGTTCGCGATTCATTGTAGTGTAGACCTAACACACGCACTAATTATATACACTCTAGTCTACGGTTCGATACAGAGTGACAACAGTGAATGACTTTCCATAACATTAAGTCAATTGTAATTTGGATTTTGGATAAATGTCGGCAGATGGCTTGAGCTTTGTTTATATCGATTATCATTTGGATTTAGATCTTCCACGTCATATGGGTTAAATTTATTGATTAGAGTATCTTACTATATGACAGCTCAGTTCTCGAAGAGGAAGATGAGCGAGGAGTTGCTCACATAGTTGAACATCTTGCATTCAGTGCCACCAAGAAATACACGAACCATGATATTGTCAAGTTTCTTGAAAGCATCGGTGCAGAGTTTGGTGCATGTCAAAATGCAGTTACATCGGCTGATGAAACGGTTTATGAGTTGTTTGTTCCTGTTGACAAACCTGAGCTTTTATCTCAAGCTATTTCAGTCTTGGCAGAATTTAGCTCCGAGGTAAAAACGTATATTGGTGATACCAACTGTTTTCTTTCTTTTCCTTCTTCTTTTTCCACTCTTTCACAACTTCCTATATGTGCAGGTTCGAGCATCGGCAGAAGATTTGGAAAAAGAAAGGGGCGCTGTTATGGAAGAGTACAGAGCAAACAGGAATGCCAAAGGTAGGATGCAGGACGCACATTGGCTTTTGATGATGGAAGGCTCAAAGGTATGCTATTTTTACTGAAAGAGCTAATCACCACATTCATCTATATTCATAGTTTGTGCGTGTGTGCGCGTGCATAAAAATTTTTGTGTAACCTGCAATGGCTTTTATGTGCAAAGCAATTTTTTGACGTTATCAACGTTCGAGTTGTAGGGAGATTGATTAAGAGAGTACTCTTGTCATGCATGCACATTTTTTGATTCAGAAAGTAATTAGGTTTTAAACATTTGGTTTATCAAAGGGTGATACTCGGTCATAGTAACATTACATATATATGATTCTTGGTTACATCACTATTTTTGGTTACTTGCCTTGTATTTCTATCTAAACATTAACTACGAATTGCAGTATGCTGATCGCTTACCAATTGGATTGGAGAAAGTGATTCGGACTGTTTCTCCGGAGACTGTGAAACAATTTTACACAAAATGGTACCATTTGAAAAATATGGCTGTCATTGCTATTGGAGACTTTTCTTATACGAAGGTTCGAATGACATACGTGCTTATTTATCATATATACAAAACAGAAACAATATATGTTGGTGTTCCTTTTTAAAATTGAACTGTGTAATTAATGGTTGATCTTTTTCTTGTTGTTTTCTCTGACAGAGTGTTGTTGAATTAATACTCATTTTGGTGGTAAAGCTTCAATGACTTATGCTCCGGATATACCTACGTTTCTAGTCCCATCTCACGAGGAGCCTCGTGTTTCCTGTTTTGTGGAATCTGAAACTGCTGGGGTTAGTGTTCTACAGTCTCCAATGTAATAAATCCATATAGAACTACTAGAGTATGTTTGTTGGTGTATTAGTGACACATTCACCTGTTATGTGATGTAATTTATTATTTTGTTAAAGTCAGCAGTCATGATAAGCTGCAAATCACAAGTGGATGAGTTGAGGACTGTAAAAGATTATCGAAATTTACTAGTAGAATCCAGGTTTTACCATGCAATGAACCAAAGATTCTTCAAAATATCACGCAAGAAGGATCCACCTTACTTTTCATGCTCCGTGGCTGTGGACGTGGTTGTTCAACCAGTTAAGGCGTATTTAATGACTTCATCTTGTAAAGAAAAGGGGATTCTTAGCGCCTTGGAATCAATGCTCATGGAGGTTTGATATTCATCGTTTATTTCACTCCTCACTTATGATTCTGTTCCATTAACTTATGTATATACTATCAGATTACTAGGGTTCGGCTACATGGCTTTTCTGAGCGAGCAGCATCTGTTGCACGTGCATCAATGATGTCTGAAATTGAATCCGCGTATTTGGAGCGTGACCAAGTGCAGTCAACCAGTCTAAGAGAGGAATACTTACATGTATTTATCTATCCTTGTCCTCATTGTTTGATTAGGTTGTTCCCTTGTCTAATTCATTAATTTTTTAGCATTTTCTTCGTAATGAACCTATTGTTGGAATTGAGTACGAGGCAGAACTCCAGAAAACAATTTTACCGCGTAAGTTGTTAATGTCATCAGTTCTCTTTCTTTTTTCTTTTTTTTTTTAATTATTATCTTTACCATTAAATTGTAGTCCTTACTACATATCCTGTCCTTTACTTTTTGATGTTGTAGATATATCTGCATCTGAGATATCCAAGTATTCAGAGGTTTTTCGTACTACAAATAGTTGCGTCATAAAGGCAATTGAGCCTCGAGCTGTTGCAACAGTGGACGATCTTAAAACTGCCGTGTTAAAGATAAATTCACTTGAGGAAGAGGAAATATTTCTCCTTGGGATGAAGACCACATTCCAGAAGAGATTGTTGCTTCAAAGCCAAACCCTGGGTAAATATCCTAATCTTATAATATGAAATTATTTTATATTGTCCGAAAGCCAGAATAAGATTCTAAGAAGCTTTGACTTCAATATGTTGTTACATCCGAGACCTAATATAACTGCATTGTTTATTTTTGCATAACACTTCTTGTTACATACTTCACAATGTACATCACGTATCTTGACTTCCATTTTTCAAGTAGCATTGCAATGCATGTGGTTCCTGTTGATGGTTAATGGTTAATGGTTGATGTTTGTATGTCATACATTATATAGTTACTTAGCCTCTGCATAATGTTTGTAACTGCAGAAGTGTAGTGGAGGAGTCTGAATATTCCAATATTGGAGCCACTGAGGTGATTCTATCAAATGGCATGCGTGTTTGCTATAAGTGCACCGATTTCCTTGAAGACCAGGTATGTTTTATATGTTATTATTAGAGAGTGTCACTGGATTGTACATAATATGAGAGCTGGGGATGCAAACTAGTGTGTTTATTAAGCAACTCAAGATCATGCTTGTTTGAGTTGTGCTTTTTTGAGTTTGAGCTCGAGCTTGAACATTCAAATCAAGGTCAAAATATATGTGCCAATATCGATCGACCTCTTATCGGTCTTTTTAGAGGACTACCTATAAATAGTAATTCACTATAATAAACACAATTCCGCAATTTCAAACCTCTATTTTCGATCTTTCTAAATCAAATCTGAATCGAGTATCCTCACATAATGGTTAATTGGGGATGTTCCTTTGTTCACGCCGTGGGGGACGACTCATAGTCTACTGTCTTGGAGCTCAGCAGTGGTTGTCACATGACTTTGTTATTAGTTTCATGCTTTCTTCTTAAAGTCTTCGATTGGATTATGTTAATATCTGACAATTTAGTTCTCGGAAAGGAACAAATGCATGAAAGTACCCACACGCGTGATAATCTTGCATTCAGTGCACTAAAAAAAATCACAAGTTATGATGTTCTCAAAAATAATTAAAAGCATTGTAGCTAGTTTGATGATTGTGATAATGCAATCACATTAACTAATGAAACATTTTATGAGTTCTTTGTCTGTATTGGCATTTGTGGGTATTATAGCAGACCATGTAAGTCTTAGAAGAATTATCTGGAGGGATAAAAACATGAATATGTGCAAATTGCAGTATGAGCACACCATTTGGAAAAGGGAAAAACGTTTTGGAATTTTATAGAGCAAACAATAATGCTAGTGGCATGGTGCACTATGCACATTGGCTTTTATTGATGGAAGGTTCAAAGGTCATGTTAACTAGAAAAGAAAACGCTCTTATGGCTGCTCCTACCCCATGCATTTATGTTCATAGCTTGGGTGTGTGCGTACAAAGAAATTTCTATTACACATGCGGTGAGTTAATAACTTAATATACATAGTAATTGTTTCAAATTTCTAACGTCAATACTCTTATTTTTTCTTCTACTATAATGTTATTACTATATAACATAATATGTCATCAATTGCTATTGCATATGAACTCATTCCTGGTTGTACAAAGTTTTCTTTGCACACACGAAAAACTGTGAACATGGGTGCATGAGGTTATGAGGTACGAGGTGCAACCACTAGAGAATTTTTGAGCACTTGTTCTTAATTGGTTAACATTGACTTTTGAACCTTCAGCATAAAGAGCCGGTGTACATCTTGTCATTGAGATTCCTTTTTGCCCTAAACTCCTCCATTACAGACCGTAGCCTCTCTAGTTCGCTAAAGCCTTTACTGATACAGTGATACTTGAATTAGCCTAAGCTAGAAATATTAAACGTCGAGAAAAAAGATTGATGATCCACATCGCCAATATGTTCCTACCTCTTAACTGAATTCTGGTAAGGCTTGTATCATTTGAGACAAGAGTTCACATTTTTCAATCCAGACAAAGAACTCGTAAACAGTTGTTTCATTGGCTGATATGACTGCATTATGACAAGCACAAAGGTGCTCTAATGCTTTCAAGAAATTTGACGACATTATGATTTATGTATTTTTCTGGTGGCACCGAAGGCAATCTATTACAAATATGCTTGGCAACTTTCCACTCTTCTTCCTCTGCCTACATTGCCATGTATTAGGATGTGTTATTAATTAAGAATTTATCAGGCAAGCATGATTTAGATGGTCTAAATCCAATTGACGGGGAGAAAATCCATGCTAGATAGTCATAGATCCAAACTTTAGTTAACTCCTCGCTTATGTCACACACTGCCATTTTTTTTCTTTTCCAGAAAACGAAGTTTGATATGCCTTGATACCATTTAGTTGTATCTCATCAGTTGCGAGACAATGTGATAGTTTTTACTCCTACCTTATGTTGGAATATACCAGTGATCTATATCATCAGTGAAATCCTACCTTATGTTGGATAGTCTATATCATCAGTTGTGACTTGTGAGGCATGTGTTTGTTATTGACTAACATTGAGTTGACCTAAAGCCCTAAACCAATAAATATGCATCCTCGATGTCGGGCTAGATGCCACAAGGCTTTCTGTTTGCAGCTTTTATCTTTAGACTTATGGTTATAACCCATGAAAGGTCGTGTGTATGCTAATTAAAGATAGTCATTGCCTTCTTAGAGATACATGTTGATATTACACACATTCTTTTTAGATTTCGACTATCAAGCTTAAAGCATGTTAATTGCCATATGTAGTTATGACAGCTTGAATATATTGGGTTTTTCCTACATGGTGTTTATGTGATCAATATATGTTCTGCTTGAGCAGGTTTTGTTCACAGGATATGCATATGGTGGTTTATCTGAACTCCCCGAAAGTGAATACATCTCATGTTCAATGGGTTCCACAATTGCTGGAGAAATCGGTGTATTTGGTTATAGACCGTCAGTGATGTTGGAAATGCTTGCTGGTAAGAGAGCTGAAATCGGTACAAAGCTTGGAGCATATATGAGAACCTTTTATGGTGACTGTTCACCTACAGACCTGGAAACGGCCTTACAGGTTTGTTTTAATACTCACCTATGCTGCTTATCAGTTATTCTGCTAATCACCTATGCTTACGCATAGAAACTTTTATGATATTCGATTGATAGTTTAATTCAATATACTGTTTTCTTTGTTATCATTACTACACTTTTGGCTAATATCATAAAACTTCTTGTTAACCTTTTTTAATGATTTTGTTGCTAGCTGGTCTACCAACTGTTTGCAACACATGTGGTACCAGGGGAAGAGGACATCAAAATCGTGATGCAAATGTCAGAAGAGTCTATTAATGCTCAGGAAAGAGACCCATATACGGTCTTTGCAAATCGTGTGAGGGAGCTTAATTACGGAAACTCCTACTTTTTCAGGGTATGTGTGATTGTTGTTTATTTTCCGGTTTTGCTAGTATCATCTAATGGTCATTTCTTTTTTCACAGCCGACGAGAATTAGCGACCTCCGAAAAGTTGATCCGTTTAAGGCATGTGAATATTACAACAAATGTTTCAAGGACCCGTCAACTTTCACTGTTGTGATTGTTGGGAATATTGATCCTGCTATTGCAAGGCCCTTAATATTACAATATTTGGTTAGTTGAATTGCATTCTTCTATCTTTGACTAAAAACTTGAAAATATGATTTTGTCACATGTATTATCTACTTCTAATGCAGGGTGGAATTCCGAGACCATCTGAACCAATTTTAAAATACAACCGTGATGACCTTAAAGGCTTGCCATTTACTTTCCCCACAAAAATAATCAGGTTTGTACATGTTTTTATTCCTAGTTGAACTAATCTACACTATAGCTTAGATTCATTTACAAGCTTTTATCATTTTCTCTCTCGTCTAATAACAACAAAAGTTCATTTGATCATTGGTGTTGCTTGTAGAGAAGTTGTTCGAAGCCCCATGGTGGAAGCACAATGTTCTGTTCAACTTTGCTTTCCTGTCGAGTTAATGAATGAAAAAATGGTATCTCTTCATAAAGATCTATTCTCATGAGATGTTTGTGACTTCTGTTGGTGACTCGTGAAATTTTTCTTATTGACAGATGGAAGATGTTCACTTTGTTGGGTTTTTGAGCAAGCTTCTGGAAGCCAAAATAATTCAGGTTCTTCGCTTCAAGCATGGACAGGTTTGCATATATGTTTCACTTGTAAACTAATATAAGACTAAATTCATCTCTTAGCTCAATTGTTGATCTAATGCTGTTTGTCTATCAGATCTACTCAGCTGGAATTTCGGTATTTCTTGGTGGCAACAAACCTTCACGAGTTGGTAATGCTCGCGGTGATATTAGTGTAAACTTTTCATGTGATCCAGACGTAGCTTTAGCACTGGTATGTTCATTGACCTTTCTCCTCTTAAAAATGGATGCGGATTTTCCTCTCATTGTATAACTTTATCTGTAGGTTGATCTTGCTTTAGATGAGATACTACGTCTTCAGGTTGAAGGACCTTTAGATGCAGATATTTCAACAGTACTCGAGATTGATCAACGGGCCCATGAAAATGGATTACAGGTGATTCTGATTCAACTGGGTATCAATTACTGATACTCATACTACTTTTAGCAACAAGAGAGTTTGTTTAATGGTTGAACAATTTTTATCTTTGACTTGGAAGGTTGGTTACGTGGTATTTCATAGGAATCTAACATCTACATTAAACTGAAGAACAAAATCCACAAGCAACCTCAAATTTCTGACCTTTAGGAATATCCTTAGCATTTTATAAATAATAAGTAGGTTTCATTTTATTTTTGAAACTGACAAACTAGGTTATTAGCTTTGAACCCAAGCGGCTATGGATTTTACAGCTTGTGCTTGTATCCTTTGGTTATAGAAAGCTACTTTTCTGTTATGATTGTGAATTTGAATATAGGTTTAAAATCTCTCATGTGCTAATATAAGTGCTTCTTCAGGAGAATTACTGGTGGCTGGATCGGATATTGCACAGTTATCAATCTAGGATCTATTCTGGGGATGTTGGTGCTTCTTTCGCGGTGAGTTCCCGACTCCCGTCTTTACCCAGTATCCACGTTAACTATGTGGTGCCATAAGTTAATTTGGAATAAACTTCTCAATTTCATCTTTACTTTTAAATGCTCCACAAATCTGCCGCTTGCTAAAAAGATTATCATTGTAAATAAAAATTTAAAGTTTAATGATGAGTCTTAATAAATTTGCTCTTGAGTTATGACCTCAGTCATTTGAATTTACTGTAAAAAAAATTTTGCTTTAGTGGTGGACATAAATAACTCTTAACTTATCATGGCTGTATGAGTGTGACCAAGCCTCATTCTCTTCAAACTGCACCTGATTTTTTTGTCTTCTTTTTGCATACATTTGCTTGGTTTCATCTTCTTTGTTGTTTTAATGTAAAAATTAAAGGAGGTTTATTCTCATATTTGAGCATACATTTTGGTGAACTCATAATCTTAGTTTGTGCACTATTTGATCCTCTCTTCCTAAATTGCTTTTCCTTTTAACCACTCTTTCCACCTTACTGGATGTTGATGATTCAATTCATCCTTCAGGTGCCAATGAAATAACTTTTGTTTAAGATTGTAAAAGACATCATATTTGATCTGCAATAGGTGTGCTATTGTGGGTTCTTTATCAGACATTTACATAATTACATGGCAAGTGTATATATACAGTTTTTTTAATAGATAATTCCTTATTTTATTTAACTCCAAAACATGGTTGTGTATAGTGTCTTGTTTTTTGGAAGGATTCTCTTTTAAGTCCATATTTATAGCATTACTCTCTCTTCAAGTTTTAGTAGTCAGTAGACATAAATATTTCCTTTTTATATATCCAGAGTGTGTGTGGCATAAAATACTTTTATATAGTTCATTGGCACTGCTGACATTTCGTTCTAAAAATAGTTGTTTTGGAGATTATAAAAACTGACACTCCAAAGTCACATGTGGACTATCCTATCATTCTAGTTCCACCCTGCCTTGCCTAGCTTACAATCAAGATTTCCATTGTCTGTGTTACCAGTTTTGGTGGTTGAATAATTGCATGTTTCAACTAAAGGTGGCAATTTCAGCCCATTTATCTGAAGACAGGATTTCAAGTTGTACTTGTTTGATAATAGACTATCAAACAGGTAAAACAAATAAGTAGCCAAAAATGGATCGTGTCAAAATTCGTCTAATGTCTATTCATTGCTTACGTCCTAAGTCGTTTTACTTGAAAAAAGTTATATTATGGGTTATTATTTTGATAGTATAGTTTTTTACTTGTTTTTGGATACATGTAGTATCACGAAGTCCAAATATGGACCAAAAAGGTGTTGCCGGGTTGTCTGCTTTTTGACCCACATATAAAACTACCCGTTTTGACCTCTTACCAGTTGTGTCTATTTCGCCAACTCTAAGATCTACCTGCAAATGATATGATACTACTTGGCATGAATGGAATCTAAACCAACACCAGAACTTCACTTTCATTTCATCTCATTAATTCATGTTGCAACTTATAAGTTATATGTGTCGAGTAGTAATACCTGGGTGACTTTTTTATGCAGGTTCAAGATGACAGTCGCTCAGATGTTAGGAAAATCTTAACACCAGCTACAGCTCAGCTTGCACTCCAAAAGATTATACCTTTTCCTTGCAAAAGACAATACACAGTAGTAGTTCTAATGCCCCAGTCTTCCCGTTTGAAGTTGCTAAATTCAATCGTGACTGATACAAAGGTGAGTTCCATATGCTACCATATTGTTTTTTGCATCTCCTCGCCAGTTTTTACTAATAGTGTTGTTGAACTTTGTAGGCAGTCCTCTATTTTCACTCCGTTTATTAACAATTATAATAAATTATTCTTTTTGCGGTTGCAGGTTCAAGCTGGATTTGCTGGTCTGATAGTTTTGGCTTTTTGCATGTGGAGATATTCGAGAATTTCATCAAAATCATAGAGTCCGTATTGGGATAGTTGTAAGAAACTAAAAATTTTGAACTATAATAGCTCATTTATTTTCAGATGATAAATACAAGTTACATTGCACCTTCTAGGGCAATACCGCCATTTTATTGGGTGGCGTTAATAATATATCTGTCGTTTCCGAAGAAAATATGCAACATCGAGGGCCAAAATCATCACGAGATTCATACAAACATGTTAGTCCCCATTTAGTGTCGGAATATTCAGAATCCTTTACTGCCTGTATACTTTGTGTAAACCACTAAATGACATATACTTAATAATAATTTAGTGAAGACATAATTTTACAAACCTTATGGTATGCGAATTTTACATCGATATTGTTTTTACTTTTTACACATGCTCAGTACTGGTGTGTTTAATGATAAATGCAAAACTAGAAAATAGATTCCGTCTCATATTGAAAGATGAAACAAAAGGAAGAAAAGAAGTACATTTGGCAAGAATTTCAAAAAGGGGTCTCTGGTGCAGCATAACAACTATCCAAGACCATCGAAAAACACACACAAAATGAAGAGAAAGGCAGTCATTTTAAAGATGTCAATGATAGATAGTGCTTGGGTTTGGAGGTCAAACTGTATTTGGTGCTGTAATTTACCTTGTTAAGTCAAGGTTAGTATTTGATGATTCCATGTGGTTCAAACGTGTTCTATCGGTCTACAACATCCTTTTGGGGCATGTCTGAGAGGTGTGCGATGACCAAATACAGTTTACACCGAGAGTTACGCAGAAGTATGTAAACTGAAATTAAAATTTTGTACAATAAAACATTTTTTGCCGAACAACTTCGATAATTAAAAAACAATAAAACAGATAATGCTTGCGTAGTTGCATCCATCCACAGATAATATTACATGAAATATCCAAACGTATAGCACACTAATGAGTTTGACTCTCAAACTTTCACTAAGCTGCAAAAGCAAGAGCAACAACGTAGGCTTCTAATAAGGCAAAATGCCCTTACGGACTTCAATGATCAATTGCCCCTCCTCAACAAAGAGCATACTTCCAGCAAGTCAAGTATTGTGAGTGTGAACCACTTTCAAGCCGGCTGGCATGCAAAACATAGTCCTACAGTCAGTGGCGAAGCCACCCTTGGGTGAAGGGGTTCAAGCGAACCCACTGAGATGTTATAAATCAATACCGATGTGAACACATTCTCTTACTTTTAACACAAATCTGATGTCTTGAACCCCCTAACTTTGGCATCCCGCCCCCTGAATGACCAATTTTCAACGAAGGAAACGGCATTTTAGTCATTTTACATTGAGTCAGGGATGATATGCACACCAAACGTTTGTCTCTCACAGGGATGACACTTGCACTTTCAAAAAAGTAAAGACTGCGCATGCGATTTGGACATACTACACGAATGGTTTTTGCAATCTACTCTTCCACATATGTGTCTAACCTTTAAATAAATAGAAATCGGTAAAATAGAATTGCACATCTATAGCCCGTGTTGAGTAGTTTCATAAAGTTTGACATGTATATCAATCGTTTCCATATTTATTGCATCCTTAAAAAGTAAAGCATTGACCTTTTAAAGAGACTAATATGTTTCGGGTAATACATAAAACTTCACACACATGTTCCAGTCTATTCTAGATTTTTTATATCTACTCGACAAGAAATCATAAGAGTTAACAACGATACTATCAAAGATGTTACTTCTTTGAAACTTCGAGTTGTTGAAGATCACATTATTTCGAAAGTTCCAAAGTTCCAAAAACATAAAACTTCACACAAAATGACACATTATGTCTCTCTGCTGCAATCTTGTTGATGTTATAAGATATAAAAAAAAGTGTTTGAGCATCAAAATTAAAGTTATAAATACATAAATTAAACACGTCTTTAGATCTCTAATAGAAGTAAGCATATTCGATTAAATTGGCTAGAATGGATCAACGCCCCCAAGTTGGCTTGTTCCAATAACGTGTAACTTTACACTACTTATGTAACGATGTTTTATTCTAACATCTTGCTAGGGTTTTTTTTTTTTTTTTTTTTTTTTTTTTTTTTTTTTTTTTTAAATAAAATCCACCATTCACAAAAAGATGATTTTTATTTTTAATTAAAAATAGATTCAAGTAGAAACTTAGATGGGGAAGAAAATGAGGGTATTTCAGTCATTTGACATTAGCCATCGAAGGATGAGCCCCAAAGTTTTCCAAGGGGATGCTGCTCGCATTTTTGAAAGACCAAGGACGATTTTTGCAATTTACCTTTTTTATACTCGTAATTATCATCCATGTTTTTTTATTAGTAAGGTTATATTGCCACGAGAGTTGAATTGTCACTTAAAACATAGTTTAGCACTTTTCAATTAAGTCGTCTAACATCATATTGTACATGTAAATAAGAACAACTAAGTAATATACTTTTTTTTAATGGCGCAGGTTATACAAATTAAAAAGTGAGAAGAAGACTTTTTTGATTAAGTGAATGCTTACAAGCAGCGGCAGACGCAAAAACTAATCATAGAGTATGCATACTCAAATTCTTTTTGAAGAGGGTATGCACTTAGTGTTAAACTATCAAAAATTCATAACAAAAAGTAAAAGTTACACTACATGTGTTTTTCATAATGTATGCACGTGCATACTCTCTACCTTAATTATGTCCTCCAATGCCTTACATATGTCTTCCAATGTTTACAAAAAGGCCTGTAAACGAACTGAATGTTCAGTGAACATTTCATAAACCGTTCGGTAAAAAGTTCGTTTATGTTTGTTTATTTATTAAATGAACGAACATGAACAATATTTTACGATCGTTTAGTTAAATGAACGAACATGAACAAAAGTCACGTCCGTTTATTATGTTCGTGAACGTCCGATTATGCGTTCGTTAACGTTCGTTTATTTTCATTTATTTATTTATGTTCGTATATCATATCTTTTAATTGTATAATTTTAAAATTAGTTTGTTTAAACAAAACAACACTTATAAAACAATATTAGATGCATAATTTAATAAAGTTTATGTTTGTTTGTCTATGTTTATTTATGTTCAATCGTTTATGTCCGTTTACCGTTCGTTTAGTGTCTTAATGAACGAACATAAACGAACATGAACAACTCATTTTCTTAATAAACGAACATGAACAAGAAAATTCGTTCTTTTAAGCGTTCGTGTTCGTTTATTTTACCGATTAAAATTAAATGAACGAACATGAACAAGGCTCCGTCCGTGTTCGTCCGGTTCGTTTACAGTCCTACTTAAAAATATTAGGTATGTCGGCTAGTGCTTAGGTACGGATCACATTTATCTTGAAATCTTCAAATTAATCTTCTATAACTCTTTAGTAATCTTCAAATATTAGGTATGTCCGCCAATGCTTACAAGATATAAAAAACATGTACAATATATAAATGTCTCTAAAAACTCTTAAAATATCAAAACTCCCATGAATACTCTCGTCATTTTGAAGGAACGCACGAAGTTCCTTGATTTTGAGAATCTTCTCAAATGTTGACTTAACCTCCGGTATTGACGTTCGGGACGTGACATTAGACCATTTGTGCACCTCTCTCTCTATATTTTATATATATATATATTTATATATATATATATGAACCGGCGAAAAATTAAATATATTGCCTTGAGAAACTTTAACAAGATTGTAGCTAACTGGATCATCAAAATGATCACAATGACAAAAAGAAAACTAACTACATACATTGAATAAGGACACTAGCTCTATCAATAAACTTATCTCAGCAAAGAAGTTGAGTTGGGTCTTCGATCCACTTTACAATGTTGATAAACTTACCTCTAGATCACGTATTTGTACGATGGGAGTTGGAGACAAATAAAAGGTTAAATGCATGGTCAAAACTTTGTTTACTTCCATAGACTTTTTAGATTTTGATCAAAATTTCATGTTCACGGAAAATCATAGTTGATTAAATACAGGACAAGTACATTTTCTGCTTAACGATATAGATTAAAAAGTATAAAAATGATGAGACTATTTTTATCAATTTATATGTTCACGTAATGTTGATCTAAAAGTTTAGTATAATAAAATAAACAATTTTGCTACGGCTATGTTTACTTAGACATGCATAAATAATTGTACATTAAGTTGTTGGGAGTGGTTAAACTCACGGGGTAGGTAATTTATTACTCATTGATGACACAAGGGGAGCAGAAGGTATCACAGTGTCACGAGACTGATAAAAATTTTCACATTGTTAATTTTTGTAAAAAAATCTCAACTTTTTTTAAATGCATCCGGTCCAAAAGCATTGTGTAGTGCTTAGTCTATTCGTTAGTAGGTAAACTCAGTCGCATTAATTAAAATTGCATATATTATTTATTTTATTTCTCTTATACTATAGTCTTTGTTGGGTCATGAAAAACCCAAGAATACTTAAAACATGATTTGGACACAAATTAACTAAGTGTTAACTTAAACCGAGAACAATTCAAGTCACTGAGAGAACAGCCTCTCAGTGAGTCATCTTCAGGATGCTTAAGGCGAATTCAAGAAGAAGGATTCACTACACAGGAAGGCGGTACTCCCTGAAGTAGCACTTAAGCCAAAGAAGAAGATGATGGTTCAGTGAGTGTTGGACAAGAACTCACTGAACCCCAGTCTCCTCAACAACAATGAAGTAATTATGAATGATAACTGAGAAGCGTATCCTGAAGAACTAAGTGCCTGAGAAGAAAGGCAGAAATATCTAGGAAGGATTTAAGATAAGATCAAATCTTATCTTGTCAGGAAGAAATCCTTCCTAAGACGGCTTAAAGTCTTGGAGTGTCAGACCAACCACTCCTAAAGACTTAATAGGCCATTTCTATTGGTTCTTGGAAATGACAATTACTGTTGTAATTGTCAGACACGCTTGCTCAACAACTTGTAATATTTTAATTACTTTTACTCAGATTACTTGTGTATAAATAGATTGAGAAGGAGAGAAGTTGAGTGTGTTTTGTACAATTAAAGCTTAGACTTTTGCAAAACAACTTCTCTCCAACAAAGAGTAACGCATCCCTGAGATAGCTCAGTGAGGTCGCATTGTTACCACTCAAGCAAAACTTGAGTTTAGATAGGAGACACCACCATACCTTGTCTATTCAATCCCAAGTGTTTGTTCCGCAAAACACTTGGGTATAGATTCTTTGATTCATTTCTAATAAGAATTTAAACGTTGAAAATTACCTTGAGTTTTTATATTCACGTTTTATAACTGTTAGAATTAATCATAACCTTGTATTAGTCATTAACACAAATAGATTAACTTTCTAGTTAACTCTAAGCGTGTAAAGGGACCAACAAGTGGTATCAGAGCCTCTGGTTTATAAAATCTTTTTTAAACTAACCAAGAGTGCTCTAGGTTTTTAAAACCAAGATCCTACTATGGCTGATATCAGTGTACCCCAACTAGTCGACAAAAAGGGTGGCAGCTACTCCGCTGTTGCACCCAGACTTGAAGCTGGGAAATTTAGCAAATGGAAGAAGCGTATGATTTGCTATCTTACCGGTATGGAACCCTACTACATCACCTGTATCAGGGATGGCCCATTTGTCCCTAGGACAGCCGCAGGGCTAAACAAGCCTGAGGCCCAATGGACCATTGATGAGAGGAGGGTGGTCAATCAAGACCAACGCCTGAAAAGCATCCTTATATCATGTCTTCCTGACGATATAATGGAATTAGTCATCAACTGTCTAACAGCCAAGCAAACTTGGGATGACTTGATAAACAGCTTTGAGGGTCCCTCAGATACCAAGGAAAATAGGGTCATGGACCTTAAACTTGAGTATAATACTTTCAGGGCAAAAGACTCTGAAAGTCTCTCACAGACCTACACCAGATACAAGACTTTGATAAATGAATTATCAAATGATGGTGTTGTACTGTCTAAGCATGAGACAAATGTTGGCTTTGTCAACAGTCTCCCTGAGAAGTGGCTCAACTTCTCACAAGGCCTGAGGAATGCTAACCACATTCAGACCCTTGAGCTCCCTGAAATTTATGGGAAGTTTGTCTATGAAGACAACTTGATCTCAAGGAGATACCCTGACTCAAAAGCTCTTGAGTCCAAAAAGGCCTTAACCTCCACACCCATATCAACTGCTTTCTATTCTAATGGTGTTGTGCAGGATATTCAAGAGGATTCTGAAGAAGAAATTGATGAAAGGACTGGTGAGGAGTACCTGAACGACTTGAACTTGGAATTCCAAGAAAGGGCACTCCTTGCTAGTTCAAGACGTTTCATCAAAAGAAATCAGTCCAACTTTACAAAACCAAAAGCAAATGAGACCACTGAATGCTTTAAATGTGGTAAAAAGGGTCATTTTGCTAAGGACTGTTATTCTAAAACTATCTCAGAACCCTCTTACAAATTCTCAGGAACTAGCAAGTTTCAACCTAAAATGTTTCAGTCCACCCAACAATTTCAAAACAAGGGTCAAAAGGATTTTGAAACAAAATATAGGAAAATCAAAGCTAAACTTGCACTTCTTGAAACTAACCCCATATTGTCTCAGGATGCTCAAACATCTAAACCTATTCAGACAAAGAACAAGGTTTTAGTTGCTGAAGCATATGATTGGGATGAAGAAGAGGCTTCCTCAGATGAGGAAATAAGAGTTAGTGCACTGATGGCACTTTCTGAAGAGGATCAGGTGGCTGTGGGAAAAAGCCATGCTAGGAATGGAGAGTGGGTCAACATCACCATGAAGAAGGTAAATATTTTACTTTCTATGGATGATGATTCTGATTGGCAGTCTTACATGAATTATATTTGTGTTGATCTAAAGTTTGTTGAGGAACAAAGGCTTAACCTGTTTTCAAAATATAACAATTTTGTGTCAGAGTTGAATAAATGTAGAGATGAACTGCTTGTACTAAAGCAAGCCAAACTAGAAAAAATAACTCTACAAATTCAGAACACTGAGATTTTGAAACAAAACCAAGCCCTTCAAACAGAACTTAACAAAGAAAAGGCTGTCATCCAAAGCTGGACCAAGAAGAACCCCAAAGTTTTTGACACTGTGGGATTAATCTCTCAGAAAACCATTGGAATTGACCCTCTTATGGTTGATCCAAATGTGTGTCACAATGAACTAAACTTTGTTCCAGCTGGCATATCTTTTGAGCAAGAAATGCTTCCTAAGTCTAATGACTGGATTGTCAGGGACAACCCAGTCAGTAAGTTACCAAACTTTGAGACTGGAAAGATCTTGCTTCCTGAAAGTCAGGCCTTGAAAAATATGCTTGGACTTACTGAACAACTCAGTAAGCTCGAACTCACTGAACAACTCAATACTGAGTCTGTGAATGAGTCAGAATCAGAATCATACCCACCACTTCCTCCACTGAATACCCTTCAGGGTGCTGCACCTAACTTAGGCCTCCCACCAATGGTCTTCTCACCACACTCTCCAAAGGAGAAGATCAGGAAAGGGAATAACCATCCTGAAGAGACCAACCCTTGATGTCTCAGTAAATACTGATGACTCATCAACTTCAGTCCCTTCTGAAGTATCAACCCAAAGCCCTGATTCCAAATTTGATCAGTTGGCTGAAATGGTCAGGAAACTGGGTGAGAAGATTGCATCTTCTGAGAAACCTTCTCAATCCAAGAAGGAACAAAAACCAACTTCCTCAAAGACCAAACCCAAACCCACAAAACCCCTGAAAAGATGTGAACTATGCAACTATACAAATCATCTCACTGATGATTGCTATAGAGTCCTTTATTCCATGATTTGCAAAAAAGAAGATCACAGGACCTCTGATCATAAACAATGCTCAGTCATGTCAAACTTTTCAGGACTTAAGGCTCAGTTCCTGAACTACCCTTCTGATTCTAAGCAGAAACAGAAGCAAAAGGCCAAGCCTTTTCCACCTTGCCCTTTATGTGGATTCAATGACCATCTTCCTGAGGATTGTCAAAAAGACAAATACTGTGAATCTAGTGGAAGTTCCACTAAGAAATCCTCAGGAAAAGAGAAGGTCATTCAGTCAAGAAGAGGAATGAATAAACAATCCTCTCAGACTGCTGAGGTTACCCCTGCGACTAAATGCAAAACATGTGGTAGCTCAGTCCACTCAACCACTGACCATGAATCAATTAATACTTTCATAAAGACCTACAATACCAAACCCTCCATGAAGTGGAGTCCTAGAAAGAACTGACCCAGTTTACTATTTGTGCAGAAGCATGCTGATCCGTCCCGAAACAACACTTATATTTAAACAAATGCAGACTCAGAACCGGATGCTCGTGTGTAGTGTGTGAAACCAGGTAAGTGATCACCTGGGTCGTTTCCCAACGAGGTGTGAATGGAAAACTGTGCAAAGCTAGGATTTAAAGTGATTGATGAATCAGATATTTGATTTTGCTTTATTTAACAATTCTAAATAACAATTTAAAGACAAATATGCACAATAAAATTAAACGCGAATTTAATTTAAGAAAACGCGTAACGGGACAGCTTAAAATGGACTAAAATTAAAATTTATGAAATTTAAAACCTAAAAATGTAAAATAACTTAAAACTTATTTAAAAACTTAAATTATATTTTTCTACACTTTTTATTTAATTATTATTACTTATTTATTATTTAATTACTAATTAAACTATTTAAATTTATAAAAAATACTAAATGAACTAAGAAAAATCTAAAACTTTTTCTAAAAATATTACTAAGTAAAAAAAGCTAAGAAAATTATAAAAATGAAAATTACTTAATTAAAATTTAAAAAGATAAATTCTATTAAATAGAAGCTATCACTTTATTTCTATTTTTGATTTTCTTAAGGCCTAAAAATATTTTTATATTTTTCCTAGATTAAAAATGACAAAAGAAAATTATGAAAATTGGAATTATATTTTTCTAATTAATATTTTTATTTATTATGATTTATTTACTACTAGAAACTAATTAAAATGATTAAAAATATTAAAACTGTTCATAAAATTATGAAAATTTACAGATAATTCTAAAATAATATTAGAAAGATAAGAAAAATAAAAGTGGAAGCTGGCTAAACCTAAAAAGCAGATTTGGGCTAATAAGCAGTTGTGAATAAGCCCAAAAATAAGCAAATAAGCACTAAACTTAACCAACTGCTCAGAACAATGTTAATATGCTAAAATAAACTCAAAACAACTTAAAATTACAAATAAGCACAAGATTTAAACAAAATAAGCACTTGGCTGATTTACAAAATATGCACAGAAAAATCAGACAAACAGCAGACTTTCAAACCAAATTAAGCACACTAATCAGCTGCTAAGAGGCAACCTAATGGGGGCAAAATCAATCTAGAACTACTGGCTATCTAGAAAACACAAAAGCCCTATCACAATCTCTCCAATTGAACTCTAATTGATCCCTAGTTCAGGTGGCTGGAATCAGCTATAAGCTGATTCAGGTTCAGGGCAATAAATGGGGAAAAGTGCAGGCTTAATTTAGGCTATGAAACAAGTTGTGAAATGGAATCAGTGAACAAAATCTTAAACACTACTAGGTTAACTACTCACAAACTAAAAATCAGCCCAATAGCTTAAGGGAATAAGCTATTAAAAGAGCTGAGAAAAACACAGCAGACTGCCTATGTTCTGTTTGTGCAGACTTTGCACAAAACTTAGCACAGAGCAAAAGGGACTAAAGCAGCTAATATGATTACTCTATATAGACTATATTGAACTCAAAACAGCCAAGGAATAGCACCAAATGAGCTTATGGCTCAAAATGGCTGAATTGAGCTTATGACAGCCCACAATTCACACAGACAAGGCAAAATAGCTAAATCTGTCTAAATTGCTTAAGAGATTTTGAAAACAGCTTCCTATGGCTACAATAAGCTGATGCAAAGTTGGGACTTATGCAAATGTACAGTACACAGCTATTTAACTACTGACTGATTAAAAATCCAAACAGTCCTTAAGGATTGACTGATTTGGATTTACAAAGGAAATTCAAAGTTTCAAACTAAAAGTCTAATTATTATTGAATAACTAACTTATATTACTACTGATGAACAACTTTTATAACAAAATTAAGCACACTTATAAGCTATACTACTGATGACTATTTTTGGCTTTTTTATAAGATTTTTGAGCAAAGTAAATAAAATGATATTACACTACTGACAAGGCTGATCAACTACACTTAGAAACTAACAAGTAGCAAATAAGAACAAAGATCAGCTGAAAATAAGCACTAGTACAGTACTTAGATAAATAATGCCAAAAATTGAGAAAAAGCTTACAATTGAAACAGCTTATAGAACAAGAGACCAAGGACTAAAACCCACTCTTAGCTTGTTGTCAATAAGCTAAGAACCAGAAAAACCATCCAGCTTAGTTTTTATACCCATTAATCAGCTTATTCCACTTCAGTTGACTTTTGTTGACTGTCTTCAATTCTTGGAATTCAGAACAAGTTACACTATAATACACTTACAATAAGCTATGAGAAGCTTATATAAGCTATTAAAAACAACTGAGAAGTTGTTCTTGTTACTACTTATCAATGATCTTATTCTCAGTGTCAAAGAAAATCAGAACAATTGCAATAAACATTAACTACTGACAATCATCAAATAACAACAACAAATACACTAAGATTACTTTTGTATTGATTGATTGAAATTCGGAAATTACAAATTAAACTACTTGAAGATGGAAATACGATTAACTAATTTTACACTAACTTTCCACTTATTTATTTTTAGCTACATTACACACTATATATACATAAATTAAAGCTGGGATAATCTATTGTCGACATCCTGAATACATCCCCATCATTGAATTAGCTCAATTTGATCTTGACAGTCCACTTGGCATTTTGGCGGGAAAATTGGACTTTGATGATTATCTCTGATTTTGCTAGTGGAGAGTGGGAGGGATGCATTAATTGGTTTTGGATGTGTTAGGTGGCGTGTAGGAGGAGGGGGGATGATGGGTTAGTGGTTTTGGGTGAGCTGGGGGGTGACTGGATGGTTTGGCGGGATGGGTGGTTTAGGGAAGACGGGTCAAACTTGGTTTGACCAAGTTTAACTCAGAGTTGGGATTGGGCTTGGATAAGGATTGGGCTTGGGATTTAACTGGGTTGGGTAGTGGGTATTTAGTTTAGGCTGGGTTTAGTGTTTTGTATTTAATGGGGTAGTGTTGGATCCGGATTTAGGTTTATTAAATAAGCATAGGGACCAATCTTGTAATTTACTGAAAGTTGAGGGGTTGAGTTTGCCAACTTCCCAAACTTCTTTAAGGGGCTAAACCTGCCATAAAATAATAATACAAGGACCAAAGTTGTATTTTTTTGCATTTTATAAACTTTAGGGACCTAATATGTAAATTTGGATTTTAGAGGGACTTGTTTTGTAAATTCCCAAAAGTTATCAAAAGTGTTCCAATTTGTAAGTTCATGCATAGTACAAGGGTATTTTGTGAAATTTCAAGTTTTATAATACCCAGGGACCATTTTTGCCAATTTTGTAACTTGAGGGGTAAAAGTTGCCATTTTGTGTAAACTTTTATCCAGGGATCACTTGTGAACATTTTTGGTTTCCCAAGGACTTAAGTTGACTTTTCATTTATTTAAAACCTTCAGGGACTAGTTTTGACAACTTTTGAAAGTTGAGGGACTGAAACTGCCAATTATGCAAACTTTGTTCGTTTTTCAACTGTTTTTAAACATTTTGCATCTGAAACATATAAAACACAATTTTGTGATAATTTCAGTATTTTGATGCATTTCTGAGTGTTTTTGGATGTTTTGGCAGTTCAGATTAGGTAAAAATGATGAGTATTTAGACACTCATCAATCCCCCACACTAAACTATTGCTAGTCCCTAGCAATATTTTATGAAGATTTAATGGATTTGAAAGACTCTTTACCAAAAGCCATTACTTCTGGAGTAGCCAATTGTTTCAGTTCAAGTAAGAACTTTGGTACAATGATAACCAAGTGATTTTGAGCAAACCACAAGCTGTCAACGGTTTTGATTTGTCTTTACCAGAAGCCGTTTGCTTCAGGACTAGCCAACTCTTAGATAAATTATTACTATTATCTTTGGTGAGCTGATTACCAATCATGGATTTTCACTGCCTTAACCACAAGCCATAACCTTGCGGGCTAGCCAACTCTTCACTTATGAAGATATGGTGAGTCGAATACCATACAATTTTCGGCAAATTGCAAGCCATCAACGGATTTGAGATATCTTTACCAAGAGCCGTTTGCTCTCGGATTAGCCAATCCTTATGTGGGTTAGACATGGCGGACTGATAACCATTTATTGCGTTCTAAGTGAGAAAATTTTTTTAAAATTTTGGCTAAAATGGGGGTACTAGATGGTACATTTGGTCAAATTCGCAAGAATTCCCCCCCACACTTAGAACTGAATATTGCCCTCAATATTCAAAGAACCGGTTGTGAAACCAATACTTAGAACGTGAAAGGGAAATACTAATAGCCTTTTATTTCATATAGCTATTTATTTTATTTTTATTTAATTTGCATTTAAGCCGTTAAGGCATGCAAATTCCCTTTTTTTTTTTTTTTTTTTTTTTTTTTTTTTTTTTTGACTGTACATATTTACAACATGTGTAGCTGCAGTAAAAAGAAGCATCGGTTGCTTGACAATCAAAATACGCATGTGGACCACCACAAGTTTCACACACTTTGTTTATTGCTTTGATTTGTTCCGGCTTATGAATTTCACTTTTTAATTCTTTCATTTCTTTCATCATGCAACGCATTGAATCTGTAAGGAAGGCTAACTCTGAGGAGTTACCGGATGAAGAAGAAACAGTATGAGTGACAGGAACATTCACTTTGTTTCTGGAAATAGGAACTTTTGATTTATTTTCACAAATTTCAACCACCTCTCTGGGTTTACGATTCAAGATATTGCCACCGGAGGCTGCATTAAGTGCATCTTGATCGTTTTGGGTCAACCCATTATAAAACGTATTTATCTGTTGTAACACATTGAAATCGTGATGTGGGCATTTTCTTAGGAGATCTTTAAATCTGTCCCATGCCTCTCCGAAATTTTCATCGAAACCTTGACGAAAACCAGCAATTTCATTTTTTAGGTTAGTCGTCTTTGATGGAGGGAAGAAATAATTTACAAATTTCTTTACGAGATCTTCCCAGGTTTCAATGGATCGAGGGGGTTCTTTATCCAGCCAAATTCGGGCTGCCCCCTCAAGTGAGAATGGAAATAGCATCAATTTGATCACTGTTTGTGGCACATTCTTGTAATTGATTGTAGAGGTCAGTTTGTTGAACCAACGAATGTGTGCATAAGGATCCTCTCGTTCAAACCCGTGGAATTGGTTTGTGGACACGAGCTGAATCAAATGTGTTTTTAGTTCAAAATGATCAGAATCGATGGCTGGTAAAACAATGGCATCTCCATAACCCTCGGTGGGCGCCTGGAGCATTTCAGCCATGGTGCGTTCGTCTGCCATATTATCAGTGAGAACAGTACGAATCTCGGGTTCGACTATTTGGGCAGCACGTCTATGATTACGTCTTCTCGGAATTTCTACGAGTTCACGTAAAGGGCTTGATGACGTGGAAGAACGAGTGCGCATGCACTAAGTAAAATATTCCAATTAAAACAAGACAGAAGCAAAACACAAGTTAACTTATACCAACAATCAACAAGCGTATGGTAGCTCTCTAAATGATAAACGGACAGAGTGGCGGAGAAGCAAAGGTGGGCGATTAAGCTCCTTAAAAACCCGCTTCTTTCAGTCCGACAATTTAATGTCAGACTATCCTAGAACCTCCGTTAGAGTTTGTTTATCAATTAAAGGTGAGCCGATATTCGCAAGTGATACAAAGGTAAAGTTTTAAATCTTTGGTTTGGGAACTTATTATGGTCGTACCCCCAGTTAGGTAGTACTCTGTCTTGGTTCTCGATGGTAATTTTTTATTGTTTATTTATTTGTTAACAAAGAAAACGGAATTTATTTTTGGTGTTTTTATTTTTTATATGATAATATTAATAATAATATATAGAAAAGAAAAGAAAATATTTTTGTATTTTATATGGTTTTTGGGAAATAGGAACTTCTGATAGAAGGGTCTCAGATCACTAATCGCTAAAACTTACACAACTGTCGCAGCACACCTCCCCGGCAGCGGCGCCAAAATTTGATCCGTCCCGAAACAACACTTATATTTAAACAAATGCAGACTCAGAACCGGATGCTCGTGTGTAGTGTGTGAAACCAGGTAAGTGATCACCTGGGTCGTTTCCCAACGAGGTGTGAATGGAAAACTGTGCAAAGCTAGGATTTAAAGTGATTGATGAATCAGATATTTGATTTTGCTTTATTTAACAATTCTAAATAACAATTTAAAGACAAATATGCACAATAAAATTAAACGCGAATTTAATTTAAGAAAACGCGTAACGGGACAGCTTAAAATGGGACTAAAATTAAAATTTATGAAATTTAAAACCTAAAAATGTAAAATAACTTAAAACTTATTTAAAAACTTAAATTATATTTTTCAACACTTTTTATTTAATTATTATTAATTATTTATTATTTAATTACTAATTAAACTATTTAAATTTATAAAAAATACTAAATGAACTAAGAAAAATCTAAAACTTTTTCTAAAAATATTACTAAGTAAATAAAAGCTAAGAAAATTATAAAAATGAAAATTACTTAATTAAAATTTAAAAAGATAAATTCTATTAAATAGAAGCTATCACTTTATTTCTATTTTTGATTTTCTTAAGGCCTAAAAATATTTTTATATTTTTCCTAGATTAAAAATGACAAAAGAAAATTATGAAAATTGGAATTATATTTTTCTGATTAATATTTTTATTTATTATGATTTATTTACTACTAGAAACTAATTAAAATGATTAAAAATATTAAAACTGTTCAGAAAATTATGAAAATTTACAGATAATTCTAAAATAATATTAGAAAGATAAGAAAAATAAAAGTGGAAGCTGGCTAAACCTAAAAAGCAGATTTGGGCTAATAAGCAGTTGTGAATAAGCCCAAAAATAAGCAAATAAGCACTAAACTTAACCAACTGCTCAGAACAATGTTAATATGCTAAAATAAACTCAAAACAACTTAAAATTACAAATAAGCACAAGATTTAAACAAAATAAGCACTTGGCTGATTTACAAAATATGCACAGAAAAATCAGACAAACAGCAGACTTTCAGACCAAATTAAGCACACCAATCAGCTGCTAAGAGGCAACCTAATGGGGGCAAAATCAAGCTAGAACTACTGGCTATCTAGAAAACACAAAAGCCCTATCACAATCTCTCCAATTGAACTCTAATTGATCCCTAGTTCAGGTGGCTGGAATCAGCTATAAGCTGATTCAGGTTCAGGGCAATAAATGGGGAAAAGTGCAGGCTTAATTTAGGCTATGAAACAAGTTGTGAAATGGAATCAGTGAACAAAATCTTAAACACTACTAGGTTAACTACTCACAAACTAAAAATCAGCCCAATAGCTTAAGGGAATAAGCTATTAAAAGAGCTGAGAAAAACACAGCAGACTGCCTATGTTCTGTTTGTGCAGACTTTGCACAAAACTTAGCACAGAGCAAAAGGAACTAAAGCAGCTAATATGATTACTCTATATAGACTATATTGAACTCAAAACAGCCAAGGAATAGCACCAAATGAGCTTATGGCTCAAAATGGCTGAATTGAGCTTATGACAGCCCACAATTCACACAGACAAGGCAAAATAGCTAAATCTGTCTAAATTGCTTAAGAGATTTTGAAAACAGCTTCCTATGGCTACAATAAGCTGATGCAAAGTTGGGACTTATGCAAATGTACAGTACACAGCTATTTAACTACTGACTGATTAAAAATCCAAACAGTCCTTAAGGATTGACTGATTTGGATTTACAAAGGAAATTCAAAGTTTCAAACTAAAAGTCTAATTATTATTGAATAACTAACTTATATTACTACTGATGAACAACTTTTATAACAAAATTAAGCACACTTATAAGCTATACTACTGATGACTATTTTTGGCTTTTTTATAAGATTTTTGAGCAAAGTAAATAAAATGATATTACACTACTGACAAGGCTGATCAACTACACTTAGAAACTAACAAGTAGCAAATAAGAACAAAGATCAGCTGAAAATAAGCACTAGTACAGTACTTAGATAAATAATGCCAAAAATTGAGAAAAAGCTTACAATTGAAACAGCTTATAGAACAAGAGACCAAGGACTAAAACCCACTCTTAGCTTGTTGTCAATAAGCTAAGAACCAGAAAAACCATCCAGCTTAGTTTTTATACCCATTAATCAGCTTATTCCACTTCAGTTGACTTTTGTTGACTGTATTCAATTCTTGGAATTCAGAACAAGTTACACTATAATACACTTACAATAAGCTATGAGAAGCTTATATAAGCTATTAAAAACAACTGAGAAGTTGTTCTTGTTACTACTTATCAATGATCTTATTCTCAGTGTCAAAGAAAATCAGAACAATTGCAATAAACATTAACTACTGACAATCATCAAATAACAACAACAAATACACTAAGATTACTTTTGTATTGATTGATTGAAATTCGGAAATTACAAATTAAACTACTTGAAGATGGAAATACGATTAACTAATTTTACACTAACTTTCCACTTATTTATTTTTAGCTACATTACACACTATATATACATAAATTAAAGCTGGGATAATCTATTGTCGACATCCTGAATACATCCCCATCATTGAATTAGCTCAATTTGATCTTGACAGTCCACTTGGCATTTTGGCGGGAAAATTGGACTTTGATGATTATCTCTGATTTTGCTAGTGGAGAGTGGGAGGGATGCATTAATTGGTTTTGGATGTGTTAGGTGGCGTGTAGGAGGAGGGGGGATGACTGGGTTAGTGGTTTTGGGTGAGCTGGGGGGTGACTGGATGGTTTGGCGGGATGGGTGGTTTAGGGAAGACGGGTCAAACTTGGTTTGACCAAGTTTAACTCAGAGTTGGGATTGGGCTTGGATAAGGATTGGGCTTGGGATTTAACTGGGTTGGGTAGTGGGTATTTAGTTTAGGCTGGGTTTAGTGTTTTGTATTTAATGGGGTAGTGTTGGATCCGGATTTAGGTTTATTAAATAAGCATAGGGACCAATCTTGTAATTTACTGAAAGTTGAGGGGCTGAGTTTGCCAACTTCCCAAACTTCTTTAAGGGGCTAAACCTGCCATAAAATAATAATACAAGGACCAAAGTTGTATTTTTTTGCATTTTATAAACTTTAAGGACCTAATATGTAAATTTGGATTTTAGAGGGACTTGTTTTGTAAATTCCCAAAAGTTATCAAAAGTGTTCCAATTTGTAAGTTCATGCATAGTACAAGGGTATTTTGTGAAATTTCAAGTTTTATAATACCCAGGGACCATTTTTGCCAATTTTGTAACTTGAGGGGTAAAAGTTGCCATTTTGTGTAAACTTTTATCCAGGGATCACTTGTGAACATTTTTGGTTTCCCAAGGACTTAAGTTGACTTTTCATTTATTTAAAACCTTCAGGGACTAGTTTTGACAACTTTTGAAAGTTGAGGGACTGAAATGCCAATTATGCAAACTTTGTTCGTTTTTCAACTGTTTTTAAACATTTTGCATCTGAAACATATAAAACACAATTTTGTGATAATTTCAGTATTTTGATGCATTTCTGAGTGTTTTTGGATGTTTTGGCAGTTCAGATTAGGTAAAAATGATGAGTATTTAGACACTCATCACATGCCAGGGATCCTATTTGGCATTTAGACAGTGGATGTTCAAGGAGCATGACTGGTGTTAAGGAGTGTCTGCACAAATATGTGGAAGAACCAGGACCCAAAGTGATATTTGCAGATAATTCATCATGTCTCACTGAGGGTTATGGTTCAGTAAACTGCAATGGTATTGTCTTTACTAGGATTGCTTATGTAAATGGTCTTAAGTACAATCTGATCAGTGTCAATCATCTATGTGATGCAAAATACATAGTTCAGTTTGATGATAAGCAAGGAACCATTTTCAAGCAAATAAGGAAATTGTCCTCATTGCACCAAGAAGACAAGATGTTTATGTATTAGACATGTCCAGTCTAACTCAGGATGGAACTTATCTCTTTGCTAAGGCCACTGATACACTCAACTGGCTTTGGCATAAGAGACTCACCCACCTGAACTTTAAAAACATAAACAATCTTGTAAAACAAAACAAGGTCCTTGGCTTACCATCACTTGTGTTTTCAAAGGATAAACCATGCTCAGCTTGTGAAAAAGGTAAAAATCACAGAGCATCCTTTAAAACCAAAACCAACTTTTCCATCAGGAACTGCCTACATCTTCTCCATATGGATCTATTTGGACCTATCAGTCCAAGATCTACTAACCATGAGAAGTATACTCTGGTCATAGTGGATGAATACTCTAGATACACTTGGGTATTCTTCCTGATCAAAAAGAGTCAGGCAGCTGAAACAATCATGTCCTTTGTCAGGAACATTGAAAATCAAAATGACATTAAGGTCAAACAGATTAGAACTGACAATGGGACTGAGTTCAAAAATTATGAACTTGAATGTTTCTGTGATGAGAAAGGTATTTCCCAAAACTTTTCCTCTCCATACACACCTGAACAAAATGGTGTTGCTGAAAGGAAAAATAGAACACTCATTGAAGCTGCTAGGACAATGTTATGTGGATCAGTCCTTTCCAACCATTTTTGGACTGATGTAGTCAAAACTGCCTGTTATACACAAAACAGATCCATAATTGTCAAGAGACATGGGAAAACCCCATATGAGTTATTCAAAGGAAGAATCCCTGACATCAGCTACTTTCATGTCTTTGGGTGTCCTGTGTTTATTCATAATCACAAGGATCACCTAGGGAAATTTGATGCAAAAGCTAATGATGGATACTTCCTGGGATGCTCACTTGTCTCAAAAGCCTTCAGAGTGTTCAACACAAGGAGACAGCAGACTGAGGAAACATTTCATGTTACCTTTGATGAGAGCACTGATGCAATCAGGTTCTCAACTGCCTCAGTAGAAGAGATAGGAATTGATAATTCTTCAAGATATCCTCCTGATGAATATCTTCCTGAAAACAATCCTTCTACTCAGTATCAAAATGATGCTAACCTCTCCTATTACATAATCCCTCACAACCTACCTAACCCAACCATCACTGAGTTTGTTGAGGCACATGCAAACACTGATGAAATCAATCAGTCTGTTCAAAATACTCAAGAACCAAACAATCTCAGTGATCTGGTAGACACTCAAGATCCAATCAATGATCATGTGTCTACTCCAGAACCAACCCCTCTACCCAATCAGGCCTCCACAAGTTCAAATCAGTATCCAGGACCTCAGGAAAGTTGGACTAGGTCTCAGGACATTGAACTTGTCAATATTATTGGAGAGCCTACTGAAGGCATGCTCACCAGGAGCATGGCTGCTAGTCTAAGAGCAGCCTCAGCCAATGAATGCCTATTTGTGGACTTCATTTCCACAATTGAACCTAAAAGTGTTAAAGAAGCACTTACACATCCAAGTTGGGTTCAGGCCATGCATGATGAACTGGAACAATTTGACAGAAACAAGGTAATGACCTTGGTCAAATGTCTTGAGAATGTCTCAGTCATTGGCATGAAATGGGTATTCAAAAACAAAACTGATGAAAATGGCATAGTCATTAAAAACAAAGCCAGACTTGTAGCCAAAGGCTATAATCAACAAGAAGGCATTGACTATGAAGAAACATTTGCACCAGTAGCAAGGATGGAAGCCATCAGGATCTTCCTTGCTTTTGCTACATACATGAACTTCAGAGTATACCAAATGGATGTTAAAAGTGCATTCTTAAATGGTTCACTGAAAGAAGAAGTTTATGTTCAGCAACCTCCTGGATTTGAAAGTCATGAGTCTCCTGATCATGTCTGTAAGCTTAACAAAGCCCTTTATGGACTGAAGCAAGCTCCCAGGGCATGGTATGAGACTCTCTCAGCCTTCTTAATCCAAAACAAATTTTTCAGAGGCAAGATAGACAACACATTGTTTATCTATAAGACAAATACTGATGTCATACTAGTACAAGTGTATGTTGATGACATCATCTTTGTTGGATCGATATACTCTGACCAAACTAACTTGTAGCTTGTTTAAGGGTTTAGCAACCTTGGATAAATCCAAAACTACTAATATTGAAACACTGATATACTTTGTTAAGTATGCGGAATCTACTTCAACAAAGCTAAGAAGAATTAACACAAAACTTTGATTATATTAAACCTTGAACCTGCTTACTTTACACAGATTCACTAACAAACTCTAAACACTAATATCGTACGTACTTCTCTAAATTATGCTTCTAATAATCGTTAAGCATTTGTCTAATTATCGTACGTCTAATGCCAACCTAGGGATCCTTTTATAGGCACAAGGAAAACCCTAGTCGGTTTACAATACTTGAACGACAAGTAATTCTAACTCTAATCTAATAAGAACATTCTAGAATAATACAATATTCTTTAATCATAATTTGCATAAAAGTCCTTCAACGAGCAGCAGTACTTTGACTTGTATTTCAGCAGTACTTTGATTTCCAGCAGTACTTTGATATTCCAGCAGTACTTTAACTTTATAGCCCAACAATCCTCCCCTAACTTGAATTCTACTTGCTTGATTTCAAGTTTCTTTGTAATCTTTGAATATCAATCATCTTTATCTTCAAGGAAAGGTTGTATCTTTGAAGTCTGTCTCGTTGTTGTTTTGTTATCATTAATGCAATCAGTGTCTGCAATCTTTATCAGCAACAATTCTTTTCAGCATCATATTTGGCAAAAGGTACATCAGATCTTTAAAGTTTCATACTATTCTCATCACTTCCAGGTGTGTAAACTCCTGTGAGAGGTGAATCATTGAAAACTTAATGGATTTTGATGTCTCTTTACCAAAGCCATTAACTCTGGAGTAGCCAATGTTTAGATTTAAGAACCATGGTACATTGATAACCATATGATTTTTAGCAAATCATCAGCTATCAACGGATTTGATTAGTCTTTACCAATAGCCGTTTGCTTTTGGACTAGCTAGTTCTTTTAGTATCATTACCATGGTGAACTAATTACCATACAATGGTTTTCCACAGCCTTTACCACAAGCCATTATCTTGTGGGCTAGCCAACTCTTCACTATCATAGATATGGTGAGTTGAAGACCATACAATTTTTAGTAAATTGTCAACTAAAAACGGATTTGATAATCACATCAGAGTCGTACCCTCATGATGATTCAAACTCTTTCTTGTTTACTTAAACATGGTGAGTTGAATACCATTTGTTACTGTTTAAATCGTTGTGCTTCAAAATGTTTTTGCACTTTTCAAAAATCACTGATTTTATCAAAAGACTTTACTGGTTTCATGCTGCAAGCAGCACTTTGAGAAAGTACTGTTTGTCAAGCAGTACTTTTAAATAAAGTACTTATGTTTCAAAAGATTTATATTATAAATATCATACCAGTTGTTATGCATCAATCTTCAGCTAGCATTGTCCATTTGATGAACAATCCAATCACCATCAGTGCAGTTTCACTTTCTTCTTTCACTTCCATGCCATGATCTAGCATTCTGATCATCAGATCTCTAGTAAGTGGATATCTTTGCTCTGCTTGCATGTGGATCATTGTTCCATCTTCTAGCTCCAAAACATGTATTCCCACTGATTCAAAGAACCTCCATCTGTTAATTTCCCAATCCTCTTGATTTTCCCAGAGAGCACTATCACTTGTCTCTTCTGTTTCCCAGATGGTTGTGAGGTCTCCTAGCAGAACCAAACCCACTCCTTGTGGTGGAATATGTTCAAAATAAGTCTGCACTTGTAGATATAGCTTAAGCAAATCCTCTCTGTCTATCAGATGTAAAATATCCCATAACAAGTTGAATACTCTAAAGCTTCCATTCTGTCTATGAAATATCAAGTAGTCCCCTTCTTGTGAATCTACAACTGAGAATGTAGAAATCTTGGACTTCTTGTCTGCAACTTCTTTTGATTTTGGATGCTCAAAGTCAACAACTCTCAAGTAATTTCTTAGCTCATCAGCTGTGTCTACTCTTAATTCAATAGAATCCTTGAGCTTCTTTGATGGCTGTTCATCAGTTGTTGTTATTTTCCTCTTTGAGCTCCTTGTAACAGCTCTTTCCTTTCTAATATCTTCAAGCTTCTTATCTTTGAATGAATCAAAAGAAATAATACTTGCAAGATCTTTTTCTACAGCTTCCCTAACAGCATCATACAAATCCTTCATCTCTGAATGTGTCAATTTCACCAAACCTTTATATCCTCTACCTTTGAGATAAGCCATCATAGAATTTCTTTCTTGAGCTTTACTTTGTGGCCTTCTAGGTTTGATAATAAGTTTCCTTGACTCTTCAGCATCTAATTCAGCCTGTAATTTCCTTGCAGCTTCCTCATTTTTAGCATCCTGAATAGCTCTTAGATCTTTCAAGGTGAGCTTCTTCTTCTTCTTAGTTTCTACCATGATCCCTTTACCTTTGTCTTTTGGATCTAACTCCTGGGTAGGTTGAGAAGAGACATGAAGTTGTTGTTCAACTCCAGGAATGCTGATGCCTCTTTGTCTTGACATATTAATCATAATGTCAGCAATAGTTTCATCATCACTGTTAGTATGAGATATAACATCATCTTCCTGAGCTGGATTGGAAGGACCAACATCTTCTTCAAAGTCTAGTGTCCTTGGTGTAATCAAAAATTGTCTTACAGTTCCTTGATGAGCAGTACCTTGAAGAGCAGTACTTTCAGCACCAGTTCCTTCCAAATCCACTTCCTCAGTATCACCACTTTTTACTTCAACAGTAGCATCTTCAATGTTGATCTGCTCTGTTTCATCACTTTTCCTCTCAACAGTATCTTCATGAGGAATATCGTCAAGTGGTGTCATCTGAGTATCATCAATAAATCTAGCATCTTTATTGAGTCCAGCATCTTCATTCAAATTCTCTAAATTCCTCCCCAATTGGAATGAAGACTGCTTGTTGATCTTTCTTTTCTTTGACTTAGACTTCTTTGAGTGCTGACCAGTCTTCTTCTGTGACTTTACCCACAACCTGTGATGCTTTACTAATGGCCAAACAAACCTCTTTAATCGTCTAAACTTTCTTTTCAAATCCAGTATCTGATTAGCTTGATCCTCAGTTACCTTCTTGAGCCTCCTTAATTCCCTTGCAAGCTCATAGTTGGTCAAGACACCCTCAACCACTCCCTCATCTCCTCCAGATGTTTGATGCCCATCTGTGGAAGTATAATCATTGGGAGTTGGTGGTGGAGTCTCATCTTGAGTTGAATTCTCCTGAGCAGCACTTTGTGGAGAAGGTTCAGCAACTGGAGATGAAACAGTATGGTGAGCAGTATGTTGAGAAGCAGTATGTTGAGAAACACTATCTTCTCTTGAAGCTGGATGCTCATTACTTGCTGATACAGAGGATTCTTCTTGCTCTTGCTCTTGCTCTTGCTCTGCATCCCTAACTGCTTGTGCAACTTCCAATATATGAACAGTTAAAGGTGTAATTCTTCCAGAAAACTTGACACCCTTCTTGGATATAAAAGTAAACACCTTTGGTGGAAGTTTGACAGTGGGTAAAAAACTCTGAGGTTTAGGTACATCCTCAAGCTGTTTGTTCAAGAATAATTGAACAAACCTAGGGTACATCAAGAATGGTTTACCATTAATAATGTGTGAAAGCATACCATCAAGAATAAGTCTTGAAAAGTTGAATTGTTGATTGGTAGCCAAACCCACTAAAGCAGATGCAATATTTTGACCAAATTGATCAAAAGAAGTACTCTTGGGACTTAAGCAGTGAAGTAATAGATGGATTAGGTACTTCCAATGAGGACAGAACAAAGGCTTCTGGAAAGTCAATTTTGTAAGATCTCCCTCATATCCTATATCCCTTAATGTGTCCCAAAGTACTTGTTTATCAAAACGAACAGCTCCTCCTTCATCATTAAACATCAAAGCATCCCTAATAGTGGCTTCAGAAATCCGAATTGTTCTTCCTGCAACTTTAGCCCTAATTAAAGAATCATCCTCATCCTTTGCAGTAGCCCAAAATTCTTGAATCCATGGGCCGATAACATCAGGATCAACTAAAAGAGAATAGTTGATTGAAGACCCAGTCAAGAAATCGATGATCGCATGAAAGTCAATGCTATCCCCTGTTTTATCTAAATTGGCGATCATGTTGTGTTTGCTTATTGTGATGCGATTAGCCATGATGTAGCGTATAGAGGGATGCGGTTTGTAAGTGTTACGGATTAAGTTGAGAGTAATAGTCGGTGAAAAGGTGAGAGTATTTTGGATAGGATTGAAACAAATCAAAGCCAAAATAATAAAGTTACCGTTGTTATGGACTATTATCCCCGCCGTAAGAATTGAAATGACTGTAACCCCACATTTTTGACCGTTGGAACAGTACTTCCACGTAAGCAGTACTTCCACATAAGCAGTACCCTTCAAAGCAGTACGTTGAAGCAGTACTTTGCAGAACCAGTACTTTAAATAACAAAGTAGTACTTTCCATCCACTTATCCACAAACCAATACTTCAAACTAATCCAAGAACTTATAAATGACGCATGCATAAGTTCTAACTAATAACTATGTTGCCTCCCCTCAAATACAACATAGGTACTAAACTAATACTAAAAACCAATATTGTCAGTTAGAACAGTAAGAAAGTATATTAACTAATACTAAAGCCTCCCCTCAAATGTAGCCTAGTAGTTAATCATCCCAATGCTCACAACTAAGTGGTTGAATCTTGAAACATCAAATCCCTTTGTGAGTAGATCAGCTACATTGTCATCTGTGTGAACTTTGACCACATTGATAAGTCTGTGCTCATAACAATCTCGAATGAAGTGATGCCTAATCTGAATATGCTTGGTCTTGGAATGGTACACTGGATTCTTCACAATACAGATGGTACTCTCATTATCAATGTTGATAGGAGTATTCTTGAAGTTGTATCCATAATCCAAGAGTTGATTCTGCATCCACAAAACTTGTCCACAACAGCTTGCAGCAGCAACATATTCTGCTTCAGTAGAGGAGGTTGCTGCAATTGTTTGCTTCTTACATTGCCATGAGACTAATCTTCTTCCAAGATATTGACATCCACCAGTGGTTGATCTTCTATCATAGTTATCTCCTGCATAATCACTATCTGAAAAAGCTTCCAAGTGAAAAGGTGACTCCTTAGGATACCATAATCCTAACTTTGGTTGATGCTTGAGATATCTAAAAATCCTCTTAACTGTATTCATGTGAGAAACTTTGGGTGTAACCTGATATCTTGCACATAAGCATACAGCAAACATGATGTCAGGTCTTGATGCAGTTAAGTACATAAGACAACCAATCATTGATCTGTAAAGCTTTACATCCACAGCTTGTCCATCTTCATCTTTGCCTAATGGTTTATTGCTATCAATGGGTGTGGTGGCAGGCTTGACAGTTGGAAGGTCAAATATTTTAAGTATGTCTGCAACATACTTTTCTTGATTAATGAAGATTCCATCTCTTGTTTGTCTAACTTGATGCCCCAAAAAGAAAGTAAGTTCACCCATGGAACTCATTTGAAACTCCCGCTGCATAAGTTCTTCAAATTCTTTCACCATGGACTGTTTTGTGGCTCCAAAGATAATATCATCCACATACACTTGGACTAACATAATGTCCTTCTTGTCTCTCTTAATAAACAAAGTCTTGTCTATGGCACCTCTCCTATAACCATGTTACAAGAGAAAGTTGGAGAGTCTCTCATACCAAGCTCTAGGGGCTTGATGAAGGCCATACAGAGCCTTGATAACTTTGTAGACTTTGTTTGGATGTACATGATCTTCAAAACCAGGAGGTTGTTTAACATAAACTTCCTCAGTGATTGTGCCATAAAGAAAGGCACTCTTGACATCCATTTGGTATACAGGAAATCCCATGTATGAAGCAAAGGCAAGAAACAACCTTATAGCCTCAATTCTTGCAACAGGAGCAAACACTTCATCATAATCTACTCCTTCTTCTTGGCGATATCCTTGTGCAACCAATCTAGCTTTATTCTTGATAACATTCCCTCTTTCATCTCTTTTAATTCTGAAAACCCATCTTGTTCCAATCACTCTCTTGCCATCTGGTAGATCACATAATACCCAGACATCTTGAATCTTGAATTGTAGAAGCTCCTCTTGCATAGCTTCAACCCAACTTTCATCAGTTAAAGCTTGAGCTACCTTCTTGGGTTCATCTTGAGATAAAAAACAAGCAAACAGGCATGTTTGTTGATCCTTGTGATTCAGCCTGTTTTGTTTATAAACAAAGCTAAGTAAAGCAGTATGTTGCTTAGAGAGACCTCTAGCTTTGTTTCTTGTAACCACTCCTGAAGAGGGTGATCCAATGATATTACTTTGAGGATGAGCTTTATGAACTCTCAATGTAGGAGTTGGTGGAACTGGAAGATCAAATCCCAAATTTGTGAAGTCAGGACTTTCATTGGAATTTGAGAAAATACCTTCAGGATTAAGCTCATCATCAATATCTTCTAACCCAGGAATGTTAGCATTATCCAAATCATCATCATCAACATTGGAATCATCAGCATTGCTCCAATTTGATGGTTCTATCATACCAGAAGTACTGTCAAAAGGATCATCAGTACTTTGATCAAAAGTACTGTTAGCAGTATCTGTGAATTTACCCTTTTTCTTTGCAGCATCATAAGCTCTCCTTTGTTCATCTTCATAGGAGTTTGCTATAGTTTCTTGAAAAAGCATTCGATTAAGTTCATCTTGTATGGCTTGATCTTCATCAGACACTGTATAGTTTGGTTGAGCAGTACTTTGTTCCTTTTCAATCACAGCAGGTTCTTCATCAGGAACATCTTCTGGTCTAACATTGACTCCATGAACAATGTACTGGGAGGCTTCTTGAACATCTTTTTTGTGAACAACTTGATTTTCTTCTCTAACAGGTACATAATTCATAGAAGGAGTCAACTTAAGATCAAGATCATAAATCCAATCAGGACCTTTACCTTTCTTGTTTTCTTTATCTTCTAAAAACTCAACATGAAGACATTCTTGTACTCTTTTGGTGGCCCTATTGTACACTTTAAATCCTTTGCTAGTGGTACAATAACCCAATAAGTATCCTTCATCTGACTTACCATCAAATTTTCCCAGAGAATCAATGGTATTCAAAATAGTCAGAGGACAGCCAAAAGGTTTCATAAAACGAACATTAGGTTTCTTTCCCATAAGCAACTCATAGGGTGTCTTTATTTGAGGTTTAGTAACTGACACTCTATTCAAAACATAGCAAGCAGCACTTACAGCTTCGGCCCAAAAGTGAATAGGTAGTAAAGAATCTGCAAGCATTGTTCTTGCTGCTTCTATCAAGGTTCTGTTCTTTCTTTCTGCAACACCATTCTGCTGTGGAGTTCTAGCAATGCTAAACTCCCTCTTGATCCCTTTCTTGGCACAAAACTCATCCATAAGTTTGTTCTTGAATTCTGTCCCATTATCACATCTAATACCTCTAACCTTGAGTCTTAACTGATTTTCAAGGGCTATTATTAGATCATGAATAGCATCAAAAGTTTCATCCTTGAATCCCAAGAAAAAGACGCAACTAAATCTGTTGCAATCATCAGTTATGACTAAGCAATACTTCTTCTTGTTTAGGCTTTCAACAGAGACAGGCCCAAACAAATCCATGTGCAGCAACTCCAAAGGCTCTCTAATATCTCTTTCCTCAAGCTTTTTGCATGAAGCTTTATGTTGTTTACCCTTCTTGCAAGCTAAGCATGAATGATCAGTCTTGAATGTTTTGGAAGGTAAACCTCTAACTAAATTGCCTTTGACTAACTTGTTGATGTTTTTGAAATTCACATGACCTAATCTTCTATGCCATAGATGTGCTTCTTCAAGTGTTGCCTTTGCTACTAAACATGTTGCTGTTCCAGCAGAATTGAGACTCTTCAAGTCTAAACTGTACACATCATTTGTTCTTGGTACTTTCAGTGTTACCAAGTGATCATCAACAAACTTGAATTCAGGAGAGAGAATGAGACATTCTGTATCAGTGAACAGAATAGGATACTTCTTATCACAGATCTGAGATACTGACAAAAGGTTAAACTTGAGCTCCTTCACATATCTAACATTCTCAAAGTCAATACATCCAGCCTTGATGGTTCCTTTGCCAGTGATTCTCCCTCCATCAGGATCATTACCAAATGCAACTCTTCCTCCATAATATGCCTTAAAATCTGACAGGATCTCCTTGTCCCCTGTCATGCTGCCAGAGCAACCACTATCAACAATAATATGATCTTTAAGCTCCTCCTCTGGGTTGCCCTGCACAGTAAAAGAAAAGGGTTAGTTTCTTTTAGGAACCCAAGCCATTACTGACTTGTGTTCCCCTTGTGGAGTGACATACTTGAATTCTTTCAGTATGTAATCTCCACTGGTTTTGAAGGCATGGTCAATGATTATTTGCTTTGGTCCCATGTCCTGTGTTGTATTTTCAACAACACTCCCTGTTTCACCCTTATCATGTGAAAGTACTGGTTGTTCCCCAACAATACTTTCTTTCTTAACCCATTGACGTTTGACTTTAGGTTTCTCAGATCTAGGTACTCTATATGATGTGTAAGTCCTTCTAGGTTTATATGAATGGAACCTTTTAGGTCTTACATGTGTAAAAGTATTAGCAGTACCATGATTGGGTGAAAACCTAGCAGTACTTTTAGAAGGTACTGCTTGAGACTTACCAGCACTTGAGGATACTGGTGGTTTGGAAAAAGGTCTTTTCTGGTGAGGGTACCTATAGTCTTTAGAGAAATTACTATGGTTAACCCTATTTGAGTGATTCCAAACTGGTTTAGTCTCCCTTGGCTTATAATTGGCAGGTCTATTCTCCTTAGGCTTATGATGGGCAGGTATATTCTTTGGGAACTGACTTAAATAATCTGAGTGTAAGTCACAGTGCTTAATCAAATGATCAGGACTATAGCATACATAACATAATTTTCGCTCCATATTCCCAAATCCTCTACTATGATTAAAAGGTTTCCTATAGTAAGCAGTATTTTGAAAAGTTTCTCTTGTAGATACTGCTGAATGTATAGCAGTACTTTGAAAAGATTTTGGATGTACTGCTTGTTTTTGAAAGGCTGTAGGAAACTGTTTATCATTACCCCATTGAAAATCATCCTTAGGTGTCTCAGAACTAGATTGACCAGTAAGCTTCTTCCTAAACTCTAAGTTGTCTACTCCATAACTAGAAACATCTGTCCTAGGTGGTTGAAGCCTACCTGTAGGTGCAGGAACTGAGTGATACTCCTTATCTTTCTTAAACTCAGGAGGTGATTCACTAATTGGTTCCTCATTCCTAGATGTGTTTTCTTCTGAGCTAGTAAGTTCATCTTCACTAGTTGAGATTTCCTCTGAACTAATTGGTTCCTTGTCACTAGGTGGAATCTCATCTGAACTACTATCCTCAACACCATAACCTAGTCCAGCTCTACTGTTTATTCTTCTTTGTTTTTCAACAAATTGAACATGTGATAGACCAGCCTGTTTAATACTACCAAGTTTTTCTAACAAAGCATCTCTCTCTTTAGTTATCTTTTCTAATTCAGACACCTTACATCCTAACTTCCATTCACTTAATTTCAATTGATAATCTTGTTGCTCATATTTTTCTGCCCAATCCGTTTCATTATTTTCATGTGTTAATATTTTGGCTTCCATTGACTCTAAAGTTAATTGATAACCAGCTACCTCAGACCTAGCAGTTCTACAATTATCTCTTTCAGTCACATATTCAGTAAGCAACTTTTGATACATAACATTGCACTTAGAGCATACCTCAGTGACCTTGGATGAACTTGGTGAAGCAGCAACCATAGCAATCTGAACAGGTTCATCTTCATCCTCCATGCTCCAATCAAAGCCTCCAAGACCATCTCTTGATTCCAAAGCAGCATATCCTGGTTCCTCATCAAAAGTTGTGCTCCAATCAAAGTCTTCCATTGCAACCATAGAATAGATTACTGGTTCATCATTAAATTCAGTACTCCATTCAACCTCTGCGAGATTCTCTTGAGCCACCAAAGCTTTTGGTTTTGAGTCAGTAATAGGAACCTCCTTTCTTTCAACCTTTGGTTGTTCAACCGTTCTGTTTGCCTGATACTTTGCAAACTTACATTCCCTTGCAAAGTGTCCAAGCTTTTGACAATTAAAGCATTCAATCTTGGATTTGTCAAAAGTTATACCCTGTTTGGCTTTGAAATCAATACCCCTTCCTGTCTTGTTCATGAACTTCCTGATCCTAGCAGTGATCATGGCAACTTGCCATCTTATATCAATCTCTTCTAAAGCATCTTCTTCAATCTGCAACAAGTCTTCTTGATAGGTGACAGGTAGAGTGGCTTGTTGAGCAAAGAAGGAACATACAACATCATCAGAGTTGGTGTTGTTTGTTGGTGATGAGGTGGTGGTAGTCATGGTTGTGCAAACGTGTTGTTTATCACCAACAGTACTTTGAACAGGATAAGCAGTACTTTTAGAGGAAGTACTGCTTCTGCTTTCAGAGGACACGAAAGCAATGTTTTTATGATTAGAACTTGAACTCATGTTACCATTCATCTCTTGCTCATACACCTTCAGATTGTTATAGAGATCATCAAAGTCCATGGAATCTAAACCAGGTTGTCCCCTGATCATAGTAGCAACCACATGCCATGTAGATGGCAAACTCCTTAAGAATTTCAAGTTAGCATCTTCAATAGTAGCCTCTGCTCCATGCAATTCTAGCATACTAAGTAGGTTCTGGAATCTGTCATAGGCAGCATCAAGGCTTTCTCTTTCACCAACAGTGAAAGTTTCAAATTGCTGCTTCAGTAAGTTCCTATGCATCTTCTTTGAAGCATCATTGCCTCCAAATCTGGTTTTGATAGCAGCCCATAATTGTTTAGCATCCTTAGCATCATGAAACTTTAGCAGATGGCCATCAGGGATAGCAGACAGCAGTATGTTGAGAGCCTTGTCTTGAATTCTTTTTGTAGCTGCTGGCAAGGTTGGTTTAGGTGGTTTAGCTTGTCCTTCAACTTCTACTGGTTCGTCAAGAACAACATTACCATTGACAATCACATCCCATAGAGCATGGTCTGTAATAGCAAGATACTGTCTCATCTTCATGCTCCATAGATCATATTCTCCCTTCTTAACGATAGGAATTCTGAGTGAGGTGATAGATGAGATTGGTGCAGCTTCAGTCGTCATCGTTTAGGGTTTGTTGTTAAATCGGTTTTAAGGGTTTCTTCTTAATCAGAGTCTCCACACAAGCTCTGATACCACTTGTTGGATCGATATACTCTGACCAAACTAACTTGTAGCTTGTTTAAGGGTTTAGCAACCTTGGATAAATCCAAAACTACTAATATTGAAACGCTGATATACTTTGTTAAGTATGCGGAATCTACTTCAACAAAGCTAAGAAGAATTAACACAAAACTTTGATTATATTAAACCTTGAACCTGCTTACTTTACACAGATTCACTAACAAACTCTAAACACTAATATCGTACGTACTTCTCTAAATTATGCTTCTAATAATCGTTAAGCATTTGTCTAATTATCGTACGTCTAATGCCAACCTAGGGATCCTTTTATAGGCACAAGGAAAACCCTAGTCGGTTTACAATACTTGAACGACAAGTAATTCTAACTTTAATCTAATAAGAACATTCTAGAATAATACAATATTCTTTAATCATAATTTGCATAACAGTCCTTCAACGAGCAGCAATACTTTGACTTGTATTTCAGCAGTACTTTGACTTCCAGCAGTACTTTGATATTCCAGCAGTACTTTAACTTTATAGCCCAACAATCTTTGGCTCAACAAGTTTCAAACTTTGCAAACAATTTGAAAAACTAATGGCAAAGAAGTTTGAAATGAGCATGATGGGAGAATTGACATACTTCCTTGGTCTACAGATCAAGCAGACTGATAGAGGAACCACTATCAGTCAAGAGAAGTATGTAAAGAATCTACTGAAAAAGTATGATCTCAGTGACTGTGCCTCAGTCAAAACTCCCATGGTCCCCCCAAACAACCTTGGTCCTGATCTCACTGGTAAACCAGTAAATCAAACTCTCTTTAGAGGAATGATAGGATCACTGATGTATCTACTTACATCAAGGCCTGATATCCAATTCTCAGTATGTCTATGTGCCAGATATCAATCTGACCCAAGAGAATCTCATATCACTGCTGTGAAAAAGATATTCAGGTACCTGAAAGGCACTCCTAACCTTGGATTATACTATCCAAAGTGCTCAGGACTTGATCTTAAAGGAGACTCAGACTCTGAAAATGCTGGATGCAACATGGACAGAAAAAGCACCTCAGGCTCTTGCCAAATACTTGGTGGGAAACTAGTCTGTTGGAGTGCTAAGAAGCAACAATCAGTTGCCTTGTCCTCAGCTGAGGCTGAATATGTTGCAGCAGCTAGTTGTTGTGCAAATGTACTCTGGATGAAAAGTCAACTCAGTGACTACGGAATTCAGTATAAGATGGTACCCACCTTTTGTGATAACACAAGTGCAATTGCAATCTCAAACAACCCTGTTCTTCATCAGAGAACAAAACACATTGATATCAGATATCATTTCATCAGGGACCATGTCATGAATGGTGACATTGAATTACACTTCATCCCTACTGAATATCAGTTGGCTGATATCTTCACCAAACCTTTGGATGAACCAACTTTCACAAGGCTGAAAGCTGAATTAGGAATGTTGGATATAGAGAATCAGTCCACTGATTGAATCCTTCCAACTGAAGTGTAAATTTCTTAAAACCTCAGGTCCCTGACTCAATGTGTACATCAGTGAAAACATCTCACTGAATCCTCAACCTCAGGAACTAAACCCAAGTTCCTGAAATCTTTAGGGTTCAGGAACTAAACCCAAGTTCCTGAATCCTTGTAGCTCAGGAATCATTCCATATTCCTGAATCATCAGTGACTAATCCCAAGTCCTTGAAAAACCATCACTGAATGAAAAGTCATTCAGGGCCCTGAAAAGAGACATTAAATACTGACTTAAATGCTCTAAGTATCTAGTTAGTAAATGTCCGAGGTTGGTAACTGAACTCATATTTAATTCAAGAATATTTGTTCTTTTTGCCTTTCTGGCTTCCACCTCTGGGCCACCACATTCCCACTTGGCATTAAATGCCTCTCCAATCACATTACAAATATGTGATGACTCATCTCTGCAAATTACACTTTTGCAGAACTGCTCAACTGTTCACTTCGACTGTTGCGCCAAACCAGGAAAGTGGAGTGTTGGCATTAAATGCGGATCCCAAAACATATTATTCAAAACAATTTTCAATAATTCTTTTTGAATAAATTAAGATCGCTCAAATGTCTAAAACACCCCCATCTCCACTTCCCTATAAATAACCCAACCAAAAGAAACACACACACATTTTTTATAGAACTTAAGCAAAACTCTGCCATTTTAATTCTCAAAAACAAATTGTGTGTGTATTCTTAAGCTTTAGAAACCCAGAAACCTTAGTCAAACCCAGACTTACCCACAAATGGCTTCTTCTAATGCTATAGCATACGCCCCCAATGTGGAATTCGTCACTGGGGACGTTGACCTAACAAAGAACAATGTGGTAGGAAATTTCTCTTATCCACAAAACTACCCAGCCTACAAGAACGTTATGAAATTTCTTCGTAATTGTTTTCTTGCAAAGGCTTTCACCCACACCCCCTCAGTCATCTACCATGACTATTTGAGGGAATTCTGGTGCACGGCTGTGGCTACCAGCCCCAAAGACACCAAAGAGTCAATCATCACCTTCACGGTGATGAATGGGAGCAGAACCCTCTCCTTTGACTACTCAACCTTCATCAAAGCCACAGGACTTGACTTTGCTGAAGCGTTTGCACCCAACCCTACTGATCAGGACATAAAGAATGAACTGATCTTTCTAGCACCCCATGACCCCAGACGTCCTACAACGTCTGCGGGAGGCTTATTGGAGAAGGCTCCAGTAGTCAAAACATGGTTCCATCCTATCTGGAGGATACTGATGACATTTGTCATTCAGGTCCTGGGTGGAAATAAATCCTCTACGGAACAATTGAACTCATCACAACAATTGATGCTGTTCAGTCTCCTTGAGGGTACAAAAATTGACATCGGAGGAATAATCTTCCGAGACCTTGTTGCTAAGCTCTCAGGAAAACATAGGCAAAGGCATATGTCCTACCCTAGATTTGTTTCCTGTGTGCTTCAGGAACTACTTGGTTCTGACTACGTGAGGCCTGATGCAGAAGGTACGAAGCCTGACGTCCTGCACAAGTCAAACTTCACTAGTAGCATCAGTGAGGTTACACATATTGCCCTGACTGAATACATGCAATCAGTCATTCAGGGTAACGACGCTATCTCACCAGTTCCTTCACCGACCAAAAAGGTGAAGAAGACAAAGAAGGGTCAGTCCAGCCAGGTGGTTAAACCCAAGCCACTCGCCACTGAGACTGATCCTCAAAACCAACTAAACCTTAAAAAGAGGTTGAAAAAGGCCGAGACCTCTGAGACACCCATTTTTGAGACCCTCTTGACCTCAAAACAAAGGCCAACAGAGGTCACTGAGCAATCATCCTCAGTGACCTCGGGCACACCCTTTCCACATGGTTCAACTGACATAAACAAGTCAGAGGGATCAGGAAACATTCCCCCCTCACATCCCGATGAAGGTACTGATAAATCACAATCAGTGCCCAAGGGAGGAAAGGGTCCTGAATCCTTGGTAGGGCAGCACCACCCTACTGGGAAGAGGACCCACACCCCCTCACATCCCGATGAAGGAACTGTCAAAAAACAATCAGTTCCCAAGGGAGGAAAGGGTTCTAAATCCTCGGTAAGGCAGCACTACCTTACTGAGAAGGGGACCCACAAACATTCACATCCCGCTAACGTTCCTGAGCAATCACCCTCAGGATCTCAGGGAGAAAAGGACCCTAAATCCCCAAAAGGACAGCACAATCCTGATGGGAAGGGGGTCCACAACTTTCACAATCAGTACCTAGTGATACCACTGGAAAACACCCATCAGTGGTTGAAGGTGCTAAGGGGGACAAAGACTCAGAGGGAAAGAAACAACCCGCTGATACGGAACCCATAAACCCCTCAGGCGGTCCAATCCTCTCAGGAACTGCCCCCAAAAGCCAGGCTGGTGTTACCCCAGTTATTATGGCTAGTCAGGCTGAGCAAACCCACTCAGTTATTATGACAACGGGGTCAGGACCTGACCAAACCAAAGGCGAGTCTTTTTATAAAGAGGAGCCGGTTGAATTTTTGGGTATTGAGTCCATGGGGGACTTTCAGGCTTTTATTGAGTCTGATGAAGAGCTCAGGGATGAGAGTGAAGAGGAAATTTTTGAGGCAGGTGAGGATATGGAGACTGATGTACAACCCAAACAACCTGAACAATCATATCAGTCATCTCCACACAGTTGAGGGGGAGAAAGACACTGGATTCCCTGAAGTTTCAACAAGCCAACAACCTCCTTCTCCTCCTTCTCACACTGAGGGGGAGGTTCCTGAAGCTTCTTCCACCCATCAAGAAAAAGGCAAAGGCATCCTCACTAATCCTGAACCTCAACCAGCACCGATCTCGGTTGCAAAGGATCCTGAATCACCACCCAGGATCCCATATGATATTGATGGAGTTCTTCACCACTTCACAGCTGATGAACTCAGTGCTTATCTGGAGGAAGAGGAAGCAAAGAAGAAGTTAAAGGAGGAAGAGAAGGTGAGCAAGCCTGCTATAATTAAGGTTGTTCATGAAGAGGCTGAGAAAATTGGTCTTGAGGATAAGGATCTCTCAGGAAGAGAGGGTGGTATGACCTTTGTAAAGGCTCAGACTGAGGAGATGATCACTCTCAGGAAGAAAAGGGAGGAAAGGAATAAAAGGGCTGAAGAGATCAGGCAGAACAGAATTAAGAAATATCAGTGGTATATGACTAACAGGTTGAAGCCAGAACCAATCACTGATGTTCATATTCATCGAAACACCAATCCTGCTTCTGTTACTGTCTACAGAGGTACTGACATGAGAAACTTTGATGTTCATACCCCATTCAGATTCGCTGACTTTGGGATCACAGAATTGGATGAGTTGGGTCCATTAATAGCAAAGAAATCAAATGTTGTGGTCCCTAGCCTGTTGAAGTCCTTGAGTCTGAGGTACGAAAGATTGGCAGCTGCACCTCAGGAACTTGGCACTCCATCTCTTCTTCCTGATTCAGCACAACCAGCTCCCTCTCAATCTTCTTTAAGGAAAAGAAAGAAGATTGAAGCTGAGCCTGAGATCAAGGTTCCTGGTCTTGACTGCAATAGGGCTCTCCCTGAAGGTGTTCCTTTCAGGAACAATATGGTCATTGAACAACCTGAAAGAGGTTTGTTCTTCATTGATGAGTTCGGAGACAAAGCCTTCCAAAGGTGGAGTGATATCGATTTGTCAGGGATCAAAGCTATGCTTGGCTTTCTAATGATGGCCTCTCCACTCAAGAGTCCTGAAAATGTGAAGTTTTGTCATGATCTGAAAAGGAAAATCAATGAGCATCCTGACCAACAAGAGCTGCAGTCAAAGAAGCCCAAGCTTGAAGCCCTTGGTATTAAGTTGAACTGATTGATCTGCCTGAATACCCACTATCCCTTTTGTACTTAGTTTGTTAGGACTTGTAATGATATCAATAAGATGATGTTTTTATTATTTCAGTATCCTTATTTACATTCTAGTACATTCAATATGAGTAGAAGTCATTAGCTCACTCATAACTGATCAAAACACTTAGGAATAATTTATATCCAAATAGGGGGAGATTGTTGGGTCATGAAAAACCCAAGAATACTTAAAACATGATTTGGACACAAATTAACTAAGTGTTAACTTAAACCGAGAACAATTCAAGTCACTGAGAGAACAGCCTCTCAGTGAGTCATCTTCAGGATGCTTAAGGCGAATTAAAGAAGAAGGATTCACTACACAGGAAGGCGGTACTCCCTGAAGTAGCACTTAAGCCAAAGAAGAAGATGATGGTTCAGTGAGTGTTGGACAAGAACTCACTGAACCCCAGTCTCCTCAACAACAATGAAGTAATTATGAATGATAACTGAGAAGCGTATCCTGAAGAACTAAGTGCCTGAGAAGAAAGGCAGAAATATCTAGGAAGGATTTAAGATAAGATCAAATCTTATCTTGTCATGAAGAAATCCTTCCTAAGACGGCTTAAAGTCTTGGAGTGTCAGACCAACCACTCCTAAAGACTTAATAGGCCATTTCTATTGGTTCTTGGAAATGACAATTACTGTTGTAATTGTCAGACACGCTTGCTCAACAACTTGTAATATTTTAATTACTTTTACTCAGATTACTTGTGTATAAATAGATTGAGAAGGAGAGAAGTTGAGTGTGTTTTGTACAATTAAAGCTTAGACTTTTGCAAAACAACTTCTCTCCTACAAAGAGTAACGCATCCCTGAGATAGCTCAGTGAGGTCACATTGTTACCACTCAAGCAAAACTTGAGTTTAGATAGGAGACACCACCATACCTTGTCTATTCAATCCCAAGTGTTTGTTCTGCAAAACACTTGGGTATAGATTCTTTGATTCATTTCTAATAAGAATTTAAACGTTGAAAATTATCTTGAGTTTTTATATTCACGTTTTATAACTGTTAGAATTAATCATAACATTGTATTAGTCATTAAAACAAATAGATTAACTTTCTAGTTAACTCTAAGCGTGTAAAGGGACCAACAATCTTTAAAAATATTGTACACCCACCCGACCACTTTCATTACCGGTTCTATCAGCATTTTTTATAAACTTTTATTTCATCAAATTTAATTTCTAATGGGCTAACAGCCAAATATGTTTCGTCTAGTTCAACATTTGGGCCATTAACCCACCTAACAAAGCCCATTAAAAATAAGCAAACCCTAAAAAGCGTGCAAGGGTTTTTATTGCCTAACAATCTTTAGAGTTAACTACATTTTTGGTCCTCGTGGTTTACCGGGTATAACGATTTTGGTCCAATAGTTTCATTTGTAACGGATCATGTCCTATTTTCGCTGACCCGTAACGAGTTTGGTCCAATTTTGGTTGACTGTTAGTTTGACTAGTTAAAAAAACGTGAAATGACTAAAATACCCCTCTGATGATGATATACATTGACTAAAATGCCCCTTTCTTCATTATTTACCACATACCACATACAATCTCAAATTACCAACTGATGATCCAAACTAATCATTAACACCAACAAACAAACAATCACTCTCCTTCACAGCTATGAACACACCTTACCCAACACCAATAACCCCATCAAAAACCATCATAGGATGGATAGGCACAGGCAGAAAAACAAGATTCCGGTAAAAAACAAGATTCCGGTAAAAAACAAGATTTCTCAATCAAACAAACATTCAACCGTCAATTAACTAACTTTACTTCATTCTTAGCACCCCCACCACTAAACCCTTACAACCCACAAACCCTTTTGTCCAATTCGCCCGAAAACCATCTCTCCGGCGAACTTTCCGGCGAGTTTTCCGGTTATGAAGGTGTCAAGAATGATTTGTCTGAAATAAGTATTAGTTTTAAGAAAAGTGTGTCTTTGTTATCACCCAAGAATCTGAAAATGCAATATCAGATTCTAAATCAATACAAAAACAAAACACACACAAAAATTCAAAAACAAGCTTAAAATCATTAAACACCCAAAAAAAACTATACATTATTCGAAATCCCTGTTCTAAGAGAGAAACCATGTGCTGATTTCCCGTGCATTAATGCAGCAATGTTTCCACATGCCGGAAGTAAACAAGGAATAGTAACAGAATTCGGTTTCACTCCACAAACTTGCATTTCTCTAAACTCTAAAAAGCTCAAGACCTTCAATATCTTTTCCAAGTCACCACATTAACCACCCCCTCAATCCTCCCAAAAACCTTTCTCGCCTCCTCCACACACCCTTTCCTCGCATACCCGGATACCAAAGCACTCCCCGCAACCAAATCCTTCTCACGCATTTCATCAAACACCATACGCGCACACCCGATCTCCCCACACTTGACATAAACCCATCACCATCTCCGAACCTCAACAACCCCGGTTCTGAAGCCGCCATCATAGCCAACACTACCGCCATTTTAACCACAATATCCTCACTCGAAATCCAATTATCCACCAACACTACCGCCATTCCCAACAACCTTATTCTCCTCCCATTTGTTTCTTTAACAACTCCAAATCCCCATTTGTTTCTTTAACTAATCGGTTCAAGGGTTTTATTCACGGGTCGGTTCAAGGGTTTGTGGATTGTTTCGAGGGTTTGTGGGGATTGGTTTTGGGTTGTGGATTTGGGTGTTGATCGAGAATGAAGAGGTTAAAAATGAGATTGAAGAGGTTTGTGGATAATTAGATTTGGATGTTTACGAGTTTTTCTTTGGATCTAAGATGAATTTAACCAGCTTTGAAGATGCCATTTTTGTTGCTTTCCAGATGATGAATGAAATGACCCGATTTTATTTCCCACACACTAAGGGATGAATTTTTCTTGTTGGGTGGCTAGGTTATGTGAGTGGTTGTGGTTGAAGAAGACAATATAAAGAAAATAATATAAATGGGAGTGAGTGGTTGAGTGAAATGACCAAAATACCCTTTATTTTAACGGTCAAACTAAGTTTGACTAACAGTGATATGAAAATTGGACCAAACCCTTACAAATGAAACTATTGGACCAAAATCGTTATACCCGGTAAACCACGAGGACCAAAAATGTAGTTAACTCCAATCTTTATTAGCTGCGCCTCTTGGTTTCATCCTCTCTTAACAGATCCCAGGTTTGTTTTTCTGTCATTCATTCATATGTTGTATATATGATTAATGAAATGCTTTTTGGTTTAGTTAATGAAATGTGTTTGTGTGTTTATGTGTTTAGGTAAAAGGTAAGTAATAATGGTTGAGAAGACAAAAGGAGGAGCAAGGAAAGAAGAGGTGGTGACTAGGGAGTACACCATCAATCTTCACAAGCGTCTTCATGGATGGTATTATTTTCACTTTTTTTTTTTTTTTTTTTTTTTTTTAATTTATTATTATTCACTTTTTTTATTTTTATTTTGTCTTTTTATGTTTTTTTAAGGTTTGTTGATTTGTTGTATACACTTATTGGGTTGTGTTTCATTTGCTAGATGTATAAGAAATAAGTGGGTGTTTTGGATTGTTGTTTTGTTTGATTTTGAAAGCTGATTAGCACTTTTTAGTTTCTGAAATGTTTAGAATGCTTATTTGCTTATCTGCTTATTCTTGGATGATAGTTTTCTAGAGTAGCTGTTTCTGCTTGTAAGCATAGCTTTTGTGAATTAGGGATTTTTATATTATGGAATTGATGAAAATGGGCTTGGGTTCTTTTTTTTTTGGCTTAGAATGTGATGACAGTAATAGATTGTAGGATATGATCTAGTCAACGACATTTGCATCTCTTTGTTTATATTAGAAAAGTGATATGATAGGGAATTGATTATCAAGCTTCGAGGGTTCTATGTTTAAGAGATAAAAGTGTGCACAATGGTGTCATCAAGTGTTGTGTTGGTTATATGTACATTACGTTATTTCAATGCTAGTCAGTCTTTCTTGAATTTTGTGGGAAATTTGTGAACTAATCTTGTGTTTTTTGGGAAACTGTTTTTACATCTAGCCATATCAAACTTAGTGCTTTTACTGTTTGGTCGTTTAACTTTTCAAATGTGTTATCAGCTCTTTTGTTTAACATGTTGTAAGTTGTAGCCTATGTGTTTGTATGTTCGTTATGTTGTTGCTACTACTATGACTAGTAAACAAATGTATAGATATTACCAGCACGTTATCTATGTGAATGGGATTTTGGGCAATGCGTTTACTAGTAACGTTTTTTTATTATTTTTTTCATTTTCTTACATCTTCATCTTTGTTGACTTTGACAACACCTTCAAGAAGAAGGCACCAAAGGCCATCAAGGAGATCAAGAAATTTGCTCAGAAGGCCATGGGTACCACAGACGTGAGAGTAGACATCAAGCTAAACAAGCACGTTTGGGGCAGGGGTATCAGAAGTGTCCCAAGGAGAGTTAGAGTCCGAATTGCAAGGAAGAGGAACGATGATGAAGATGCAAAGGAGGAGCTTTACTCGCTTGTCACTGTTGTAGAGATCCCAGCAGAAGGGCTAAAGGGGCTTGGTACAAAGGACATCGATGATGAAGATTAGTTCTTCAGATCCAACCTTTTTGGAATACTGTCAGAGTTTAGTTTTTGATCCCTGTTATCTTTGTTTGGATTCTACTATCACATTTTCCTTGAATCTATATTCTCTTGAATTATAACCTAGCTGTTATCTATTTGAGGATTATGATGCTCATTCGCTTAATCTTGAAACAATTGAAAATGCATGTGTTGTGGAAATCTGCTTCGAATCTTTCAGTAATATCTTTCGGTGTAGATCTTGTAAACTCAGACAGTCTTCAACTCTGTTAATGGTATGAAGCGAGTCATGCTTTTTCTCCTTAAACAATTACGCAAACAAAATGCAGCTGTATTTTTATGTGTCTCTATGGGCTGAGTTATCTGACTACCAGTAACTTTATATCATGATTTTATGTCTGCTTAGTAAAGCTAAACTAACCATTACTAAGAGCCATTAGGATATGTTTAGATATTGAAGATCAAGTTAACTTTGAAGGTTGTTGAAATGATGATAGAAGTTAAACAAAGATAACGGATCAATCATTCAACTTTAGGTTGCATTCTTAGATAACACAGCTAGCTAGCTTGTATTTTAAGAAGTAAGCTCAAACAAGGGAGATATACGATGCGGTTTGATTGCATTAGAAATACAAGGAGATCTTTGGGGTATTTATATTGGCAATGACAATGGGTCTTTTTCAAATGACTTGACGTTCAGAGGTTTCTTGAAAGAATTAGAAGAGTAGGAGACTTGAGTAATACACCATCAAATACTTGAGCTTTCCTCAGGACACCTTGAATTGTTTTTATAGAAGGTTTGTTTGGTTAAAGTGAGTTCAAAGTATTCCCATCAACTCAATTTCATTCTTTTAGTCGTCACAATCATTTAGTCAAGGTGTAGTTTGGTCGTTAATGTGCAAATACTAGTAGACGTTAACTTCTCTCAAGTTCATAGACTATTGTTTTAGATATTCATGGGATCTTTTATCCTGGTAGGAGGAAAAGTTACCAAACGTCTAGCATTCCCTCACGCTTGGCGCCAAGCCTATGTTAAAGTTTAATGGATGTAATCAAAGATAGGAAATACTCTTTTCCTTTCTTAATTGCAACTCAAAATCCAATTTATTTTCAATATATACTATCTTTTTGCTAGTCAAGGTTTTCAAGATCGGAATCCTACTTAGGATCGATTTTGTCTTTGCAAGATCGAGATCGTAAGATCGGATCAGGATCTTAAGATCCTAGCATAATGTCATTTTTTTAGTATCCTTTGTAATATTATACAAATTTATAAATTATTATATATCATAAACACAAAATTATATAAATGTTTCATAGAAATATTGTCCTAAATTATGGTTATGAAATGTATAAGAAGATTAACATGTTGTTTTTTAAATTTTACAAAACACAATTCATAAATTTGTAGTTTTTAGTTTGCTGGTTCTAGAAAAGTAAGATCGGATCGGATTAGATCTTAAGATCCTATGGTCAGGATCGAGATCTTATAAGATCTTAAGCTTTCAAAGATCTTATGTAAGATCCGGATCGTTTTTGCTTTGTAGTATCGTAAAATCGTAAGATCTTTAGATCAGGATCGGGATCCTGACAACCATGCTACTAGTATCTTGTTGCCAAACAAAAAAAGCTAGTCTGTTATTTATTGTGTCATAGTAGGTGTTGCCATCACTTATTTTAAGCTATGTATTAAATCCTATAGCAAAAAGACAACTTTTTTGTTGCTGTCTAACCAAGACATGAATATAAGCCGGCATAGCACTACCCAAGTTCGTTATTGTGTAACTACTACAATAACCATTACAACAGTGTCATTCAACATTGTTTTGAAGCTGCTTTCTTACCATTTCAAGCAAAACAAACAAACATAGAAAAACAAAAGAATTACAAGCAAAATCTTTGTTACTAAAACCACATAGAATTAGATGACTAAAAACCAAAAAATAAAAAATAAAAAAAAAAATCCTATTCTATACCTTCGCTAATGACACAACTAGTAACATTGTTCATCTACTATCCCTTAAAATTATCAGTGAACAACAACCATAACTAGAGGTGGCAAAACGGGCGGGCCAGGCGGGCACGGGCACGGGCCAAACGGGCACATGTTATACAAATCGCTTTATAGAAAATAAAAAATGACAAAATAATTCTTTAAACGTAATACTTCATTTATATTTAAAAATTTAAATATTATATATATAAGGTTTTTTTTTTTTTTTTAAACGATTATAATGTTCTTTTTTTTGCCCGTTAGTGCCCATTTAACATTTCAATAAGCTAAATATGCCAATTTAAAAAAAAAAAATGAGGGGGCTAAATGTGACCAAGTCTTTTACGAAGTAGCCAAAATTAGCTCATTTTTTTTTTTATTTTGGGCACAAATTGCCACATCTAACTACCCATAACTTTCCGATCTCACTTTGCAAGTCCGGATGTAAATACGTTAATCTATTCAGTACAAATTCAATTACAAGACAGAAAAAAGTTTAAAATTTCTCATGGATTTGATGAATCAAGAGACCTAAGCAATGTCCCACAAGAAATTGACTTAAGCGAAGGAATTCTAAGACAACTTAAACTACCACCAGGAATCATATCGCACTCGGGCTCAGGCCTTTGCATTTCCCTACCCGGTATACAATTCAGCGTGAAATCAAACCCAACGTTCCTACCATACAACTTAGCACATTCTTGGCTAAACCCCGAAAAAAAGTTATAAGCCACACTCAAATTCATCAAAGATTTCAGCTCGCAAACCAATTCTGGCAACTCACCAGATAACTTATTATGTGCAACATTCAACACTTCAATATCTTCCAAGCAAGAAACCGAGTCAGGCATATGACCCATTAATGAATTAAAACTTGCATCAAAAACTTGTAAATCTGACCATAGTCCAATTCCTTGAGGTATGCAACCAGTTAACTGGTTATTCAAGAACAAGATTTCTTTTAGTCTCGGACTAGAATAACCGAAACTAATAGGTATATCACCTGTTAGCTTATTGTTAGCTAAGTTGATCACAGAAGCAGGTGAGTTGGTTAAGCTTTGTGGGATTGGACCATTAAAGTTATTGTTATTGAGTAAAATAGCATCAAGATTCTTGTTAAAAACTTGATCTGGAATGGGTCCTGAAAAAAGATTGTATCTGAGGTCTAAATATACAAGATTTGGAATTTGAAGTGTGATGGTTGGAAATGGGCCAGAAAATAGGTTATTACTGAGATCAAGTTCAGTAAGTGCTAAAAGGTCTTTTAAGGTATCTGGGATTGTGCCTGAGAATCTATTGGTGTTGAGATGAAGCAAAGACATGTCTCTAAGAAGTGAAAGCTCTTTGACTAATGTACCTTCAAGACCAGCATGGTTTAAGTCTATCCCTGCAACTAATGAATTAGCGCAAAACACACCTTTGTAATCACACACATTTGGCCCAACCCATGAGTTCAAGATTCCTTTTGGGTCATCTGTGATGGCTGATTTCCATGCTTGAAGAACAATGTAGGCATTGTTGAGGCTTGGAGATGAAATGGCTGACGGGGTTGACCCGTATTCTGTTGTTCTTCTGCTGGCGCCGCTGTGAAGTGCAAGAAAAATGAATAATGAGAGTGACAAATTGTTGGATTTTTTGTTCATTTTTTTGATTTTTAAGAAATGGAGGAGATGAGGGAGGATCTTATTAGGGTTGTTGTTGGTGTTAGTTGTGTGTTTTTGCAGAAATTAATGATGCAAGATATATAATGGGGTTGGTCTTGAATTAAATGAGTGTGTTTGAATCTTGTGAAAATACCCATATACACATCAACTTTTTTTTGCAGAGCTCAAGTTTTTTCACCTTTACAAATATATTCAAGGATGCCGTGTATTTCAATACCCGACATTATGTGTCACCTTATGATTGGACGAAGAAAAAAAAAAAAAAAAACTAATGTCGCGTATGGCACTACACGACACTACCCGACATAAACTTTGTGTAACTTTTGAATGAAAATTAAAAAACTTACAAAAACCACCCTATAACTTTTTGATAGTTACAACTTTTTTATATAACAAACTTTATTCGTCAAATATTTAGTAAATATCTATCGAATTCTTTAATGAAAAAATATTATTGCGAAGAACTCTAAATTACGAACAAAACAAGCCCAATATTAACATGTTTTTGACGTACGTACGATTTTAAGTTTGAGCTCATTGAAAGTTTCCTGATTTATGCACATTATGCACATTATCCAATATTAACATGCTCAAGAACGATATTCCTATTTCATAAAATTGTACGTCTTTGGCCCTTGTGGTATAAGAGTGTTCTGAAAGTTTTTTTTTTTTTTTTTTTTTTTTTTTTTTAATATATTTATATCAAACTTCAACATTTTTTATAAAATCGTATGTACGTCAAAAGAATGTTAATATTGGGCTTGTTTTGCTCGTAATTTAGAGCTCTTCGCAACGATATTTTTTTCATTAAAGAATTCGATAGATATTTACTAAATATTTGACGAATAAAGTTTGTTATATAAAAAAGTTGTAATTATCAAAAAGTTAAAGGGTGATTTTTGTAAGTTTTTTATTTTTCATTCAAAAGTTACACAAAGTTTATGTCGTGTAGTGTCATACACGATATTAGCCTCTCTCTCTTTTTTTCTTTTTTCTTTTTTTTTTTTTTTTTTTTTTTTTTTCCGTCCAATCAGAAGGTGACACATAATGTCGGGTATTGAAATACACGACATTCTTGGATAGATTTGTAAATGTGGAAAAACTTGGGCTCTGCATGACAAAATTTTGTATATATGAGTACACAAGTAATTTTCGCTTGAATCTTTCATGGCTTTATTGACATCTCTCATGGCCAGATGGCCTCATGGGTCATGATTTAAATTAGTTAAAGTGAGTTTAACAAGACACTAGTCTAGTGGTAGATGCTTAAGCAATTAAGCGTGCTCAAGTGAGAGTAGTACCGGGTTGGGTGACCGACCGGGAAGTCCTCACTTAGGGACCATAAGCTCTAATGATATCAACCAGCTGCCTTAGAAGCCTGGGCCCAGCCATGTGATGTCTCAAAAAAAGGACGCGAGTTCGAATCCGATCCGCAGCATGGTTGGGTATTGGGTGGAGGTATTTTACAGGCATCAAACCTTTGCTGGGTAGGGTTGATGGGTATCATTATGATACACAGGGTTGAGATGTCCATGCCAATCTACACTTTTTTTAACTAGCTTTTAAGAACAACATTCATGCTTATATTTTTCTTGTTTAATGTGGTCCCTTTTTAAACAAAAATAATATGCAAGAAGATAACTAAAATTTCCACATGGTATTAAAGCATCAGTAAACTATGAACATGTCAAAAGATGTCAAGAATTGTAGATTTGTTCCTTTCTCATTTCTACCAAAATGATCCAAATATATCTCAACCATTTGTCAAGAACTATGGTTACATGACCATTTGTCATACTTAGATAATCTAACAACCTCAATATGTTACACCTAATAAGTTTTCGTATAGCTTTCGAGCACTTACCAAAAGGTGTAAAAAAGACATTGTACTATTGTATGGATTGCAGCTATATTCCATGGCCATTCCTCATGCTCTAAATGCACTTGAGTATGGCTGCCTCCCACACTATTTATGGGTGGGTACTCATTAAAGGTTGATCAAAAAAGAAGTTAACCAAATATTAATTATTGAATAATGCTTTAGTTAAACACATGTTCAATATGACAGTGGAACTAAATAACTGTTATCAAAAGAGGCTTTGGGTCCGATTACTGCTTAATGGCCGGTGCAACTAACGGAATCCTAAACATTAGCAAGGTATATGCAATGTCGGCATGTTAATTTGTTTCAAACAGTGGTTAGGGGAGACTTTGAGTTCAAGTTCTCTCCACTCGCTCTAAAGCATCTTTGTTGGCTGTGGAGCATTACTTCAGTTCAATTGACACAACCACAAATATGAAGTTTTTAAAGTCATAAAGATACCAAATTCAACATCATAACATACCATCACATGGATATGTCAAATTGAAATCCTCCTGTCAAGCATAGTCTACCAATAAATGCAAATTCTCTACAAAAAATTAACTTTGTAAACGCGTTGACATCTTCGGGTTCTATAAATAGTGCCGGTTACTAAAATTTAACATAGTATGCATATGAAACGAATTCTTATCCACTTACATGTCGCACTAAAGGTCACAATCACGAAATCTCACTTGTGAGTTTGATCATAAAATTGTTTTATGATCTTAAACTATATATTGTAGAAAGCATTTACTAGATGTAGGTAGTGGCTAAGCCACATGACCCAATTTAAGGGGAGGCAACTGAACATTGTAGTGGGGCACGAAGCACATAGCTTAAACATTCTTGGACCACTTTATAAACTGAAACCAATAAACACATGGAATTTAAACGATAAAATGTCAAAGAAAAGTGACAACATTTTAACAGCATTTATGTTACTTTGGTATAGGAACTTGATCTCAGAGTTAGGATCAAATAAGAATAAAAATTAAAATGAGAATGGTGAGAAAAAACAACAACCACACATTTCAGATGCACATACAAAAGTAGATGCATCTCCCTTTAAATTTCTCCATTTTATTTTAAATGTGTGGCTCGAATTCCTTCTCATTTTAGTTTTTCTTTTCACCGGATCCCTTCCCCTTAATCTCAAACTACATGTAGCAAAAAAGGTGGGACGGGTGATGAGCCGCTAGTGCACCCCTGTCTTTCTAAAGGGATGTAAGGCTGGACAAAGTAAGGGGGAGGATTGGCCCTCATTTTATCCGCCACGTCAGTTTTCTCTTTCCGGAGATTGGTTGCCATAGTAAGACGACCTACACTACAAAAAACATATCCTACAAAAATAACTTTTATATTAATTAACTACACACACGAAACCAATCGATTCATGGTCGTCCAAGCGACCCACATCCAAAAAAAATCATTCGATCGATCGATTGAAAAAAAGGGCCACACTAATGCGGATCGATAGAGATTGATGGATTGATCGATTTGTTTCTCCTTACCGTGGGTAGTCTAAGCGCGCTATGGTACACCTTTGGTGATTTTTAAATCGTTTAACCCATTTGATAAATCCAGTTGGGCTTATATATTGTGTTTGGTGAGATGTCGGGGTGTACGTATAAATCTTGACATATATAACCCGGATAAATCTAACTATCTTCAAATGGATATAAAAGATGTCACCTCTAAGGGTCTACCTTGAGTGCTACCGAGCTAGGCTAATTATTCCTCTTGTGTTGTGTATCGCCGAGAGTTATCGGCTCATTTCAGGCTTCAGATATGTTTCGTTGTGTTGCTATTGATCATGCCCCGTGTGTGAAGTCTAAATTAAATCCAACAGTTCATAGTGTCTATTTTGTATCTTCAACTTATTCAACGTGTTATTACACTGTGAGCTTGGAAAGTATGAAATTTTCTAACCGTGTTCATGATTTAATTTAATCGTAGTTTTTTTAATCGTAACATATATCATGACCTATGACTCTATGAGTATACCCGATTTAAGTCTATGTGGTAGTGAACTCAAGCTCTGGAAGTTGGTTGACCAAAAGTTCATATCATTAAACTAGTTGGATGAATAATCATGTGTAAAGTCCATTTAGTTATGGGCTTCTAGATACATACGGGCTTACCTAGTTACTTACAGGCCCAGCTTGCAACCTTCACGTTATTTTCAAACTTGAAGAAAAACCAATTAACCAAGTGTCTTACCTGTGGTTTAAAATGCTCAAAGATATTACAAAATTTCGTTTAATCATATGCAAAGAAGTTGTATACTTATATGTATACTCGATGTCAGTTTTTGGTTGATAATCACCTCTGCAAGTTTGGTTTTTATATTCCATGCTTTTTATTTGCTATCCTATTGAATAAATGTGCTTCGTAATACATTGACCTAGCCTGTAATTTATAAATTTCAACGTATCAACAATCAAACGATTTACTATTAAAATACAAGACGGCTAGTTGAAATGTCAAAAAAAACTTGCACATCAAAAATTGGTCAACAGTTTATCCTCTTAAAATGACAAATGGAGAATTTTTCATTCGAATCCCATTTTTTGTAAATAAGAACAATATGGAGTAGTTAGTAATAACTAAATATGAATTAAGTTTATGGAATATTTGAGGATCATTTAAAGTGTGCTCTTTATAAGAAAAGAGAAATCTACTGGTGTCGACTCTCAAACTCAATTATTGTGAGAAGAAAAAAAAAGTTTATTACGAGTTTTTGATAGTAAATTGTTTTTCTAATCACCGGTTACTATATGTAAATGACAACTGTTGATGATCAACTTGAACTAATCTGATAAACATACTTTAACAAATTTACCCATTATTGTGAACTATTTTACCATCTTTGAATAAAACGTCCAATATTTGAACGAAAAAGACATCTTCAATGGTTCACCTACACAAGATTTATATTAGCCAAAATAATCAATTATTGGAAATGGTATAGTCAATCTCAACTAGTGGTCCATCTCAACTATTCCAATTTCATTTCCTATTCACACTTGAGACCTCTTTATATAGTTTCTTATAGTGTTCTGAAGACCGGACCGGACATCGAACCGGTTCTTTTTCAGTTCTTGGGTTTTTTCCCTTTTTTTGCAGCTATTTTGGTTGAACCGGAAGAACCGTCAAACGGTTCCGGTCCGGCTCACCGGTTGAACCCACCAGTTCGGTTTGGTTTTCATAACATGTCTGCTTTCTTACACATCTAACTATCAATAGTTATATGGGCTATGCTTACGATACTAAGATTTACACATTATAAAATAAACCACTTAGCCTTGCATCTCAGTAATCTCAACTAACTTAATATACCACTACATATAAATATAACTTAGATTTAGCTAGACATATAATTCTACTATATTGTATTTATACATATACATATACATGCTTCCCTTAATTTAATAACACAAATTAATCTGTATATATAGGTTTTCCTTAAAACAATAACATGTTAACTAATCTGTCCCGTATCATAATAACGAACTTATACGTTTAATTGTTTTTCTTTGAAATGACATATTTGTTTAAGTAAAAAACACATGGCCTGTTTGGTAGGGGCTTTTTGGAGGAGCTGTTAGCTTTTTGTTACAAAATAATCTCATCTAAACTAAGTAGCTCCGTTTGGATACATTAACTTCAAGCTTTTATTTCAAACAAATAGCTCCTAAATGAAAAGCTGATTCATGAAGCTTTTTAAACATCTGGAGCTATTAAAACTTTAAATTACTGATATACCCTCCAAACATTTGTTTACAATTATAGATATATCCTTTTATGTCATTTTACATCTTATAATTACATTTAAGAGCTAACTTACCAAACACTTTTATTAAAAAAAAGATACAGTTTGTAGCTCATGTTAACAGCTTTGCAGCTTACAGCCTACAGTTTACGGCTTACAGCTTAGTTTTTGCCAAACATACCCGTTTAAGTAAAAAACACATGAAATGATTTTCAAACTTGGGGTTCTCGTTTAGAAGAAAACAAACAACTTTTTTGTTAATTCTTATCTTGTAGTCGAAAAAACAAAAACTGATAATTAAATAATCTTCACATGTTTAAATACAAACATATGAAAAGACTGTAACTATTTTTCGATTATATATATAAAAGACTGTAACTATATTAATTCAAAGATATATTGATATCAATATCAAGAATAAGAAACATGAATGTAGATGCCGGGTAAGTTGATATGCATAGAGTGTAATAGTTTGTGGACACTGGATAGTACTAGTCACCAAGCGAGCATATATAAATACGACACAATATCCACTTGAAATATAATGCAATCTTATTCGATTTTTGGCTATTACAAAATAATATAATTTGTAAATGTTTTTGTTGAAATGTGTTGGAAAATATGGTTGGTAAAAGTGATTTTTGACTAATTTTGAACACAAATGTCTATATGTATGTATCAGTAATTGTTTGTAGGTTCGCATTATTCTTGAAAATAGCTTCGCAATGTGCGTTTATGTGTACAAAATAGAGTAGGTGTGAATGAAATATCGCGTCTCAAAATTAAGCATTCGGTATCAATACTTAAAGAGAAAATTTTGGTTTGCTTTCTATCACACATTCTTAAAAGTAAACTTAAGCGGAGTCTATTGTGTATAAATAGAGACCCTAATTGCATAGGTTTTTATACATCAAATCAATAAGTATTATTGATTTCTAACATAAGAAATATATCTCATAACGTGTAATTTCATACACTTTTGTTAAATCTGGCTGAACAACTTCGGTAGTAGCACCCGGGGTCCCCGGGCCGTATTTAAGGGTGTGCAAGGTGGGCGACTGCTTAAGGCCTCAAAAATTTTAAGGGCTCCAAAATTTGCCTTGTTAACAATTATATACTTGTGTACATATATTTTTCATGAAGAAAAAAATATTTAAATGTGAAAATATCTTAAATGAGTAACATGTTGAACGTTTAGATAATTAATTGCAGTATATCATATAAATTGTAATACTTTATATATAATATTTCTTCTCGAAAGGTCTCACTATGTAATTTCCTCTAGGGCGCTCAAAAATTTCAAAATTCAGGGACGGCCCTGCCGGGGAAATAGAAGGTGAATCTATTTTTAAATGAAGCGCGTTAAACACGTGTCTCGGCTCTTTATTTTATTATTATTATTATTATTATTATATTTATTATTATTATTTTTTATCAAGGAAGTCTTTTGATCTATTTATTGTTTTATTTAAATTTTATGTTTGTTTAATTTTCTTTGACTTATTGTTACATTATTATTGTTGTAATATGTATTTATTAATAAAAATAAACCATTTCTCTACAAAATGTACACTTAAAAGTTTCTCTATCTGTTCAAGATATACCACATTTGAATTGATGATATAGGTTATACAAATACATTTGTATACTTATATAAAGTTATAGAGTCATGTTAAATGCCTTTTCATAGATTTATGATAAATACTTGCAAATGTAAGATGAAAATCAATTAAAAGTCAGAAAATGTCTAAAAGATATTTTATTTTATGTTGTCGAAAAAGTCAGAAAACGTGATGCAACGGATAAGAGATAAAGAGGTAAAGGGAAAGCGATTTTAATGTAAAATACACGTAGAGACCAAGGAATTCAACATTTCTTAATAATATTCATTTGTGTTTTAATTCTTTATTATGTTGGCTTCCTTAATCCGGTTGCTAAGATGAAGTATCAACTAATCTCTCAATTTAGAAGGGAAATGACCCATTTACAAATGAATACAAGATATTAATATACTATGTTTTTATTTTTCGGGTATGTTTGGCAGAATGGGTTGGGCTGGGGCTGGAGCTAGGCTTATATTATAAGCCGAAAGATAGAGTTTATATTTTGATAAAGATATTTGGTAAATTAGTTGGAACTGAAATTTATTAATGTAAAATCGCATAAAAATACATCAAATTAAGTTCAGATATATTTTCGGCTTCTGCGTGATAATCCATTATATTTTTAAGGGTATTTATGTAATTTAACTAGCTATAAACCCCCATAAGCCCCTTTCAATGAGCTTGGGCTTATGGAGGCTTATGACTTATATAAGCCTCCATAAGCCCGTATGACAAACAAGACTTATTTTAAAAAGTTTAAGCCTCCATAAGCCCTTAAAAGCCCCTTCCCAAACACAACCATGTTAGACTACATAATTCATCGTAGGTTATCATTATTATTCATGCACATTATATAGAGATTACATGAGTAAACCCTAATGGACCCTAAGCCCACAGATCGGGCTTGGGCCGATTATCCTCTAATACTCCCCCGCAGTTCGAGCGGCGAAATCGCGAAAGCTCGGACTTGGAATAGTAAACTAAAAAAGAAAAGAAAAATAAAACATTAACGTAATAAAAGCATAACTTTAATCGACTCTTAACAAAACCGTACTAACGGTCGACTTTAGTCGACTGGTACCAACGGTCGGCTAAGTCGACTGGTAACACAACCGTACCAACGGTCAACTTTAGGGACTGATACCAACGATCAACTTTATTCGACTGTTAACAAAGCCGTACGAACAATCGACTACCAAATAAATAATAAAACAATTTTTTTTTCAACAATAAAACAAATCTTCTTGTAGTAAGCAAATGCACGGACAAATCTTCAAAGTCTTCATCATATAACCTAGAAAACATTCATAACCGTATAACGTTCACCACTAATAAGTTACCAAACTCACAATAAATTATAAGTTATTATACGTGTTTGGGAATTAATTAGTGGATATGGGAAAAAGAATTGCTCTATTGATGGCAAGATGTGGAAGAAGAGAATTTCACACAAAATTGTAGATGCAAGGTGATGTTTTATTGGTGTAGATTTGTAATAGGTGAAGTAAACTGAAAAAGATAAAAGATTGCCGTCGAATGCTATATGCAACGGAAGGAAGAGAAAAATATGTAGGTGTGACGGGGTGGCGGCTTGATAACCGAGTAGGTCTCAAGATCATACCTGCTCATGATACCATGTTGGACTACATAATTCCCCATAGGTTATCATTATTATTCATGCACATTATATAGAGATTACATGAGTAAACCCTAATGGACCCTAAGCCCACAGGCCGGGCTTGGACCGATTATCCTCTAATAAACCGAAGTATATTCTCTAGATGACTCTGTCATAGCAACATTTTTAATTCGTTCTTCAAAATGCCTAGATGCATATATGTTCGTGTAAAAGGAAGGGAGTTGGCTAATAAACCCGAGCGACTGAAATATACTGAAAAAATATTCCAAGGGTGTAAAGTGTTAAGCAAAATAAACTTGATGTAATTAGAGAAGGAAAAATAGTTTAGCACTTTAAATAGTTTTGTAATAGATTCATTTTCAGTAAATCAAACACATACACATTTTCCCCAATTGTCTCTTCCAACTATGTGTTTCTTGTATGTATCACTGTGTGTTTTCAACTCATTGTTCCAGCTCACATGGTATCAGAGCTGAGCAATGAGTTCGTTTTTGATTCAGTTTAACAATTAGTCACTCAATTAGCTTTAATCTCATTTCTTGATTGCCAGTTACAATTAGATCAGTTGATTGTGTTCGTTTGGTTGTTTGATTTCATTAATCGTTGATTCATCGGTGAATTGTTACAAATTGAGTGTTATAGTGAAATTGATTGGTTAATTGCTTCTGCAAAGTAAAAATGCCTGCTGTTGATCCGTTTGATCCGTTGTTTTTGCATCCCTCTGACAATCTTGGTTCTTTGGTTGTTCAAGAAAAGTTAGTTGGGGCACAGAACTACCGGTCATGGAGGAGATCAGTTGAAATTGGTTTCTGTACCCAACGCAAGCCATAGTATAAGATGTACAATTCCTAGACATGTTACTAGTAATGTTGTTGATTAATGGGATACTTGTAACAATATGGTAATTAGTTGGATTATGTGTTCTGTTACTGATTCTATTGCTAAGTCCATTATATTTGTTGATACTGCTTATGAGATTTGGCTACAATTGGAGAGACGTTTTGCTTTGAGTAATGGCTCTAGAAAGTACAAATTGAATAAGGAGACTTATGACACAATGCAATTAGGTCAACCTGTTACTCAGTATTATACTAGGATGAAACGCATTTGGGAATAATTGGACTCAATGGTTGATTTGCCTAGACTTACAAACATTATGCCTGAATGCACTATGTTTTTTACTGCTATTAACACTCAAAAGGAAGAACAAAGGCTTTTCCAATTTTTAAATGGATTAGATGATCACTTTTCTCCATAAAGAAGCCTGTTGTTGTTTGGAACCCTTTTGTCTAGTGTTGAGTCAGCATGTGCTTTGTTGCAACAAAAGGAGTCTCAAAGGGAGGTGTTTGGTTGTAACACCCCAACCCGACTTCTCCTTCTTCTGTTGAGATTAAAGCTTTGTATAGTAAGCAATAGATCAAAGAAAAGTGCTCTTTGTGTGGTTACAAGTGGCATCTTCTTGAGAATGTTGGGAGAAAGTTGGCTATCTAACTTGGCACTATAAGTTTAAGCAAGGGCAGTTGAAGAAAAAACCAAGAGGTGCTGTGAAACCAAGAGGGGTTGGGAAGCAAGGGCACTTGAATTAGGTCATATCATGTTTACTTCCAAGCAATTTGAGTAGCTTATGTGTAATTTTTCATAGTTTGCTCAGGGAGATTTCAAGTTCACTACTGATGCAGATGATGATATGGACAATGACTGTGTTGCAGGTATTTGGTACTATTGTTTATCCACTTCTACACTTGTTATACAAAGATGGATATTGGATAGAGGTGTCACTGATCACATGACACCTGGAACTACATACATGATTGAACTTAAAATTTTAAAGTTCAAACCATTAATCACGCTCCCAAATGGCCAAACATCCTTGATATTTCAAATAGGAAAAATCCAGATTAAGAGTAATATACTATTAAAGATGTGCTTGTAGTACCATCCTTTAATTTTAGTTTGTTATACGTTCCCAAATTGACTCAAGATAACAACTGTTTTGTCTCATTTTGTCCATAATTTTGTGTGATTTAGGACTTGACAACAAGGACGGTCTTAGGATTGGGTAAAAGGAATGTTGGATTGTATCACTTGCTTAACATTTCACTTGATCAAATACATACCAAGCTTCAGTCTATGGTGGTGACACAAATGGAAGATTGTAGTTTGTTTTCTATTTTTTCAAATTTTGTCAATAATAAGTATGTCGCAAGTGTATTTGCTGATTCATACAACTTGTGACATCATAGAATAGGACATGTGTCTAATTCTAATCTCAAACATATCCCTTTATTTCTATTACTAAAGGCAATGCTAAGATGGATTCTTGTATGTCCTGTCCCATTGCAAAATTTTCAATGTTACCTTATGCTCTAAGTGAATCACATGCCACTCAACATTTTCACCTAATTCACATAGACATTTGGGGTCCTTATAAAGTAGCTACTAATGATAAGTTTAGATACTTTCTTATCATTGTAGGTGATTGCAGTAGAGCCACTTGGACATATCTGTTAGTACAGAAGTTAGATGCAGGTTTAGTTTTGACTACATTCATTACTTTTGTATTGACACAGTTTGATAGAAAAATCAAGATTGTGAGGTCTGGAAATGCTTTGGAGTTTCTTAGAGAATCTTTAGGTCCCTATTTGTTAATCAAGGTATTGAACATGAGACATCTTGTGTGGATAGACCTAAACAAAATAGGAGGGTATAAAGAAAACATAGGCATATTTTGGAAGTTACAAGAGCATTAAGGTTTCATGCTCATTTGCCTTTGACCTATTATGGAGATTGTGTCATCACTGCCATTTACTTGATAAACAGAACACCGTTATTCATACTTCATCATAAAACTCCTTATGAAGTTCTGTAGAATAATAAACCTGTGTATACACATTTAAGAGTGTTTGGGTGTTTGGCAATGGCAAGTAATCCTGATAGAAATGAAAATAAGTTTTCCCCAAGAGGATTTCCTTGTTTGTTTCTAGGCTATCCACAACATCAAAAAGGTTACGAACTGTTGAATCTGTTAACCAAGAAGAATTTTATTTCAAGAGATATGCAGTTCTATGAACATGTATTTCCTTATTCTAATCCCAAAATGATACATCTATTACATCCACTACCTTCTCCTAGTACTAATACACTGATGACATCAAATAACGACTAATTTATAGCATCATTTATCCAGTCTATATTGCTCGTTTTATATCATTTTATATAAGAATTGGTACTTAATCATTTATTTTTGTAAATCTTAGTTATTATCGAGTAATTGGTGAAATTTAGCATAAAGGACGTGTTTTGGAGCTAAATTGATAAAGTCCAAGAAAGTCTACTGAAGTGACAGAGAATACGTCGTATCATTCTAGACGGATACGCCGTATCCCAAGACTTAGAAGAATTCAAGACCATTGCCTAACTTTGATGCATACGTCGTATTCACTTCTACAATACGCCGTAAATGAAACTTTGGTCAACAAAACGAACAAGCACACTTTAGTATCAATGCGCCGTATCCACATCAGCAAATACGACGTATCCAAGCCCTAACTTCACAAGACATCCAAGAAGGGAAGACTCCAATACGCCATATCCATGTGCAACGATACGCCGTATTGGATGGCGGTTGATGGATATTCTGGAATATTGTAATCGTGGACCCTACGCTAAGTTACCTCGATACACCGTATCGAACTGTTTTCGAAGACTATATATAGAAAACCTAACATTCGGTTTTCAGAGAGCTTTTAACCACCAAGTACGACTCATAGACGATTTTAGAAGATTAGAAGGTCATGCAAGTGCATTCATTACATAGGAAAACTCTTGTAATCATTATACTCCACATTACTCATTCGGTTAGCATATTGTTTTCCTTAAAAACTTTATTTTAATCGTTCTGAATATGTTATCGTGTATTGTTACAGAGATTATGGGCTAATACCTGTAGGTATTAGCGAAGTTTATGAATATTTAATGTTTCAATTTGTTTATATCAGTTGTTTACGCTTTCGATTGCATGTTAATTATGTTTATCACTTCATACTCGTTTATGTACTTGATTATTGTTTATCTGTTATTCAACTAGATTTAGTTTATAGATATAGTCCTTTTTCATTGTTATTTGGATTTGTGTTAAGTGGATAATAAGTTTAGGCCTATAGATATAGTCATGTTTCACTATTGTGATAATAATGTTAAGTGGATAATAAGCTGGATTTGGGATAGATATTCATAGAAATTACCTATATGACTATGTTAGGAATTAAGCTTAAGCAGTTAGTACGGCTGAAGATGGAAGTTAGTACTGCTGATGAGTTTTGAAGACAAGAGCAGTTCGTATGGTTGAATATAGAAGTTAGTAAGGATTATGACTTTGTGAAAGATAATTATAGAAAAAATATTGTGTAATATTATACGATTAGGTTGATAGTTATCTTGTAAAGGAATCCTTAGTCTATAAAAGGATTGCCTAGGTTAAAGTTTAGGTACGAATTAGTATCGAGTTTTTGTTAAGATTCAAGGTTGTAAACCCTAGTACTAATTAAGAGTACTCGTATTATTCATTAATAATATTGAATCGTTGAAGTTGAAGTATATTGTGTTCCTTGTTCATTCATTGTTGATTCGTTCATACAAAACACAAACAAACAAATCTTCTAAGTGCTAGCTAGTAAATTCCGCGTGCTAGACTAGACATCATTCAAAGTATACATCTAACACAAGGAGTGTGTGTAGATCCGGTCAAGTGGTATCAGAGACAGGTTACTGATACTTTGGTTTAGAAGATCCAGACGAATTTTTTTAAGAAGAAGATGGACATGGAGACAACAACAAGTCAGACTAATATTGCTGCTAAGCTTCCAATGCTTAAACCCAATGAGTTCGATATGTGGCGATTAAGAATTGAGTAGTTCTTCCAAGTTCAAGATTATACTCTCTGGGAGATTATTGAGGATGGGAATTCGTTCAAACCTACAACTACAACAACCGTTGTTGAGGGTGTCACTGAAACTAAGGTGAAAACTAAGCCAACCACTACTGAAGAGAAGGCACAACACAAGAATGATGTTAAAGCGAGAAGTTTGCTTCTGATGACTATTCCCAATGATCAGTTGTTGAATTTTAGCAAGTTTAAGTGTGATAAAACCCTTTTTGAAGCTATGGTTGCAAGATATGGTGGGAACGAAGCCACCAAGAAAACGCAGAAGACCCTTCTCAAGCAACAGTTTGAGAATTTTTCAGCAACAAGCAACGAGTCACTAGATCATATGTTTAATAGACTTCAAAAACTAGTGAGTCAACTGGCTGTTCTAGGAATTGAGATGCCTCAGGAAGATCTCAACTCCAAATTTCTGAGGAGTCTACCAACTGAATGGGCTATGCATGTGGTTGTATGGAAAAACAAGCCTGATATAGATTCCATGAGCTTAATGGATCTCTATAGCAACTTCAAGATAGTTGAACATGATGTTAAGAAGTCTGCTGGATCAAGCTCAAGCTCAAGCTCAGGGAATTTGGCCTTTGTATCAACTCCCAGTACCTCAAGTCCAGATGAAGAAGTTCAAGTGACTGGAGCAGTTGGTACTGCTAGTTCCAATATTGGTACTGCTAACACTTCAAGCAGTACTAATGGACTCTTGGATGAGAATACTTATTGTGCTTTCTTGACTACTCAGCACAATGGAAGTATGTTGACTCATGCAGATCTTCAAGAGATTGATGAAGATGATATTGAAGAGATGGATATTAAGTGGCAGCTCTCTCTTCTCAGCTTGAGAGCTAAGAGATTTTTGAAGAAGACTGGCAAGAAGATTGTCATAAACAGCAATGATGTTGCAGGGTATGACAAGTCCAAGATTGAGTGTTTCAATTGCCACAAGAAAGGTCATTATTCAAGGGAGTGCAGATTGCCAAGACAACAGGATGGCAAGAGTAGAGGATTTGGAAGCAAGTCAAGAGTGGTGGAAGTTACTGACTCAAGCTCAAATGCCATGGTTGCCATTGATGGCTTAGGGTTTTACTGGAGCTACATTGCAGAGGAGGAAGCAGAAGAATCTACAGAGATTGCTCTCATGGCATTTTCAGACTCTGAGGTACAAGTTTCTAAATGTTCTAAATCTTGTGAAGCTTTAAAAGATCTAGAAACTCTTAAGAAAAAGATATGAGGATCAGAGAAAAGAGCTAACCCAAACTGCTTTTAACTTAGCAAATCATAAGAGGGCTTTAGCTGTGTTAGAAGAACAAATTGTTCATTATAAAAGTAATGAGTCAAAGTTTTCTGATGATATGATTATTGTTAAGAGAGACTTAATGTTTAGAGAGAATGAAATTAGTGTGTTGAAACATGAGCTAGAACAGGTTAAGAAAGCAAAGGAGAACATTCAAATGACTGTTGACACACTAGAATTTGCAACTCAGGGTGTTAGTAAGATTGTTGAGTGTCAGATTCTCAATAAAGCTAAGTCAGGCCTAGGTTATAAGTCAGTTCCACCTCCCTATAGAGGAATTCCAACACCCCCAGGAATAGACTTAGAACACACAGGACTACCTGAATTTCAACTAACTGAGCTTAAATATGGTCCTCAACCTAAAGAGAATGTAGTTGATAAACCTGTGTATGAGAGTGCTAGTGATAAATCACTATATGAGGACAAGGTGTCCTCTGATAGGTTCTCAAGTAAGGAATCAGATTCTCCAACCATAGAGGAATGGACTTCTGATGATGAGGGTGATCAGGCTGTGGTTAAGCCTGTTAGCGTTAAAGTGGAGGAACCAAAAGTTCCAAAGATGGTTAAACCTGAGACTGTTAGGCCTAGATCAAATGCCAAACCTTTTAGACCAACAGTTAGGTATGCAGAAATGTATAGAACCACAAACAAGCCAAGAGGTAACCAAAGGAATTGGAATGGCCTCAAATCTCACCAATTAGGGGATGATTTTGTCTGCTATAGGAAAGCTTGTTACTCGTGTGGTAGCTTTGACCATCTTGCAGATTTTTGTGATAAATGGTTGAGTGGATATTCAAACCATAGGTTGAGCATAGCAAGACTTCAAACTCTTCCTAGGAATGATAGAATGATACCCAGATCAGTTCTATTAAAGTCTGGCCAAAGACCAATTCAAACTGCTAGACCAACAGTTCAGCCTGTCAGACCAATTAGACCTATTCACTCAAGGCCAACAGTTCAAGGTGCAAAAATGTTTTCCAAATCAGCACCAACAACTGTTAAGAGACCATTTCAAAATAGACAAGTTGTGAAAATTAAGTTTGGAAACCCAAGGTAACAACTACCAAGCCAGCAGTTCCAACTGCTAGCAGAGTAATTGGTACTGGTGTTAATAAAAACACTGCTAAGGGAAATATGGGCAATGGAGTGAATGCATCAGCATGTTGGGTTTGGAGACCCATCAAACCCAATGGTGCTAAAATTGTTTTGAAAAGAATGAATTATGTTGATGCAAGAGGAAAGCCTAAGTCTGTTTTGGCTTGGGTTCCACAAGGAAATTAATTTTTCTTTTTGAGTGCAATGTTAGTCATATGCTTTTATATTGTGAGATAAGTTCTTTGTGGCTTGTTTCTTTGTTTTTGGACTAACACTTGCAGGTTTTGGATGAAAAGCATCAAGGAATTAATATGTTTTGGACTATATGGTGACTTGGAGCTCAGTGTGTGATCTTTGCACACAACAAATGGTATTTGGTTCACCATGTCTAACCCACATAAGAACCAAATAGTCCAGAGCAAACGGTTTCTGGTAAAGACTAATCAAATCCGTTGATGGTTGACAATTTACCAAAAATTGTATGGTTATCAGCTCACCATATCTAACTGTGAAGAGTTGGCTAGTCCAAAGCAAACGGCTATTGGTAAAGACATATCAAATCCGTTGATAGCTGATAGTTTGCTAAAAACTATGTTTGAGCCATGGTATTTTAAAATCCTTTTCAATAAGTTCATACGGCTCAACAAAATTTTTCCAACAGTTGGTACGGTTAGTACAAAGTTAGTACGGCTCAACTAGCCGTTGTAAAAATCTGTCAGTAATTAATTTCTAGCCGTTGGGGGTAAAATCGTTATTTTGAAGCATACTTATAGGGATTTTTCTTGAGATAATTATCTTTTTACCATAAATTGATTTAATATATTTTCCAAAGATAATTTATCTCGTTCCCAAAATTCTCAAAACCCTAACAGTATCTATAAAAACCCAATTGGCTCCATAAAACTTAAATTCCACTCTAAACGATCATCTTATTGCTATAATCTTTCACTCTTCATCAATAAAAATAGCTGAATTGGAATTTGTTAAGCGTCACAATCAGGTTGCGTTTCTAGAGAAAACAGAGGAAGGAGATGGATCAAATTTTTATGAGATTTTGAACTTTCTAAACCACTCTCACATAAGGTATGCTCTAACCGTATCTCCTACTCTTTATGTCTCGCACATCACACAGTTCTGGCAGAATGCTACTGTCTTGACTAGTGAAGATGGAGACTTAGAAATTCATTCTGAAGTGGATGGTGTATCTTTTGTTGTTACTGAGTCTATACTTAGGAGATATCTTAAATTAAAAGACTCAGATGGTATCAACACTATGCACAACACTGAAATATGGCAAGAACTTACCAAAATGGGGTATGATACATCCGAACACAAATTAGCTTTTCAAAAAGGATGTTTCTCACCTCAATGGAGATTTTTGATACATACCCTTTTACATTGTTTGAGTCCTAAAAAGACTACTTGGGAGCAGTTCAGTAGCAATATTGCTATTGCTCTCATTTGTCTGTCTACAAACAAGGTTTTTAATTTTTCAAAATTTATTTTTGAGCGTATGGCATCTAATGTAAACAGCAAAACCAAGTTTCTAATGTATCCAAGGTTTGTTCAAACTCTTTTGAATAAAAGACATACATGCTTACAAAACCAACATAAACTTTTGTTACTCCTAGCATTCAATAAAAAGTTTTTCAAAACATGGCTATGGCTAGTAGGCTTTTTAATGGAGTAGTAGTTCCATTGTTTCCTGAAATGCTTCAAACTGAAGTGGGTGAAGGTTCAGTACAACCAACTAATCCCCATCACACATCTACTTCAGCTACTGAAAGAACCCAAACATCTCAATTTCACATCACTTATAGGAGAAGGGAAACACCCAGAGTGATTCCTAGATCCTTTCCCCATGATTCACCTCTCCTAGCAGGTAACACGGCTAGACGTGATGAGGGTAGTACTTCACATACTGATTTGATGGAATTGTGTACCAAACTAGTTGAGAAGGTAGAAACTTTGGAGGAAGAGCTAAAGAAGAACATTGAGGAACTCAAAGCTCACAAAAGGAATTTTGCCAAGGTCTACACCAAATTGACTCTTAGGGTGAAGAAACTTGAAGAGCAGTTAAAGAAGAAAAAGGCAAAGGTAGTTTTGGATTCTTCTGCTGATGATGACTCAGATGATTTTGATAGTGATGATGGTGATTCTCCCAAACAGGGGAGGAAATCAGATAAAGGTAAGGGAGATGGATCAGGTTCTCAGGGGAGGCAAAATGAAGAAGAAGAAGAAAATTTTGATATGGGTTCTGGTAATGTTGATATGGAAATAGAAGAACAAACACATGAAGCAGTTCAGACTGGTACTCAAGAAGCTGAAAAAGTTCCAACTGTTAAAGCAGTTCCAACTACTGATACAGAGCATGAGACAATTCCAACTGGTGATACTACGGCTGAAGAAGGATATGCTAGAAAAAGGGAAGATAAGGGTAAAAAGCCTATGACATTAGAAGAAGCTGCTCAAGAACAAGAAGCTGCTCAAGTATTAGAAAAGCTCAAGAAAACAAAACCAAGAACTCAGGCTTAAATAGACTTTGATGCATGTAGGGTATTCACAATGCAAGAAACACTTGTATGAGGCTTAGTTTTGGATCGAATAGAAGATATTCTAGAGAGAGGTAGGAGAGTTTGGGAGCCTTTGTAGAGAGAGAAACAATATGAGATTAGATTATCATGAAAGGTCCAACCCTTCCCATGGGTGGGAAGGGATATTTATAGTACTACATAATATGTCCTTAGTGGACTGTGGAGCGAGCTGACAGTGGGTAAAGACCCGACCCACTCCACAATATTACTAATAACTAAACTACTAATAATATTACTAATTATCCTATGAGCTATGATGTGCTACTAAGTACTCGGGGTGACCGAGTCTTCAACAGAATATTCATATTCCTAACAATCTCCCCCTAAGGGAGGTCACCCCGGAAGTCATGTTCTGAATTCTAGCACTTCATCCTTGGATCTTGATTTCATAGCTCGTACTCATTGATTCTTCAATTTCCTTGATCATTGTGCAGCAGCAAATCTTAAGATGACTTTTTCTTTTGTCTTGGATGATCTTTGTTGATTCATTGGAGTTATCATCCCACTTGAGTCTCCAAGTCATCTTTCAGTAGTAAGTCTCCATGTGATGAAATATACTTAGAGCCGACATGCTCACACTATATGGTGTCATGACCTTCTGCATCAGAGTTAGCAGAAGCGGTGTTGAAGGTCTTTTGGGTGATCATGACTTTGTTGAGAAACAATGATGATGTAGTGTGAACATGTGGTAGAGGATTGGCATCTTTACTGCAACCAGCTACAACAGCAACCAGCTACAGCATTCCACAGCTACAACCGCCAGATATTCCTGCATACGACAGTTAGCAATAATTCGACCGGTACTTACAAGTTTGGACTTCGAGATAGTCAACAGCATATTGTGAAAACTCTCTCTAATCCTTACCATGACCGTTCCTAATCGAAAACCCACAGAGGGCTTTTTAAGATTTTACCGTAGTAAATCAACGATTAGGTGAGTCGCTGGAGATTACTCCACGACTGTAGACCGGTTGAAACCGCCGCGACCACTAAGCGTAATCCACGAGGAATTACCGAAGTGACCTGCTTTCAGGGCTGCTTGATGTTGACCCTGGCAGGAATTTCCATTCAATCATTGAGAATTACATTAGTAGATTCTCTCATAAATGTTCTGGCAGATTGCTAAGATCTGCGTAGGACTCATAAGTTTACAACTGGTGTCCTTAATGTTGAACAACCAGTGTAGAAGTGGTATGTGTTCCTATGAGATCTTATTATGCATCTCGTGGCTCTAGACTCTATAGTGCGTTTTGATTTAGTGAGCGGAGGCTGGAGAGAACTGCCACCTTTTCAATATCATCTAACTCGGAGTGAGAGAGACGATAGGAATGTATTGAACTCCGTGACAATTGAAACAAGAGTCCTTTGAGGGACCTTGAGTGGCTAGGGAGGGTTGTGCAGCGTATCACTGGGTCCATGATACTTTGTCTTCAATGCCAGCAATCAACTAAGTGATTCTGACAGCATATGTATTGACCCGGTTTCTGCCTAAGTTGTAAGGAGGGCTATTTCTTTTCACCCTTTATCTTTACAATTCTTTTTCATTCTTCAACCCCTTCAGTGCTTACCGAGACTTCATAACTAACACCTTGTTGGGTTTGTTCCAGTGTTAGCTCCATCTCAGTCGGTACTCTTCCCTTAATCACACTTTTCTCCTTTTTAATCATACCTAAGGACTTCTACACTAACTAGTGGATTGTCCATGGGTAGATCCCTCCGGCTCTGGCGGGATCATGGGAACTTGAGCCTAACCTAACCATCCTTATAACTCCATGCATTAATTAAAATGGTCGGTCTTTGGTATTCATCCACGATTGCCAAACCAAATCTTTGAAAAATCTCTCAAAGTGTTCATGATTCTGAAACACATTTTTGCAAACACTTGAGAGTTTTATATTTTTCAAATGCTCCCCCTCAACATGTGCTCGAGTGATAGTTTTATAAATTTGCACATGTTAGGTAGAGCTCGCACTTTTTGAATTGATCCACTTTCAATGAACATGACCGATTCGAGACACGCTTGCATCACTAGTTAGACTAGCTTGAAATTATTACCCGGCCTGGTCAAGTCCACAGAAAGTTTCTAGAAATGGTACACTCTACTCAGATCCATCTTTTTCGAGACACGCTTACATCACTGGTTAGACCAGCTTGAAATTATTACCCGGCCAAGACGTATCCTTTCGATTGATGGCAATTCAAGTTTCGTCAATTCATTGGTGAAGTCTGAGCCTTGCACACGTGAGATGCATGCCAAATCCTTTGCTCCCCCTCAATAAGTGCATTGGTATACAAAAGAGTTTAGCACTTACTGGAGAGCTTTCTTTCACATCCAAAACATTTTGCTCCCCTCAATATGTGCATTGATATATAAAATGGTTTAGCACATACGGGAGAGCATACATTAACATTCAAAATCATCACATTTTATCAGAATTTTCTATTTAAATCACATTCTCTCCCCCGATCAAAAATTTCAAACCATTTGAGATTTGTGATCCCAAGTGATTTAAATAAGTATAGAAAATTTGGGAGAAAATGTGGTCAGGTTTGAATGTATTCTGATTTTGAAGCATACTATGCTTCCCTTGAAACACCAAGAGAGTGTCACTGCTGATGTTGCACAATTTTGGCAAGGTGTCGGGAATTTGAACAAATATGCCCCCCCTCAATTAATGACCCGTTTTCCATTAAAGGAGCTGTAGTCATTCAATTGAGCGACGGGTATTTGTGAAAATTTAAATCAATTTACCACCTTGTGTAACATCAAGACTCTCTTGAAGAATCAAACAAGATAAAGAGTCTGATGTAAAGAAGACTTCTCTTCTAATACACGAAATGACGCACTGAAACGTACATCAAGTCGGGAGAACATGGATATAAAGTAATCCATGCCCAGGTGAACATCACCCGGTTGGAGGAACAACTATCTTTTGGCGACATGCTTTCCCCATTGTACAGTGCGGGTTGCAGTATGAAGTAACTGCAAGCCATTAAGACATGTTTTAACTGATTAGTATAACTTCTGCTCGAGCTTCATTTAAGAATCCGTGCCATTGTTGAATGACATTTCTAGATACGTAAATGTTATCGATAAACAGAAGACATGCCTAGGTAGAACTATTTTTGGTATTTTCTGATTTTTCGATTTTTATGGTTTTTATAGGTTTTATATTTTTGTATTTTTCTTTTTGATTTAAGATATATACAACTATGTACAAGGATATAAGAAGACAATCCTTTACTCCTCCTTTTCTTCCTGAAGACACTTGAGGGTTTCAGGAGTCATGCTTTTCATGCCAAGGCGTGGGAGAATAAACTGAAACCTTTCTCTTGGGAGGGCCTTGGTGAAGATGTCAGCTAACTGAAACTCTGTCCTCACGAAGTATAGTTCCACAATTCCTTTTTCCACCTGTTCCCTGATGAAGTGATGCCTGATGTCGATGTGTTTTGACCTGGAGTGCTGAACATTGTTACAACAAAGAGCAATGACGCTTTTGTTGTCACAATATAGGGGAATTTTGTTGTATGAGAATCCATAGTCCGAAAGCTGTGATCGCATCCAAAGGATTTGTGCACAGCAAGCAGACATAGCAATGTACTCAGCTTCAGTAGATGATATGGAAGTACTCATCTGCTTCTTAGAAGACCAACTAACCAACTTTTCCCCTAAAAACTGAGCTCCTCCTGAAGTACTTCGACGAGTGTCTTGACATCCCGCATGATCAGCATCCGCGTAAGCCGTTAACTCCATTGCAGTGTCCTTAGGATACCAGAGACCCATATGAACCGTGCCTTGAAGATATCGGAAGATCCTTTTCACTGCTTCAACATGCTTCTTGGTTGGTCTGGATTGATACCGAGCACACATGCACACAGCAAACAGAAGATCTGGTCTGCTAGCCGTGATGTACATCAAAGATCCAATCATGCTTCGATACTTTGTTATATCTACTGGAATCCCTGAAGGATCTTCATCCAGCTTTGTTCTATCAACCATGGGAGTGTCAACAGGTTCACTTGAATAGAATCCAAACTTTTTCAAGATCTCGTTGGCGTATTTGGATTGATTAATGAATATGCCTCCGGGACTTTGAGAAACTTGTAATCCTAAGAAGAATGACATTTGTCCCATCATGGACATTTGGAACTTGGAATTCATCTCCTTTGAAAAACTATCACATTCACTAGGATCTGTTGAAGCAAAGATGATATCATCTACATATATCTGAACCAGCAGTAGATGGTTTCTTGACTTCCTGGTGAATAGTGTGGGATCAACAACACCCTTGGAGAATCCGTTCACTAGGAGGAACTTGGACAATGTATCGTACCATGCCCTTGGCGCCTGTTTTAACCCATAAAGAGCCTTCTTCAAGCGGTAAACATGAGTAGGATGTTCAGTATCCACGAATCCTTCTGGTTGACTCACATAAACTTCTTCCTTTAAGTCACCATTCAAGAATGCTGTTTTGACATCCATCTGGTAGACTACCATATTTCGACTAGCAGCATTTGCGAGGAAGATTCTTATGGCTTCAATTCTAGCAACAGGAGCAAACGATTCTTCAAAATCAATGCCCTCTTCTTGTCTGAACCCTTTAGCAACTAGCCGTGCCTTGTTCTTTAAGACATCACCATACTCATCAAGCTTCACTTTGAAGATCCACTTTAAAGCAATGATCATTGCAAGCTCTGGAGGAGGCACTAATTCCCATACTTCAAGTCGATCAAATTCATGGATTTCATCCTGCATAGCCTGGAACCAGCAATCTTTAGTCATTGCTTCTTTGGCATCTTTTGGTTCGACTTTAGACAGTACGGAATTGAAGAAGCACCATAGTGCATCAGTGGCTAGTTGATTACGTGTGGATACTGGACGTGAGGGATTGCCTATGATGTTGTCGATTGGATGATCACTGGTCCATTTCCTGAGATGGTCATGAGGTTGAGGGTTATGAACAGACGTAGCAGTGCTGTGTTCTTCAAGTAAGGATGTGTCTGATGAATGTTCAGGAGCAAATATGTTTTCAAAAGGAACCTCATCAACAGGAGCAAAAGGATTAACTTCCAAAGAATGATTATCTGAAGATTCTTGCATTACTGGAGAAGATTGAGCGTTTGATGACGAAGGCGATTGACTGGCAGCTGGAGCATTGTGACTGACTGATACTGAAGCTGTAGGGCCTTCTGAACCTTGTGGGGCTTGAACCTCAGTCATAGGAAGTATAGCAGGTTCACTCGGGATGGTTCCATTCGTTGGCTCAAAGTATTCATCAAACATAGGATCGAATAACTTCTTCAACTCCTCACAAGTAGGTGGCACATAAGAATCTGCAGGCGTGGAATTCTGTACAAGTCCTGAACTAATGGGTCCAGGTGACAAAAGGTTAAGATCGGGTCCAGAACTAATTTGTCCTGAAGCAGGTTGCTCACTCAGCTCATCGAACGTAACATGAATGGTTTCCATGATTTTACGGGTTCTCTTGTTGTAGATTCGATACCCTTTACTGTCTGGTGCGTATCCAACAAAAATACCTACATCTGCTTTAGCTCTTAACTTTCCCAAGTCTTGACTATCGTTGGTTGGGTAGCAAAGTGCACCAAACACACGGAGAAAGGAAAGATCTGGTTTCTTGTTATGAATTAACTCGAAGGGAGTCTTCTCATGAACCGGATGAATTAGGGATCGGTTTTGAGTGTAACATGCTGTTGCAATAGCCTCTGCCCAGAGAAACATCGGTGTCTTTGAAAATATAAGCATAGTTCTTGCAGCCTCCACCAGAGTATGGTTCCTTCGTTCAACCACTCCGTTCTGTTGAGGAGTGCGAGGGATACTTTTCTGATGCGTGATGCCAATACTTTCATAGAAATTACGGAGTTGTTGGTTAACAAACTCAGTACCATTATCAGTGCGGATGATTCTGACAGTCTTATCGAGCCTTACTTGCAGCTGTTTTATCAGTTTAATGATAACCTCTGGAGTTTCGTCCTTGGTTCTCAAAAACTTTACCCATGTGAACCGAGAATAATCATCTACTATCACCAGAACGTACTTCTTTCCATTAATGGTTTGTATTCTCATTGGACCGCACAAGTCCATGTGGAGGGTATGAAGAACTTCCAAGTTGGTGTTGATGGTTTTAGGCTTGTGGGTTTGTTTCTTGCTTTTACCCAGTTGACATGCAGAGCAGAGATGATCTTTCTCATATTTCAGTCTGGGCATCCCTCTAACAAGATCTTTACGGGAAAGATTGTTTATGGTACCGAAGTTCAAGTGGTTCAAACGACGATGCCACAGCCATGATTTTGTTTTAGAGGCTTTAGAGAGCAAGCATATGGGAGAGGACTTCAACATTTCTTCAATCGATATGGTGTATAGATTGGTGCCCCGACTGCCCTTGAGGAGATCTATACCATCCAATTCTCTGACGAAACATGTATGCTTTCTGAAAGCCACTTCCAGATCTGAATCACAAAATTGACCCACAGAAAACAGATTGTGCCCTAGTCCTTCCACATAGTATACCCTTGAGATTACACTGTCACCAAACACATAATCTCCATAGCCCATAATAGCACCAAAGTGGTCGTTCCCAAATCTAACTGTCCCGATAAACTTTTTCACGAAGTTCTTGAGCCGTGAGCGATCCCCAGTCATATGTTTTGAGCAGCCTAAGTCCAAATACCACAGGACGATTTGTACGACCTGCATTTGAAACCAGACAACAATGGATAACTGAAAAATGTGGATCCCCAAGTGCAATTGGGGTCCATTTGGTCAGCACACACATATTCAGGAACCACAGATTTCACAGATGCTACTGTCTTTACTGAGGAGACAGAACTTGAGACAGGACAAGACCTAGATGGAAGGCATTGTGATTCTAAAGGCAGGATTCTACCAGTTGGTCTCCATTCCTTATTCTTCACAATTTTATGCATATTCATTTTAGGTAATGGTCTCTGTTTTCCTAAATTGAATTTCCTTCCAGTGGGTCTCCATTCCTTAACTTTCACAATTTTATGCTTATTCATTTTAGGTAACGTGCACTGTTTTCCTAAATTGAATTTCCTTCCAGTGGGTCTCCATTGATAGCCTATGCTAGCAAATGTTTTTCCTGTAGCTTTCCAAGCTTTCTTGCATGTTTCAGTTATCCTACCATTCTTAACATGGGTTGACGCATGATTAGCAGAAATTAAACAATTGTCGCATGTTTTACAGATAGCATTAGAATTCGAATTAATTACAGTACTTTTGATACTAGAATCAACACGATTCATCCTACTCATTGTAAACTTATTGTTCCTAGGTTGGGCTTCTACATTCTTCAAGTGATCATTCTTAGCTGGCGCAGTCCTATCCTTTCTTGCATTTTCTCTAGACCTTGACTCGCTAGCTTGGGTGTCACTTTTTACTCCTGTAGAAGCATCGAAGGAAACATTAGTTTGTTTTTCTGTCACATGCCTTCCTGATAAAGATGTGTTGGGTTCTGATGTCTTAGGTGGTAGATCAAAGGCTACATGCTTGTTCTCAACAGTAGATGATGATGCAACAGATCTATCTCTATGGCTGCTAAACTTAGGAATTGAGCCTATGGCATATTCTAAGTTTTCCTGAATCCTTTTCGTGAGTTTGCAGGCATAGACAACTGCCCTATCAAGTGGCTTATCAGTCCTATCCTCTTCAACCACCTCACGAAGTGTGTCAAGGCCCTCTCTAAGATGATCGAGATATGTTTGATGGGCAAGGCTGTTATTTCTAAGCTTAAATGGAATACGCCCAACATCAACATCATACTTTTTACTATCAATAGCCTTTGGTGCATCACAATTACAAGTGGTGCATGGCATTTTACCTTTCACCCGAGCCTTAAGATTCTCAATTTCATTTGTCAAAGAGGTTATTTGATCATTATGATTGCTTCTTGTTACTTTAATAGAATCATATAACTCTTTGAAATGTTGTTTAACCTTTGAATTTTCTTCTCGATAACACTCATTTTCATAATGTAACTTATTTATGGTGTTTTGATATTGAAAATTCTGAGAATCTGAAGACGAAGGTTTATTGGTGCCATACACTTCACACTTGTTGGATTTCAATTGGGCAATTTGGGCCCTCAGCAGTCGAATCGTGTTCGTGTGAGCTTGAATTGTCTCATCTCGTTTGCTTAATTCAAAATAAGTATCAAATTCAGGAGCATCCAAGGATGTCTTGTCATTCGATATTTTATGTTTTTCATTTAAATGTTGATATTTCAATTGCAAATTAAGGTATTCAACTTCCAATTTTGAAAAACGTTTAACCATATTATCATGGTCATCATTTTGAATTTTTTCAAGCAATTTTAAATTCTCCCCCTCAAGCTCAACAACACGATTCTGGGTGACATTTAACGCAATAGCATACTCATTAAATTGACAAGCAGACAATGCAGAATCAGTAACAGTGTAAAATACATCTTGTGCAATACATTTAGCAATCAAGTTGTCGTTAGTAATGAGTATGTTTTTTCTTTCAATCTCTCGACTCTTAAGTTCTATTGCATGTTCATTCACCTCATTTTCCATATCTTTAAACACTACTTCCATTTCTTTTATTTCGGCTTTAAGAGCAGTTTGCAACCCTTCAAAGTGTTCTTTAAGTAGTTTAAAGAATGGCATGACCTCAGTTAAGTAACACCTTTTTGCATGTTCAAAACACCTTTCCCCCTCAGTAATACCAGAGGGTGTGACTCTCTTCTTACATGTTTTATCGAAATCAGCAAACAGTTGCCAAAGCACATATAAGCTGATAAAAGTTTTGCATTCAGTGGGAAGAGACAAAGGCACTAAATTCCTAGGTGTATTGGGGGGATACACCGTTATGGAGGCAACTTTTCTAATAAGGGGGGTGTTGGTCTTAAGTTTTTCTACCTTAAGTTTTTCATTATCTTGTTTCCAGAAAATCTGTTCAGGTGTTAACTTCTTTTGAGGAGCAAACACAGTCAAACGATTTTCCTCATAATAATCATGGGGCTTGATTATTATTCGTCTGACTATGCACTCGGGATCCATCATTTTCTCATTCATTTTTTCCCTCGTTCTATCACTTATCTCATCCTCTTCATTTGTGTAGATATGCTCAGGTTGGTCATGAATAGGCATAAGCATCACATTACCATCATATAGGGCTGGTTGAAGTACTTTCATGTCCCTAAGGATGGTTGACTTAGGTTCACCTATCATGATTTTACTATGCTTATCACTCAACTTTCTGTGCTTATGAATCATTTGAGCAGTTTGTATGGTTTGATCTTGTGTGTACAACTTATCTTCAAGCTTATTTTTTAACGTCTTGAGTCTAGAGAAATCATTTAAAAGAGTTGTTTCTTTTTGTTTGAATTCTTGCTTAAGTGTAGTAACACACTTTTGTGCTTCCTGTTTCTGTTTGACAGACTGTTCTAGCTGACTTTTCAAAGAACTCAACTCTAATTTTAATGTTTCTTCTCTTACTCTAGACTCTTTAATAAGTGTACTCATTTGACCTTCTAATTTCTGCTCTCGTTCATTAAGCTCAAACTTAGCACGCTGTTCATACATAGCCACTTGTTCTTTATAGATATTAAGTCTAGTGATCAAGTCATCATCAGGGACAGGCAACTTGTTTTCTTGGCACTCATATGCATTATCTAACTTACATGCATTTTCTAAGGCACCTATATTACTTACAACACAAACATCTTTATTTACAAAAGAATCACCATTTGGTACATCAGGTAAGTTGTTGTGATTCAAATACTGTTCATATGAAATAATATTGCTATTTTCCATGTCAACAGTAGTTGTGTCAGAAACATCCGCCTGTTGTACATCTTTGGGATTCTTTTGTCCCTCGACTATATTATATGTGTCATAAATTTTTAGTACCTCAGATATCACGGATGCATTAGACGAACCAACTTGACGTGGAGATGAGACCAGGGAAGACAAGTTAGCCATGAAGATAGTTTGAGCCGTAGGTTCATCATCTACATCAGAGTCATATGCATCACAGTCATCTGCCTTGAAGATGTTGGGATCATTAAGTGCTAGATCCTGAACAGGTTTCTCATCCACATCTTCATCAAAAGTATTTCCTCCATCTCCTGCCAAGAACAGTAACTCTTCCTCATCCAATACCGCTCCATTCTCTTGAGCTTGCATTAACAGCATCTTGTCTTTGAAGTAATCTGAGTTCTGAGGACGTTTAGGTTGATTGCAGGTTCTAGCAATGTGTCCAAGCCCCCCACAATTATAACACTTGATCTGTTTCCCTTGCCCCAGATTGGCATTCCCTGCTCTATTCTGCACATAACCTCGACCCATGTTTCTACCAGCTCTCCCTTGCACATTCTGAACCACAATTTTCCCATCCTCCACCATTGCTAGATTGCGTGGGTTGGATGAATTCCTTAACTGATTGTTGGTCTGAGGGAGTGATGCTTGAAACTGTTGAACCAGTAATGAAACTTGATTGGTGAGATTGTCAATCATTTTGTTGGTCTGAGAGTACCCTGAGTCAAGTTGAGAGCTCATAGCAGGTACTTGTGAGTGAAGTTGATGATAGCTTGGGTTGGATGATGATTGGATTGTCGGTTGAACATTGTCATGAACGCTAGTGGATCATTTGTAGTTGAAGGACTTAACTTTTCTCTCAGCACCCGATCATAGACAGCATGCTTCTCATGTTGTTGCAGGTAGGCATACAGCTGTTCATAGTTGGTATCCCTTAAACCTTTGTTGAGTTTGACAGCTGTAACAAATCTGTCACATTCAGGAGTCATGTTGTTCACAAACTTTGAGTTTAGTTGGATATTGGGCATAGTCATTCTGATCATCCTCATATCATTCACCAACTTATGAAATCTCACATAGTAGTCTGTGACATTCTCTCCTGGGTTCATTTTGAAATGCTCGAACTCATCATACAGCTGTGACTCACGATATTCCTTTGTGAGTTCTGACCCTGCTAACAGCATCTTAACGTTGTCCCACACAGCTTTGGCTTCAGTGTTGAAATTGATGAGCTTGTATACATCCTTTGGAAGACCTTGAATGACTATGTTTGAGGCTCTAATGTCGGCATCATACCTCTTCTTTTCTTCTTCATTAAGATCATTGTAGTTTCTAGGTCTGTCTATGCCCCAAGTCACAGTCCCATCTTCACCAGTTGTAACAACATCTCTGGTGGTACCCATCTGATATGGTCCATCGTCAATTGACTTAAGAATGTTAACTCCATTATCTTTTCCCAAGCAGTAAAGTCGTATCCGTTGTGCCCAAGACTCATAATCCGTCCTATCTAGCATAGGTGGACGAGTGTCAGATCCTGCTGCTTGAATATCTTCTGATGATGTGTTAGATGTGGTAGCCATAGTAACTACGGGATTTTACAGATCTTGTGATTTAACCGAGAAATCGAATCTTTCGCGGGAATTTCTAAAATCACCAAGACACAAACCGCCTAGACAAATAGCACTCTTGAGGATACAAACCGCCTAGACAAACCGCGTAGACACAAACCGAGTTCACACTGGAGATACAAACCGCGTTGACACAAACCGCGTATGCGCCTTAGAGACAAACCGAGTTCACACTGGAGATACAAACCGCGTTGACACAAACCGAGTTCACGCTGCTTATACAAACCGCGTTGACACAAACCGCGTATGCGCCTTAGAGACAAACCGAGTTCACACTGGAGATACAAACCGCGTTGACACAAACCGCGTATGCACCTAAGAGACAAACCGCGTTGGCACAAACTTCCAAACCCGTCACTTTCAATGCTGTTTGTCCTTTTGCCTAAACTAGTAATAAGACAAACCGCGTACCCGATGTGACACAAACCGCGTTCAAGATCGTCCAAATTACACAAACCGCATTCAAGAACACATGAAAGAAAAACACTCGAATCACCCAAAAACACCACACAAACCTTAAATCTGTGAATCCAAGCACTAAATACTACTCTTATACTATTCCTAAGCTAGAAAGTACAAGGTATAACAACTTTTAATCACTAAACAAAGCACAAAATGAAATATTAGTAACTTAACAAATCGAACCAAAACACCTCAAAAACTACACAAATCCGTGAATACCAACTCTCATGGACCTAACCATGGCTCTTGATACCAATTTTAGGGTATTCACAATGCAAGAAACACTTGTATGAGGCTTAGTTTTGGATCGAATAGAAGATATTCTAGAGAGAGGTAGGAGAGTTTGGGAGCCTTTGTAGAGAGAGAAACAATATGAGATTAGATTATCATGAAAGGTCCAACCCTTCCCATGGGTGGGAAGGGAGTATTTATAGTACTACATAATATGTCCTTAGTGGACTGTGGAGCGAGCTGACAGTGGGTAAAGACCCGACCCACTCCATAATATTACTAATAACTAAACTACTAATAATATTACTAATTATCCTATGAGCTATGATGTGCTACTAAGTACTCGGGGTGACCGAGTCTTCAACAGAATATTCATATTCCTAACAATGCACAAGTAGCAAGAGAGATTCTTGACAAGGATTTAGCTGATGAACAAGCTAATATAGCTCAAGATGCAGAATTAGCAAGGAAGATAGCTGCAGATGATGTAAGGAATATAGCTGAATTCATGAATAGAACAAGATCTGAAGAAATTAATCAAGAGGAGTTCAATGAGCAACTACAATACTTGTTGGATTCTGATTTGATTGTGAGAGCTCATGCTGGAATGATTCTTAAAGACAAGGAATTAAGTGAAGAAGAAAAGTCAGAAAAACTTAAAGAGTTCATCTTGTCAAAGAACAAAGAAGTTACTTGGAATGACTTAGTGCAGAGAATTAGAGAAAGGCAAGAGTCAGGTTACAAGACAAAGTTGCCTACCAAGAAAGAAAAAGTCAGTTTCATGAAGCATTATTTGAAGAATCAAGCAAACTACAAGATGAGTGACTTCACTGGAAGGTCAGATGCTGAGATTGAAAAGACTTTCTATGAAACATATGCAAGACTGAATACTTCAAGCAAGGAGGATATCACAAGGAAAAAGAAAAGAGAACCACAAGTTCTGGAATCTGATAGTGCAAAGAAGTTGAAGTCTGGTGAAGAATGTTTAACCAATGAGCAAATAAAAAATATGATGGTGATAGTTCCAGAGTCTACAAATATCAAACCATTAGAAGTCAAATATCCTATCATTGGCTGGAAAGTTTTCACTGATGGAAGAATGAAGGGATGGAAGATAATAAGACTTGGTGATATTACTGAGAGGTATAAGCTGTTTGAAGATCTACTAAAAGGTTTTGATAGGGAAGATCTTAATCAGTTATGGAGCTTAGTAAAAGAAAGATTCAGAGTTCAAGATCCACTTGAAGATAAAGATAAAGAGTTATGAGTGCAGCTAAAAAGGATTTATGAACCTGATAATGGAGAATCAATGTGGAGATTTCAAGCACAAGTTGAAGATGTCTCTTGGAAGTTATTTGATATGTGTGGAGTGCACAGAGTTTCTACTAAGGATGGCATAGAAATCTATATGTTAGTGGAAAAGGATTATCCACTCAAATTAAGTGTTTTAATGTCTATGTTATATACAAAACTCAAGAGGGGTTGTGAAGCAAGGGCATTTGATTTAGGTCATATCATGTTTACTTCCAAGCAATTTGAGTAGCTTATGAGTAATTTGCCATAGTTTGCTCATGGAGATTTCAAGTTCACTACTGATGCAGATGATGATATGGACAATGACTGTGTTTCAGGTATATCTTGGTACTATTGTTTATCCACTTCTACACTTGTTATACAAAGATGGATATTGGATAGAGGTGTCACTGATCACATGACACCTGTAACTACATACATGATTGAACTTAAAATTTTAAAGTTTAAACCATTAATCACGCTCCCAAATGGCCAAACATCCTTGATATTTCAAATAGGAAAAATCCAGCTTAAGAGTAATATACTATTAAAGATGTGCTTGTAGTACCATCCTTTTAGTTTGTTATATGTTCCCAAATTGACTCAAGATAACAACTGTTTTGTCTCATTTTGTCCATAATTTTGTGTAATTTAGGACTTGACAACAAGGACGGTCTTAGGATTGGGTAAAAGGAATGTTGGATTGTATCACTTGCTTAACATTTCACTTGATCAAATACATACCAAGCTTCAGTCTATGGTGGTGACACAAATGGAATATTGTAGTTTGTTTTCTATTTTTTCAAATTTTGTCAATAATAAGTATGTCGCAAGTGTATTTGCTGATTCATACAACTTGTGACATCATAGAATAGGACATGTGTCTAATTCTAATCTCAAACATATCCCTTTATTTCTATTACTAAAGGCAATGCTAAGATGGATTCTTGTATGTCCTGTCCCATTGCAAAATTTTCAATGTTACCTTATGCTCTAAGTGAATCACATGCCACTCAACATTTTCACCTAATTCACATAGACATTTGGGGTCCTTATAAAGTAGCTACTAATGATAAGTTTAGATATTTTCTTACCATTGTAGGTGATTGCAGTAGAGCCGCTTGGACATATCTGTTAGTACAAAAGTTAGATGCAGGTTTAGTTTTGACTACATTCATTACTTTTGTATTGACACGGTTTGATAGAAAAATCAAGATTGTGAGGTCTGGAAATGCTTTGGAGTTTCTTAGAGAATCTTTAGGTCCCTATTTGTTAATCAAGGTATTGAACATGAGACATCTTGTGTGGATAGACCTAAACAAAATAGGAGGGTAGAAAGAAAACATAGGCATATTTTGGAAGTTACAAGAGCATTAAGGTTTCATGCTCATTTGCCTTTGACCTATTATGGAGATTGTGTCATCACTGCCATTTACTTGATAAACAGAACACCGTTATTCATACTTCATCATAAAACTCCTTATGAAGTTCTGTAGAATAATAAACCTGTGTATACACATTTAAGAGTGTTTGGGTGTTTGGCAATGGCAAGTAATCCTGATAGAAATGAAAATAAGTTTTCCCCAAGAGGATTTCCTTGTTTGTTTCTAGGCTATCCACAACATCAAAAAGGTTACGAACTGTTGAATCTGTTAACCAAGAAGAATTTTATTTCAAGAGATATGCAGTTCTATGAACATGTATTTCCTTATTCTAATCCCCAAATGATACATCTATTACATCCACTACCTTCTCCTAGTACTAATGCACTGATGACATCAAATAACGACTAATTTATAGCATCATTTATCCAGTCTATATTGCTCGTTTTATATCATTTTATATAAGAATTGGTACTTAATCATTTATTTCTGTAAATCTTAGTTATTATCGAGTAATTGGTGAAATTTAGCATAAAGGACGTGTTTTGGAGCTAAATTGATAAAGTCCAAGAAAGTCTACTGAAGTGACAGAGAATACGTCATATCATTCTAGACGGATACGCCGTATCCCAAGACTTAGAAGAATTCAAGACCATTGCCTAACTTTGATGCATACGCCGTATTCACTTCTACAATACGCCGTAAATGAAACTTTGGTCAACAAAAAGAACAAGCACGCTTTAGTATCAATGCGCCGTATCCACATCAGCAAATACGACGTATCCAAGCCCTAACTTCACAAGACATCCAAGAAGGGAAGACTCCAATACGCCATATCCATGTGCAACGATACGCCGTATTGGATGGCGGTTGATGGATATTATGGAATATTGTAATCGTGGACCCTACGCTAAGTTACCTCGATACGCCGTATTGGTCTTACCCGATACGCCGTATCGACCTGTTTTCGAAGACTATATATAGAAAACCTAACATTCGGTTTTCAGAGAGCTTTTAACCACCAAGTACGACTCATAGACGATTTTAGAAGATCAGAAGGTCCTGCAAGTGCATTCATTACATAGGAAAACTCTTGTAATCATTATACTCCACATTACTCATTCGGTTAGCGTATTGTTTTCCTTAAAAACTTTATTTTAATCGTTCTGAATATGTTATCGTGTATTGTTACAGAGATTATGGGCTAATACCTGTAGGTATTAGCGAAGTTTATGAATATTTAATGTTTTGATTTGTTTATATCAGTTGTTTACTCTTTCGATTGCATGTTAATTATGTTTATCACTTCATACTCGTTTATGTACTTGATTATTGTTTATCTGTTATTCAACTGGATTTAGTTTATAGTGTAGGATCGAGTACTTCGAGCTTGATTGAGCTTGGTATAACCAAGAACCTCTGCAATACAAGTGTTTATGCGGAAACTAAACAACAAGTATTATAAAGAAGAAAAACTCTAAAGGACAATGATCCTCTATGGATCAAAACTAATAAACTATGAATCGTTTATTGAATGTTAATAGATGTTCAAGGCGTCCATAAACTCATAGACGGGTTTATCTTTTATACTAACAAGATCTCCTAACCCTAACCCGTTCTACAAGAAAACGTGTAAAGAGATTAACAACAATCTCTTCTAAAAATAAATCATAACAAACATTCTAAATATACGGATAACAACTAATACTATCCGCAGCAACAATACTATCGGCATGAACAAGATAACACTGTCGGCAGCAATGAGCTTTCAGCAGGAACCAACACTATCGGCAGGAACCAACTTTATACTATCAGCAGCAACAATGAACTCTTATTTCCCAGAGATCCTAACAATCCTCCCCTAATCTTGAGGTTGACTAGGTTAACCTGCAAGATTCCACCGTGATAGAGCATGTAACTCTCAGGCTTGAGGACTGCGACTTAGCAGCAGCAATATGATGTAACCAGCAACATCATCCATGACTTGTAAGATTCCAACCTCTATAGCATCCAGCAGCAACCTCAATAGTTCAGCAGGAATGAGAAATCTTCTCCAAAACTTGTATACTGATCACCATAACTTGTACTTGTACTTGGCTGCTACTTATGACAATATGTACATCAAATCACTTAAGTTTCATACTATTCTCATCACATCCAGGTGTGTTAACTCCTGTGAGAGGTGAATCATTGAAAATTAATGGATTTGATGTCTCTTTACCAATAGCCATCACTACTGGAGTAGCCAATGTTTAGGTGTTTTAGACCATGGTACATTGATAACCATCTGATTTATGAGCAAATCAGCAACTATAAACGGATTTGACTTGTCTTTACCTGTAGCCGTTTGCTCAGGACTAGCCAATTCTTAGGTTACAGCAAACCTTGGTGAATTGAATACCAAATATGGATACCAAGTGTCTTTACCACAAACCATACTTTTGTGGACTAGCCAATCCTTTGGATCCCAGAAGGGTTACATCCATGGTGAATTGAGAACCATTTTCAACTCTCAGAAACAAATCATGGGTGAGTTGAAGTACCCTATAGCTTTGAGCAAGCTATTATAGCTATCAACGGATTTGATGATCACACCAGAGCCGTACCCTCATAGTGAGTCAACTCTTTCTTGTCTGTAAGACATGGTGAGTTGAGCACCATTTATTGTGCAGGTGTAAACACCAACACTGTACCTGCAAGGTGTTGCTCAAAACCACTTTATTAGCACACAAAGTATACAAATTTTTTTTTTTTTTTTTTTTTTTTTTTTTTTTTTTTTTTTTTTTTTTTTTTTTTTTTTTTTTTTTTTTTTTTTTTTTTTTTTTTGAACTAAGAAACACAAACAAAAACACACCAAAAGAAAAATAAAATAAAAAAAATAAGAAAGAAAGATAGAAACTTTACAACAACAACAAGAAATGATCCTCCCCTTAAACTTCATTCCTCCCCTTAAGCTGCAATCCTCCCCTTAAGCCTTGTAGCTAGGGATTGACCATCCCAATATGAACCACCAAATGCTTAAACCTTGTTCCATCAAAAGCCTTAGTGAGCAAATCAGCCACATTATCATCTGTGTGAATCTTTTCCACCTGAATAAGATGCTTCTCATAAGCATCTCTTATGAAATGGTGTCGAATTTCAATATGCTTGGTCCTTTGATGATAAACAGGATTCTTAACAATACACATAGTACTTTGATTATCAATAAAGATCTTAGTGTTCATGAAGTTGAATCCATAATCCAACAGCTGATTTTGCATCCAAAGAACCTGTCCACAGCAACTAGCAGCAGCAACATATTCTGCCTCAGTAGAAGATGTAGCCACTATAGTCTGCTTCTTGCACTGCCAAGAAACTAACCTTCTACCCAGAAACTGACAACCTCCAGTTGTAGACTTCCTATCAAAGTTTGCTCCAGCATAATCACTGTCACTATAGGCTTCTAACACAAAAGGAGAGTCTTTGGGATACCAAAGTCCCAATTTTGGCTGTCCTTTCAAATACTTAAAGATTCTCTTGACTGCATTAAGGTTAGAAGTCAATGGTGTAACCTGATGTCTAGCGCATGCACCAACAGCAAACATGATATCAGGTCGTGAAGCTGTTAAATACATGAGGGAGCCAATCATGGATCGATATAAATGAACATTAACAGCAGCATCAGGTTCATTATTGGACTTAGGTTTTGGAGGTTCAAATGGAGTTACAGCAATCTTCCCATTCTCCATATCAAACTTTTTAAGCATGTCATAAACATACTTCTCCTGAGAAATAAAGATTCCATCTGATGACTGCTTAACCTGAAGACCCAAGAAGAAAGTCATTTCACCCATAGCACTCATTTCAAATTCACTCTTCATCAAATCTTCAAACTCCCTGCACCAAGCTTCATTAGTGGAGCCAAAGATGATATCATCTACATATACTTGTACCAGAATGATATCTTTGAAGTCCTTTCTGATAAAAAGAGTTTTATCAATAGCTCCTCTTCTGTACCCATGTTTTAGCAGGAAAGCTGATAACCGTGCATACCAAGCCCTTGGTGCTTGATGAAGACCATAAAGTGCTTTAACCACTTTGTAAACCAAATTAGGATTCTGAGGATCTACAAATCCCTGTGGTTGAGTAACATAAACCTCTTCCTCAATCCTTCCATACAAAAATGCACTCTTCACATCCATCTGATAAACTACAAATCCCATAAATGAAGCAAAAGCCAAAAACAACCGAATGGCTTCAACTCTTGCCACAGGTGCAAACACCTCATCATAATCAATCCCCTCCTCTTGTCTATGACCTTGAGCAACCAGTCTAGCTTTATTTCGAACCACAATTCCCCTTGCATCTCTTTTATTCTTTAGAATCCATTTAGTTCCAATAGCATGTTTGCCAGCAGGCAAAGGTACCAACATCCATACTTTCTGATTCTGGAACTGCTGCATCTCTTCTTGCATAGCCTCAACCCAATCATCATTAGCAAGTGCCTGAGCTATGCTAGTTGGTTCAACTTGAGATAAGAAACAAGCATACAGACAATGTAAGTAATCAGTATGATTGCTCCTCAATTGATCCTGTATATAACTGAGAAAAGCAGATTCTCCAAAGTTAGATGGATGCAATTTACTCCTTGTTTGAACAGGGGAATTAATATCTCCAAGAATCAAAGACTGAGGATGAACTGTATTGATCCTCTTGGTAGCAATGGGATTAACATCAATGGAGGATGCCTGATTAGTAATTGAAGGGTTGAAGTCATCATCATATGAGGAAGTAGTGAAAATGCCAGATCTGGACTGATGATGAGGATCATTAAGCTTATCTCTTGAAGAGACCGAATTTCCAAGATCAGAAGGAATTGGAAATCTTTCAGGGGAGTTATCAATTCCCAACTTGTCAACAAATGGAGAAGACACAGGAACATCAGCAGAAACATTAGAAGGATCGGCAGGAACCGATCCACTATCAGCAGGAACAGCATCAGCAGGAACAAGAATACTATTAGATGTATTGAGTTCCCTTCGAACTTCAGCTTCAGCCTTTCTCAGGATCTCCTCTGTCTCTTTAGAAAATCCAGAACCAAACATCTCAGCAGCTCTTTTGGCATTAAACTCTTGTCTTTGAAGCCTAGCAAGATCTTCTGCAAAACTAGAATCACTTCCAGCCATATCAGAAGAATCTTTGAGCTTTGAACCTGAAATGTTGTTAGAGGGAAAAGAAGGAACAACTATAGGTCGTTCATCACTCTCTGCATCAGAATCATCATCTGAGGTACCTGCATTGTTAGTTTGAGAAACATTTGTACCACCAGACAGATTTGATTTGAATCTAGTATACCCTAAGGTGTCAGAGAGATAATCCAGATCAAAGTACCACTCTGGACCAGCACCCTGCAAATTAGGTTTATCTTCAAGATATCTTAAGTTGAGAGTCTCTTCTATTCTCTTAGAGGACAGATTATAAACCCTATAGGCTTTACCATGAGCAGAATATCCAACAATAAACCCTTCATCAGCCTTTCCATCAAACTTGCCTAGATAATCACTAGTGTTCAAAATAGTGACTTGACATCCAAAAGGCTTAAGGTAACTAATGTTTGGAACCTTCCCAGACAAAAGTTCATAAGGTGTTTTATTATGAGGCCTAGTAATAGATACCCTATTTAAAACATAACAAGCAGTGCAAACTGCTTCAGTCCAAAACATAGTGGGCATCTTAGATTCAGCTAACATAGTCCTAGCTGCTTCTATCAAGGTCCTATTTTTCCTTTCTGCAACCCCATTTTGTTGTGGAGTTCTAGCATTGCTATAGTCCCTTTTTATCCCCTTAGACCTACAGAGTTCAATAAGATTAAAATTCTTAAACTCTGTGCCATTATCACACCTTATAGACTTAACCTTTTTATTTAGCTGATTTTCTATTAATGCAATAAAATCCCTAAGTACTGGATAAGTTTCATCTTTAGAACTCAAAAAGAAAGTCCAAGAAAACCTGCTAAAATCATCTGTAACCACCAGGCAATAATTCTTATGGTCAATACTTCTAATAGAAGTAGGACCAAAAAGATCCATATGAAGAAGCTGCAAAGGCTCAGAGATGGTGCTCACAGCAGTTATGGCCTTGTATGATGCTTTGTGTTGCTTTCCTTTGTTGCAGGCAACACAATTGTGCTCATTAGAGAAGTTTTTCAAAGGAAGCCCTTTCACCAGACCATTCTTAGCCAGCTTGTTAATGGTCTTGAAATTTACATGTGCCATTCTTCTATGCCATTTATTAGATTCATCCACAGAAGCTTTTGCAACCAGACAAGCAAGTGACCCCTCAGGCTGAACATCACTAAGATTGAAGCTATAAAGATTGTAAGTCCGAGGAACTTTAAGTTCAACCTGACTTTCATCAGGCAACTTGAAGTCTTTGGACAACACAAAGCACTCATTCTCAGTGAATAGAACACTGTTCTTCTTGTCACAGATTTGAGAGACAGAGAACAAATTGAAGTCTTGGAGTTCCTTCACATACAGCACATCTTCAAAGTCAAGCTTGGCAGTCTTGATAGTTCCTTTCCCTGAGATCATTCCATCTCCTCCTCCAAATGTCACAGTACCTCCATTCAAAGGAATAAAATCATGTAACCTTTCCAAATTCCCTGTCATACTCCTGGAACATCCACTGTCAACAATTCCAACATCTTTGCTTCTAAAAGGAAAATCCTGAGAAAAAGAATACATATACAACATTAGATACAAGAGAGACTCAAGCCATTGCTGACTTGAGCCTGCCTAGAGGATCAATGAGATTTAAACCCTGGAGATTGATAAGATCCACCATTGATCTTGGATCCCATTTTCATATGTTGGTTATTGATTTTCCAAGACCAACCTGCTGAGGACTTAACAGCAGTGTTCCATCTTGTCCCTCCCTTGTGCATTGTGTCAAAACAAACAGGTCTCAAAGCATTTTGAAAGTAAGTACTAGTAGGTCTGAAAGTTCTAATATTATTGTTTTTCCAACCAGCAGAATTGCTCCTATCGGCAGGAACAGAATAAGCAGCAGGAATAGGCTTATCGGCAGGAATGAACTTTTCAGCAGCAACAGGCTTACCAGCAGAAACTGGTTTGCCATAAGCAACTGAAGTTCTCCTAGCTGCTTGAGGAATATAAGGGGGAATATCATTTACATTTTTCCATACAGACCTATTTTTACAAGCATGGAATCCCATCTGTTTTTCATAGTAGTCACAGTCTTTAATAAGATGATCATAACTACGACACACAAAGCAAGATTTCTTTCTAGGGGACTTTTTCTTAACAATAACATTCTCATTGCAAACAAAATTATTCAAACCAACACATGAAACAGAATTATCCTTAACAGAAACAAAACCACAACCAAAATTGTTTGAAACAAAACCACAACTAGAAACATTATTGTTCTTAAAATTATCAAAAGAAACATCTTCAAATGCAGTTTTCTGAGATTCATCAGTAGCTGCTTCTGAGGAGAGGTCTTCTGACTTTATTGATGCAGACTTGTCACTTGATCCACATGTGGCATAGTCATCAGTCTTGATTTCTGAAGATTTGTCACTGTAAGAACAAGAGACAAATTCATTAGAGTCACAATCAAGATTAGGCAATTCATTTGCCTTTTTGCCATAGCACATTTGTGAATCATCAAAGTCAACAAAAGGATCAGCAGGTTTAAATGTTCCAGTTATGGGTGGAGGAACATCATTCATTCCTCCCTCCTTTACATACTTAACAGGTTTTTTATAATCTACAGGTTCAGGATTAAAAACACTATACTCATTAGGGTCATAATATTGATTTGTCCCTATTAGGTTACTGAATCCTAAACCCTTTTTAGTTTTAGTAGACATAGAACTATCAATAAGTATGTTAAGATTTTTGGATGAGTCTTTCCACTTATCAAATCTAGCCAATGAGTTATTAAGCTTAGACTGAAGATCCTGATTTTCCAATTCAACCTTAGCTTTTTCTCTTTCAGAATGTTTAAACTCATTAATGGCATTTTTTAAATCTCTTTCCAAAACCTTTACTTTTACTTCATATGCAGACAGTTGTTGTTGATACCAGACCTTTTGTTGTTCTAATGTCTTAACAGCCTTTTTATGAGCCTTAAGTTGAATAAGATTATCCTTATTTTCACTTTCAATATCATCAAATTCCTGTTTTAATTTAGCATATATAGATTTACAACCAAATGGACAGTTTTGTACCTGTGATGGATGACCCATCATTCCAAACTGACCAGCCACTTGTTTCTTTTCACCATATCCAGCTACCATCCCAAAGACATTATCTGATCCACTCCCAGCAGCCTTCTCATGATGCTCCCAATCTACCAGCGAATCCACAGATACCAAAGCCTTGGGGTCGTCTGACTCCAACTCTTGAATTCTGAAAGCAGAATACCGAGCTTTATCATCCACCTTCTTGTCTGGGCATTCCCTGGCAAAATGTCCTGTTTGAGAACATTTATAGCACCTCACCTTCCTTCTGTCAAACCTAGCAGGCTCTTGTTTATCAAAATTGACCCTTCTACCTGCCTTCTTTTCAAACCTATCCAACTTCAACGATATCATAGCCACCTGCCATCTTAAGTCCATCTCTTCCAGATCCAATTCATCAACCTGTTTAAAATCATCATACACAATCTTCTGCTGTGGTGTACTTTCAGCAACAAACGAGTGAAGCACATCCACTACAAGATTATCAGATCTGGACTGAGTTTTTGGTGTAGGAGATGAGTAGGAGATTGAGGATGTTGATGGTGTTGAACTGTTTCCATACACTGCTTTGTTAGTACTAGAGTTACTAACAAAAGCAGTATGGGTAGAAGTATAAGGTGAATAGGTGGAATATCCTTTGATATCAAGTTCAAGGGTTTTTAGTTTGTTGTACAGATCATCAAAGCTCATGAAATCCAATCCTCCTTTGGCCTTGAGGGTTATTGAAACCTGTGACCAGGATGGTGGCAAGGCTCTCAGAAACTTGGTATTACAATCTTCATCGTCCGGCCTAGCTTTCAACTGGTTAAGTTGGCTCAAGATCTTGTGGAATCTGTCATAGCCTTTGTGAATTCCCTCAGCCTCAGAAATCTTGAATTCTTGAAACTCTTGCTTGAGCATAGACTTTCGCATCTTCCTGGATTCATCATTCCCTCCAAATCTGGTCTTTACAGCATGCCAGATCTTTCTAGCATCATCCAAGTGATGAAAATCACTCATATGATCCTCTGGAATAGCTTGAAGTAGAAGAGTTCTTGCCTTTGTTTCCCTTTGAACAGCAAGGTGTTCCTCTGCTGTAACTGGTGGCTCTATATAAATATTGCCATCATCATCCCTTCCAATATTCTTCTTGCTATTTCCCTTAAGAATCACATTCCACAGATTATAATCAGTGTTTGTGATCCAATACTCCATTCTCATCGCCCAGACTTCATACTCATCTTTCTTCAGATATGGGAATTTAGCATTGTTGGTGGACATGGTGGTGAGGACTTGTGTTTGGACTTGAGTGGTTTCTTGTTTGGGTTGTTGATCTTCTGGGTTAATGACATTGGTTTCAGGATTTTCGTCTCCCATTGTGAGAGAGTTTAGAGATATGAGATCGACCTTTTTCTTCTTTATCAGAGATCCTTACCAGGCTCTGATACCACTTGAAGGATCGAGTACTTCGAGCTTGATTGAGCTTGGTATAACCAAGAACCTCTGCAATACAAGTGTTTATGCGGAAACTAAACAACAAGTATTATAAAGAAGAAAAACTCTAAAGGACAATGATCCTCTATGGATCAAAACTAATAAACTATGAATCGTTTATTGAATGTTAATAGATGTTCAAGGCGTCCATAAACTCATAGACGGGTTTATCTTTTATACTAACAAGATCTCCTAACCCTAACCCGTTCTACAAGAAAACGTGTAAAGAGATTAACAACAATCTCTTCTAAAAATAAATCATAACAAACATTCTAAATATACGGATAACAACTAATACTATCCGCAGCAACAATACTATCGGCATGAACAAGATAACACTGTCGGCAGCAATGAGCTTTCAGCAGGAACCAACACTATCGGCAGGAACCAACTTTATACTATCAGCAGCAACAATGAACTCTTATTTCCCAGAGATCCTAACATATAGATATAGTTCTTTTTCATTGTTATTTGGAATTGTGTTAAGTGGATAATAAGTTTAGGCCTATAGATATAGTCATGTTTCACTATTGTGATAATAACGTTAAGTGGATAATAAGCTGGATTTGGGATAGATATTCATAGAAATTACCTATATGACTATGTTAGGAATTAAGCTTAAGCAGTTAGTACGGCTGAAGATGGAAGTTAGTACTGCTGATGAGTTTTGAAGACAAGAGCAGTTCGTACGGTTGAATATAGAAGTTAGTACGGATTATGACTTTGTGAAAGATAATTATAGAAAAGATATTGTGTATATCTTATATGATTAGGTTGATAGTTATCTTGTAAAGGAATCCTTAGTCTATAAAAGGATTGCCTAGGTTAAAGTTTAGGTACGAATTAGTATCGAGTTTTTGTTAAGATTCAAGGTTGTAAACCCTAGTACTAATTAAGAGTACTCGTATTATTCATTAATAATATTGAATCGTTGAAGTTGAAGTATATTGTGTTCCTTGTTCATTCATTGTTGATTCGTTCATACAAAACACAAACAAACAAATCTTCTAAGTGCTAGCTAGTAAATTCCGCGTGCTAGACTAGACATCATTCAAAGTATACATCTAACACAAGGAGTGTGTGTTGATCCGGTCAGACTATATCACTAGTACTATTAGAACGTCCTATTTCTACTATTGGTTAAGTGAATAAATAGA
>CP139507.1:143467704-143721961 GCA_021014915.2 Artemisia tridentata subsp. tridentata | reverse complement strand
ATATATATATATATATATATATATATATATATAGAATGATGATCAGAAATTTAAATCAACAAAAACTAAATAACTGAATTTAGCATTAATAAACTGAAACAGTAACTAGTGAAACATTAGAATTAACTGGAAATTAAATGAAATTTTCATTAATAAAAATTAAAAATTACAAACGACTTATAAAATTCAGTAAATACTTGAATCCTAATACAAACTAGAATTAAAGAGACTTAAAACACTTAATAAAAACAGGAAAATTACAATGGAAATTATAAGACTATAATTCTAAAAACATTTTGACAGCATAACGATAACTAAAAAATTACATGAGAAATGAGGAGAAATCCTCTTCTATTTATAGGGCTCGAATGAACCTTCTGGGCCTTCCACTCTGGCAATCCGTGTGCATTCAAGCTAATCATCACCCTTAGATCCTCCCTTGCTCCCTACGCTTTGATCTCAGCCCTTGGATTGGATTTAGTGAGGTGGTACCTCCAATCAACAAGCTCCACGTGTCCCATTCGTGCATTCCCTGCTCATTTGACACTCCTGAAACCTTCTAGAAAGCTAATGATTTGTCGAAAGTACCCTTAATTGTGGTAAATTCGATGTACGGGGTAATTAGGGTTCGTCCAATATTAACTCTACTGGGTAATTGGGGATAAATTTTGGCGCGTGTGTGTGTGAGAGTTTTTTTTATTTTTTTTATTTGACTGTGTGATAAGGATTTGACCGGGTTTTTGGTATGGGGTTGGATCGGGTCTATGGTTAGTGGGCTGCTTTTGGGTTGGGTTATGATATTGTTGGATTGGATTTAGATATAAGGTGGGATGGGTTTATTTAATAGGTGGGTTGGGTATATTTAAGTTGGGATCTGGGTTTAGGGTATAGAAATGGTTTAAGGGTTTTATTTATAGGGACTAATTGTGTAAATTTTGAATTTGGAGGGACCTTAGCTGCCATTATTCAAAAGATGATCTAGGGGCTGAATTGGACAAACTTTGATACTTGGAGGATCCTGGTTGACTATTTGACCATATTTTCTTTCCCGGTTCCGGTTCTGAGCCTTTTCCGTAACCCGTGCTCGTTTTCTCGGGTTTTCCGTGTCTTTTGTCGTTTTTCTCGATATCCGTCCCTGCATATACAAAAACACAAAAACAGAATATCTTTTGGCATTTTGGTCGGGTTTTTGGTTATTTTGGTCTGATTCTGGTCAAGAAAAGGTACGTGTTTAAGCACATACCACACTACATTCATAACAGTTATCTGGTATCTCAAGTCTGAAGATAACTATTCATGATTTACTTTATAATATCCATAAGTAACACATGTAGTTGGGATAAGTCCTATATTCAATCCATTGAATATCATGTGAATTTGGTATGACAACGCATCAATATACTTCCAAGTATATTATACCAAAACTCAGATTTGTCTTATCATAATGATATTCCCATATCATTAACTGACAACGGACATTTAGAATAACTAAGTTATTCACGGATTAAAACATGCAAAAAATAGGACAACAATATTAAATAATGAATATAAACATAACCAATACTTTATTTCATTAATAAATAATAGGGATAATTATGAAAATGCCCCGGTTGCCCAAGGGCTAAGACTAATTGCCCCGATCTCACAAAATTCTCCCCTTACCCCAGGGCAACCGATCCGATGGACCACATGATGCCACGTCACTGACCAAATAGTGACAATACTGTATTGCTTTTAGGGATATTTTGGTCATTTTATACCTTACTATACTCTTATACTCTTACTGCATTCGACTGAACCAACTAATCTAAATCTCACAACCCTCTCCTCTCACAACTCACACCACCACAACCACCCAAAAACCCGTCGCCACCACCATCCGACGCCACCACAACCACCCAAAAACCCGTCGCCACCAGCCATGTCGGGTGTTTGGTACCGCTATTGTATTCATAAATCTGAGCCTCATTTATTATTGTTATACATACCCTCATTCACGGATCGATACAACATGGTTTAGACATTGAGATACTGGAAACTGAGGTTAGAGAAAATGCCTGTACTTTGAATCTGACTTCAATTCATGAGACGCGGAATAAAAAATTGTATATAGGCTGTATGTTGGGCTGCCAAAATGGCTAGACTCTCAATTCAAGATTTTCCCCTGGTGCTACGGTAATATAACTTGATTTTGATTAGTATGTTTCTTTACCGTATTCGTTTTGGGATTCAAAACTTACACTTTAATGTTGCAATATGCAGGTACCGACATTATATCTCCATAGAATAAGGAAGATGGCTTTTATAATATTTGTAACATTCACATACACAGGTATTAACATCATGTTTTTATGCTGATTTGGTTTAACGTTTATATCGTTTTTCTAGGTATCGTATAAAGGTGAATTTGATTGGATTTGTATTCTGTGTGCTAGAAAGCTCTTTGGATGTTTGCTCAGGCTAAGGAGATGTTAAATCACCTAGAATGTGTCTTGGCAAACGAATCTGTTGCTGTAAAAAATGGGCGATATACTGCTGAAGTCAAACCTCAGGTTTGCCATTTATTTGGTTCAACTTATAATCTTATAATCTTATAATCTTGTATGGGACTTGTAATGACTTAAACATAAATAAGCGCAGAGAGGATATATATGTAGTATTAGGAATAGAGGGAGGGAGTGCTGGTGGTCTGTTTGTAGCAATAAAGAATCTAAGATGAGTGCCCTGAGTTTTGATTTGCGTCTTGCTTCGGTGGCTCTGGGTGGTTGGTTCAGGTATTCCGGTAGCTCATGATGCGCCAGGTCAGGAACCTGCAGGGTCTGGACAACCTGCACTAATTGATCTCGACGATTTCGATGATACAACAACAACAATACCCAATCCCGCCGGAGCGGGGTATGGGGACGATTTCGATGATGATCTCATTATTTCCTCCCCCCGAGCATTTGAAGAAGTATATTTTTATGTCCCCAGGAAATAATTTTTTAGAAATGTATAGCCACATCATACTGTTATCTGTATATTTAGAAATGTATAGCCACATCATACTGTTATCTGAAAGAATCCGTCCTATATACGTATTCATAATTGATGACTGTATATTTAGAAATGTATAGCCACGTCAATTGTGATTTTAACAGTTATTATGATGTCTGTACAGTGTTTTAGTTAATTTTGGTTCATAATTGATGACTGTATATACATGTTACATTAGTTTAAGCTTTCGAGATGATTATTTATTCCTAATTTAGTCTCGCGTTTGTGATTTTAACAGTTATTAAGCTGTGCGTACAGTTTTTTAGTTACAGTATGTCTAATTTTGTTCATAACTGATCACTATATATACGAGCGGATGATGTAATTTGAAGCTTACAGATGATTGATAGGTTCACATTTATGATTTTAGCATATATTTTCCACCCTAATGGCTCACCTCCAACCATCGTTTCAAGATCAGTATGTATTCTTCTCCTTTTAACATTTCATCTTTTCATCCCGATTTTGTATAAAACCTTGCTTCGGGTCACATCTTCGTCAAGTAACATAATCACTTGTGCTAATCTCTTCACTTTCAGGTACCTATTAAAGTCATTCGTGGACCACTTGTTGATGAGGTTCACCAGCAGTTCAACCCATGGATCTATCAGGTTAGGATTCCGATTCTAGATAATGGAACTATTTTGAAAAAAGTTCTCAAAAAAATGCACATGTTCCTTATCGAAACAGTAAACTCACCCTCTTACTGCAAGATGCTCTTGGTAAGTATTCACGCCTAAAGATTATTGTACTGCATTTTTTTTATTGTTTAATTTTTCGTTTATAAGCCTGTGAATGATTTCAATATGTAGGTGGGCAAGCTAAGATGTTGATGTTTATTCATGTAAGTCCTGATCCGGAAGTTCAGATGTGTGCTTATAAGCTCTTGGCATTGATTGATTCAGTCTCAAAGTACAAAGAGTTCACAGCTTCAAAAATATCACAGATGAAAGACGTAGTTTCAGAAACGACTGCCGCTATAGCACAAGTGCACAATGACTCGTTGGCATCGAGTATTGGGACATTACCCCCAATCTAAAGTCTAGTTTATGTGCTATCTTTTGTTGGGTTTTTATGAAAGATATCAAGTAAACGCTATGCATTCAAGGAGTTGAAATGAATATTTATACTGTAACTAATTTCCCTTAATACTTGGTTGAAGCTGCTCATGCGGGTCTTTGTAACTAACCCCTCATGACCCGGTTACGGTTCCTGATCATGGACCGTTTGCTACCTACATCGACAACGCAGTCAATAATGCTAAGAAGAATGTGCCAAGACTCAGAACCAAAAAGAAGTAGATATCAGTTTTCAAATTTTCAGTGAGCCATGGATATAAGAACTTATAGTTGTAAGATTTTCCATTTGTCAAGAGGGAAGTGAACTTTCTTTGAAGATTATTAATTATTTTGCGTGAGCGCCGATTATTATGTTGAGATGTAGTTATGTTAGACTTTACTGATATGGATTCTCGGGTAAAACTAATGTTATCTATTGGAGTTTGGTTATTTGTCTATGTACATGATAGTGAATCTTTGCTATGTACTACAGCAATAATATAGCTTGAGAAATGCATTCTGGTTGTTTTACAAGTTAATATGTTTACTCGAATTACATGTCAAAGTCAAATATTTGCATGGTGATTTTGGACTTTGGACAGTAGAAAGCAAGAAAGCAAAACTTGGAGTACGCAATATTTGTACAAAAGTTATTTGGCAACTTTTGTATTTTTTGGGCAACTTTTCCAAAAAATACAAAAGTTGCCCAACTATACCAGCAGGAACCATACCAGCAGGAACTACATACCTGCCAGCAGGAACCAACTATACTAACAGCAGAAATGAAATAACTTCTATTTTATACTTGGGCAACTTTTGTATTTTTTGGGCAACTTTTCCAAAAAATACAAAAGTTGCCCAAACAATACAAAAGTTACTTGGCAACTTTTGTAATTTTTGGGCAACTTTTCCAAAAAATACAAAATTACAAAAGTTGCCCAACTCTACCAGCAGCAGGAACCAACTATACTAACAGGAGAAATGAAATAACTTCTATTTTAATAATTCATGTGGGTATACTTGGGCGGGCAACTTTTGTATTTTTTGGGCAACTTTTCCCAAAAATACAAAAGTTGCCCAAACAATACAAAAGTTACTTGGCAACTTTTGTATTTTTTGGGCAACTTTTCCAAAAAATACAAAAGTTGCCCAACTATACCAGCAGGAACCATACCACATACCCGCCAGCAGGAACCAACTATACTATCTGAACATGATAGGCAATTCCAAAATTCATCCGCATATATCTGTTGTGTAATTTCTTATCTGAACATGATAGGCAATTCCATTTTATATATCACACATATCTCCAAAGAGACTTGAAAGCCTATAATTGTCAATTCCTTATCTGAACATGATAGGCAATTCCATTTTATATCAGTATTTATATAATTCCACTCCCATGTTTCTATGAACAACAAAAATTACTATACACTCATTTAAAAAAAATCAAATTCCATATACATGCAAACACTCACATCTCTTTATGTATGTACCTATCTATATACATATTCATCACACTCTTTGCCGGTGAAACTTTACAATGATTGGAAGAGATATATGTCATGAAGTTCTCCTCTACATAAACTGCGGTCCACCACAAAATACAAACTTACTTTAAAGGTTTTTTTGCAGCTGGCCTTATGGTCTTTGTAGCTGATGAACTAGCACTAGCAGGTTTCCGTGTTGTTGATGTTGATGGACTAGCCCTGTTTATGTCAAAAGAATATTTAAGTGATTTATAAGGTTTAGCTATTTAAATATACTCTAAGCGATTGTCAACCCATTCGAACCCTTCTCAATTTGGCTATTAATTTGACTCATTAGAGATATAACAATGTACCTGCTTTGTGGGCTCTTTGCTGCCGCTGCACTAGCTTTCTTGAGCTTTGATGCCGCACCACTAGCAACTTTCTGCGACTGAGAGTCAGCTTCTGAGGACTCACTGGCTGCATCATCTTCGTCATCACCACCATCATCTATATTACCATCTTGACCATCACCTCCCTCCTTTGCTAAAGTAGCCTTAAGGAATGCCACCTGCACTTTCAATTTCTTCAAATCCCCGTCATCATTATTTGCTTTAGCAGCCCCAAGTTCAACCGTAGATACACGTTCTGCAAATTTTAATGTACTAACTGTTTCTCCAACTGTATCCAGATCAGGACTTACATGAATAAACATCAACGTCTTAGCTTGCCTACCTACATATTGAAATCATTCACAGGCTTATAAACGAAAAATTAAACATTAAAAAAAATGCAGTACAGTAATCTTTAGGCGTGAATACTTACCAAGAGCATCTTGTAGTAAGAGGGTGAGTTTACTGTTTCTATAAGGAACATGTGCATTTTTTTGAGAAAGACACGCTATGACGTCTCCTAAAGCGGAAAGTGATTTATTTATGTGTGTTGCCTCCTTTAATCTGTCACCTGTAGCTTCTGTTTTGTCGGCTCTTTCACTTCCAGCAAGATCAACCAGATGCATGCAACCTCTAACCGTAGAACCCGATGTCAAGTCCTTTCCACTTACGTGAACCGTAACGCAACTACAAAAACGTTTTTATAAAAAGTTATTGAAGAAGCTACTATCCATCCCAGAATAAGTGTCCACATTTTTATTTTAGATTATCTCAAAATGAGTATCCCCTTCTATTATAATTTTCCAAGTCTACCAATATACCCTCAGTTACATCATATTACAAAATTGCATTAATTATACCTTAAAAGTGTGTATTGATAAATTTGGCGTTATACTAGTAACCAGTGTAACGGCATTCCTAAAACTGTTTGCCGTTGTCACTTATTTTGGGATGGAGGAAATATATATATATAGGCCATTTTTTTAACGGGAACAATAAGGGAGGGTACCTGTGAGAACGACTACTACGAGAATTCATTGCAGTAGAGCCCACATCACGATTTTTGTGACCGAGATTCATTAAATGTACAACATCTTCTGTTTTTGAAACAGGTACAAGAGCCGCATCTGGTACATTTATCCCATTTGCAGTCCCCAGTCTAATTTCTAATGTGGATAGTCGTTAAGAATACATATATAAAATAGAATGTATAACCGGTATTACCCTTTTGAGGAAGTCTCTTCCATTAGAATCGGTATATAACACCTTGTTAGTGACCATATCAGCTGTAATTCTTGTAATAACTTCTTTTCCAACACCATCATCCGTTGGGATTGGACCGATCTATAATTAACATGTCTTCTTGTTAAAATTCTGTGTACTAATTGTATTGTACATTTTTTATGTACATGCCAACAGGTTTAACCAAGTTTAAGCAAAATTTGAATTGTCAAGGATCATTCTTAAAGAGACTTGTGTACAGGATGTAAAAGAGGTTAGGCGAACTTACTATGAACTCAAATTCGGCATGCTCCTTGTCTTTGTAAAGTCTGGTCACCTGAAAGGATATACACGCAAAAAAATTTAAACTAGGAAGAAAAATGACAAACACAACTATCATATGTATAGAATGGCCCCTTCTCATATAGTACAAGTCAGTTAGACGTGTCCAAATGGTCCGCTTATTAAGGATCAAAATGGGTAGTTATTTGTTGTAAGGATTGGGTCGGTTTGGGTTGACCCAAGCACTTTTTTACCAAAAAAATCAAATTTTTTGTTACAATTAATAAGGGTGTCAGATATGACAAAAAATTATTGTACTTCAGTGATAAGAACTCACTTGTTTCTTAGCGGCTTTCGACTTGTTTCCTCTTTAAGCTGTTTTTTATTTTTATTTTTTATTTTACCAGTTTGCCACTTTGACCCGTCAGCGATAAAAGATAACCAAAATTGACCAGTAGTAAACTTTTTTCAAAATAGTTCCATTTTCTAGAATCGGAATCCTAACCTGATAGATCCATGGGTTGAACTGCTGGTGAACCTCATCAACAAGTGGTCCACGAATGACTTTAATAGGTACCTGAAAGCAGTGGCGGAACTAGGATGAAAGTTCAGGGGTAGCGAAATACGAAAATTTGTTTAGGGGTAGCGAAAATTTGTTTCAGGGGTAGCAAAATACGAAAGATAGTACGAAAAACGTAAAAAAAACCAAAAATTCCACTAAAATTCCACTACCGGGTAAAAGTTCAGGGGTAACGACCGCTACCCCTGGGTTGCATGTAGTTCCGCCCATGCCTGAAAGTGAAGAGATTAGCACAAGTGATTATGTTACTTGACGAAGATGTGACCCGAAGCAAGGTTTTATACAAAATCGGGATGAAAAGATGAAATGTTAAAAGGAGAAGAATACATACTGATCTTGAAACGATGGTTGGAGGTGAGCCATTAGGGTGGAAATTATATGCTAAAATCATAAATGTGAACCTATCAATCATCTGTAAGCTTCAAATTACATCATCCGCTCGTATATATAGTGATCAGTTATGAACAAAATTAGACATACTGTAACTAAAAAACTGTACGCACAGCTTAATAACTGTTAAAATCACAAACGCGAGACTAAATTAGGAATAAATAATCATCTCGAAAGCTTAAACTAATGTAACATGTATATACAGTCATCAATTATGAACCAAAATTAACTAAAACACTGTACAGACATCATAATAACTGTTAAAATCACAATTGACGTGGCTATACATTTCTAAATATACAGTCATCAATTATGAATACGTATATAGGACGGATTCTTTCAGATAACAGTATGATGTGGCTATACATTTCTAAATATACAGATAACAGTATGATGTGGCTATACATTTCTAAAAAATTATTTCCTGGGGACATAAAAATATACTTCTTCAAATGCTCGGGGGGAGGAAATAATGAGATCATCATCGAAATCGTCCCCATACCCCGCTCCGGCGGGATTGGGTATTGTTGTTGTTGTATCATCGAAATCATCGAGATCAATTAGTGCAGGTTGTGCAGACCCTGCAGGTTCCTGACCTGGCGCATCATGAGCTACCGGAATACCTGAACCAACCACCCAGAGCCACCGAAGCAAGACGCAAATCAAAACTCAGGGCACTCATCTTAGATTCTTTATTGCTACAAGCAGACCACCAGCACTCCCTCCCTCTATTCCTAATACTACATATATATCCTCTCTGCGCTTATTTATGTTTAAGTCATTACAAGTCCCATACAAGATTATAAGATTATAAGATTATAAGTTGAACCAAATAAATGGCAAACCTGAGGTTTGACTTCAGCAGTATATCGCCCATTTTTTACAGCAACAGATTCATTTGCCAAGACACATTCTAGGTGATTTAACATCTCCTTAGCCTGAGCAAACATCCAAAGAGCTTTCTAGCACACAGAATACAAATCCAATCAAATTCACCTTTATATGATACCTAGAAAAACGATATAAACGTTAAACCAAATCAGCATAAAAACATGATGTTAATACCTGTGTATGTGAATGTTACAAATATTATAAAAGCCATCTTCCTTATTCTATGGAGATATAATGTCGGTACCTGCATATTGCAACATTAAAGTGTAAGTTTTGAATCCCAAAACGAATACGGTAAAGAAACATACTAATCAAAATCAAGTTATATTACCGTAGCACCAGGGGAAAATCTTGAATTGAGAGTCTAGCCATTTTGGCAGCCCAACATACAGCCTATATACAATTTTTTATTCCGCGTCTCATGAATTGAAGTCAGATTCAAAGTACAGGCATTTTCTCTAACCTCAGTTTCCAGTATCTCAATGTCCAAACCATGTTGTATCGATCCGTGAATGAGGGTATGTATAACAATAATAAATGAGGCTCAGATTTATGAATACAATAGCGGTACCAAACACCCGACATGGCTGGTGGCGACGGGTTTTTGGGTGGTTGTGGTGGCGTCGGATGGTGGTGGCGACGGGTTTTTGGGTGGTTGTGGTGGTGTGAGTTGTGAGAGGAGAGGGTTGTAAGATTTAGATTAGTTGGTTCAGTCGAATGCAGTAAGAGTATAAGAGTATAGTAAGGTATAAAATGACCAAAATATCCCTAAAAGTAAAACAATATTGTCACTATTTTGTCAGTGACGTGGCATCATGTGGTCCGTCGGATCGGTTGCCCTGGGGTAAGGGGAGAATTTTGTGAGATCGGGGCAATTAGTCTTAGCCCTTGGGCAACCGGGGCATTTTCATAATTATCCCTAAATAATAAATGTTTACAACATCCTTTATCCAAATACTAAACACAGTCATACATGAAACTACTAGCTAATCTAAGTCCAATTCCATTGGCAAGTTCAGTAAGCTTTTCTTTAGCTAAAGCCTTAGTGAATGGATCAGCTAAGTTATCATCTGTGTGAACTTTCAAGAGATTTATTTCACCTTCGCGGACTTGTTCCCGAACGTAGTGATACTTTCGTAGAAAATGTCTGGTGCCCTTCATGACTCCAGGTTCATTGGCAAATATGATGGCAGCAGAATTGTCGCAATACATATTAATAGGCTATTCAATTGAAGGCATAACACCAAGCCCTGAAATAAATTTCCTAATCCAGACTACCTCCATTGCAGCTTTCGAAGCAGCTATGTACTCGGCCTCTGTCGCAGACATCGCAATTGTACTCTGCTTCTTGCTCTTCCAGTCTACTGCTCCTCCATTGATAACAAAGACATAACCAGTATGAGACTTCATATCATCTTTGTCACATTGCCAGGACGCATCAAAGAAACCTGTTACATCAAGTTCTGTAGCTGGATTTCCACCATACACAAGAAACATATCTTTTGTATGCCTAAGATACTTTAGAATATGTTTAACAGCAATCGAATGTTTTTTACCTGGATTCTGTTGAAATTGACTGGTGATATTTTGAGCAAACGCAACATCTGGCCTTGTGCATCTCACCGCATACATAATAGATCCTACAGCCGAAGCATAAGGAACTTTGCTTATGCGTGCCACCTCTGCAGGTGTTGAAGCACATAACTCACTGCTCAAGCCATGTTTTACTTCCATTGGCAAAAATCCTTTCTTGGAATTTTGCATATTGAATCTCTTCAATATTTTGTCAATGTAAGCACTTTGACTTAATCCGATTAACCGCCTTGATCTATCTCTATAGATCTTGATTCCCAGAATATATGCAGCTTCTCCTAAATCCTTCATAGAAAAGCACTTTCCAATATATGCCTTAACCTTTTGCAAACTTGGAATGTCTTTTCCCATGATCAATATGTCATCAACATATAGGATAAGGAAAATTGCATTACTCCCACTAGATTTGTGATATACACATGGCTCATCAAAATTCTGAGCAAATCCAAACTTTTTGATTTCTTCATCAAATCTTTTATTCCATTGCCTTGATGCTTGCTTCAATCCATGAATGGATCTTTGAAGTTTGCATACACGGTTTGGAAATTTTGGATTCACAAACCCCTCAGGCTGCGCCATATAGATGTCTTCATCTAGGCGACCATTTAAGAAGGCGGTTTTGACATCCATTTGCCAAATCTCATAGTCATAGTATGCTGCTATGGCTATAAGAATCCTAATAGCCCTAATGTCAGCTACAGGAGAAAAGGTCTCCTCGTAGTCAACACCAAATGTTTGAGTAAATCCTTTAGTTACCAAACGGGCCTTATAGGTGTGTACCTTGCTATCCATGTCAGTTTTCTTTTTGAAGAGCCACTTACTCCTAACTACCTTGGCATTAGGAGGAAGGTCTACTTCAATCCAGACATTATTATCTTTCATGGATTGCATTTTCCCATTCATAGCAACTACCCATTTATCCTTTTCAGGACTCTCAATGGCAGCCCTATAATTAGCAGGTTCATTAAGACCCCTAATATAGTTTCCTTAACTTCTACGTTAAGACATAGTCGTTCAGGAGCTTTCACATGTCTTGAAGACTTGCGAATGGGAACAATTTCAACTTCAGGTGGGGGACCCAGACTTTCTGGTTCCACAGGAATTACGCTAGTGTTTTCAGAAGGTAATGTATCTATATGATCATCTTCCAGATCATAAACTCGCCCACTAAATTCTTAAGATATAAGTTCCTTTTCTAAAAAGTCTCCATATCTTGCATAAATAACTTTGTTTTCAGGTGGATAGTAAAAGTAGTAATCCATCGTTTCCTTTGGGTATCCTACAAAGATACACTTTACAGATCTCTGTTGGAGTTTATCTGCTGAGTCACGTCTTATATACGCCTCGCAACCCCAGACCTTTAAATAAGACAAGTTTGGAGCTTTTCAATTCCATATTTCATATGGTGTCTTATCAACCTTCTTAGTGGGAACCATATTCAAAATACGAACCGCAGATTCTAAGGCATAATCCCAAAAAGATAAAGGAAGAGTTGTAAGATTAAACATTGATCGTACCATGTCTAACAATGTACGATTTCTTCTCTCAGATACACCATTTTGTTGTGGACTATATGGAGATGTGAGATTCTGGACAATTCCATTCTCAGCTAAATAATCTTTAAACTCTTGGCTTAAATATTCACCGCCTCTATCGGATCGAAGAGCTTTAATCTTCTTTCCTAGTTGTAATTCTACTTCTGCTTTAAAAACCTTAAATGTTTCAAACACCTCATGTTTATGTTTAAGTAAATAAACATATCCATAACAGCTGAAATCATCTGTAAAGGTTAAGAAGTAGCTAGCACCTTTCCTTGACACATGTCTAAGTGGTCCACACACATCAGTATGTATTAAACCAAGTAGATCAGAAGCCCTTTCCATATTACTATGAAAAGGTTTCTTTGTCATCTTCCCAGATATACAAGACTCACATTTATCAAATGATTCATCATTGATACTTTTCAAAAGCCCATCATGTTGTAGCTTTTTCATGCGAGTCTTGCCTATATGAGCAAGTCTACAGTGCCAAAGGTAAGAAGAATTCAAGTCTGACTTAATTCTCTTACTAATGCTATACATTGAATTATTATTGGACATACAATTATTCATATCAATTTCAAACACACCATTAACAGCAATAGCATTAAAATAAAAAACATTATTTAAAGAAACAGAAATTCCATTGCTACTGATAATGTGATTAAAACCAAGATCCAATAAACACGAAAAGGAAACAACACCCCTAACAATTGAAGGTGCATAATGACAATTTTTTAATAACAGTACTAAGCCCGAAGGCAAAACTAAATTAAACACTCCTATGGCTTCAACAGCTGCAGGTGCTCCGTTTTTCACATGCAGATATTGCTCCCCATAGGCAAGCTTCCTTTCCACTCTAAATCCCTTCAATGTATTACAAATGTGAATACCGCATCCAGTATCATATACCCAGGAATTAATTTTATGATTTAGAGTAAATAATTCAATCATAAGTAAGTTACCTGAAGTGCTGGCGCCCAAGTGCCCAGTCTTCTTATTCTTACTTTCCCGCAACTCTAGGATATAAAGAGGACAGTTCCTCTTCCAGTGACTGACTACATTACAGTAGTGGCAAGCCTGATCCTTCTTAGAATTATCCTTCTGCTTAGGAGGGGTTTTCTTGGGTGGGGGTGGAGGTTGATAAGCCATAACTTGCTTACCCTTATCAGCCTTACCCTTGCCCTTCTTGTTTGTACTTGGCTTGTTAATCCTACCCCTTTGAATAGCAAGTACCTGGGGCGTAGGAGAAGTCCTTGGTGGTAAACCCTTCTCGTAATCAATAAGCAATACGTGTAAATCAGAAACTGTCTTCCCCTCGCAGTGCATATTGAAATTACGAACAAAACCACTAAATTCCTTTTTCAGGGATCTATTGATTAAGTTGATGGCAATGTCTTGTTCATAGACTTTGCCCAGTGCTTGTAGTTGATCCATGTAACCTTTAATTTTTAACACATGAGCACCTACGGGTTCACCTTCTGCCTGTTTGCAACCATGTAGAGATTTCATTAAATCATAGACCTCAATATTTTGTGGTTTTTCAAACATTCTCCTGAGTTCGTTTATCATATCCATTGGGAAGTAATTCTCAAACTGCTTTTGAAGAGCAGGTGTCATCTCCCCCAACATTAAACAGGCCACATCATTATGCGTCTTATACTCAGTTTTTCATGCTGCTTTTTCTTCATCAGTTGAAGTTTTAGCAGTAGGTTCAGCAGAACAAGGCTTAGACAAATATTCAAGTTGATCAAGCACTCGTAGGACAATCCTGAGTGAACGATACCAATCATTGAAATTCTGTGTGCCAGTCAATTTTTCCCGTTCAAAAAATGATTTGAACGCGGAACTCATAGTGGTGTTATTGTTTTGAGCCATTTCTACAGATAAAGAAAGTTCAAATTAGTATTTTCGATAATACAATTTTTCAAGAAAATAAAATACCCTAGGAAATATTCATATAACCATAGTATTTTCTTGAAAACTAGGATCCAAATTATCATAGTTTCATTACATCAGTTGATCTGTTAGTAATGAAAGTATATAATAAGGTAATCTGTCGAACAATAATTGGCAAACAATTTCCAATATAAGCATGTTTTATCCCCATCTTATGCCTTGAGTCCAAGCTCTCACTTAACTCAATTTAAGTCGTCTAATTAAAAAACTGTAAATTACCATAGTCCCATTACATCAGTTGATCTGCTAGTAATGAGAAGATGAAATTTACCTTTCCATTGAAATTTAGTCCAAGCTCTCACATGACTAAATAACAACTTCAAGTGTTCTTTAACTAGATGGCATTGACTTAATTTTAAAGGGTACCAATTTTGATGTGTCAATCAAAATATGTACGAAGAAGCATGCATACATCTTCGTATCATAAGTTTTTTTTTTAAAAAACCTTTTTACCAATTTTTATGCTAAGATTTCAATCAACAAAGTTTTAACTGAGGTACTGGGTTAACCAATCAAAGAATTATCTACAATTATCACCCACTATATCCTACTACTGCATGAGTCAAAAGACCCAAGTTATTCGGATAATTACCACAAAAGTGGCATGTGGAATTGAGGTCAATTCACCCTTAAGTTGATTTTGTACATAAAATAGCTTACTTGGTAGCTCCAATTTGACTCACAAAAGAGCGGAGAGACAAACATCAGCACAAGTGCCAATTAAAAACGCGTCTCTTTCGGTTTGACAATTTAATGTCAATCCTTCTTATACCCCTCTTATAGTTTGTTAAAACTGGGTGAGCCGTTCACACTATTGGTACAAAACTCAACAATCAATTAAAAGTTTATGATTTTAGTCTTAAAAATACATGTCATAAATTATAAACTTGCTAGTCTCGCCTGGGAGCAAATTACCGTGCGAAGCGAACCACTATCGGCACATAAGACTTTGTAAGATTCATAATTTATTACATAAAGTTTCACCATTATTTAGTCCATTTATTTTCATAACAAAATTACCCTTTTTGTTTAAAACATGTCGAACAATTAAACAAAAACAATTAATAATTAAAAAATAAACAACTAAATAACACACATAACTTAACAATTAATTATGTAAACAAGTAGCCACATGCAAACTAATTCGATAACCTATTAATAATCAATCTATGTTTAATAACGCATATATTTAATTAAGACTATCACTTATGAGGGGGATTCGATACACTTGAAGGGTGTTAGTCCTTTGAAACTTTGTGTATATGATATGTTTGAGTTAATATGATTAAGTATGCGGAATCTACTTAACCATACTTAGAAGGTTATTTGGATATGGAAATGGAACAGTTATATTTGTTATTGAACAATGAATAAAGAAAGTTTATCACCAAACGATTCAATATTATTCAAGATAATACGAGTGATCTTCACTATCACTAGGGTTACAAAACCTTGAATCTTAATGTTTCTATGACTTGTGATATTGTTGTGTTTGTTCTTTTCTCTTAACAGATATTCAAGTTCTATTCTTTGCACAAATCTTAGTTATACTATATCTAGTCTAAGATCTCTCATTTATTGTCCAAGATAGATCTTTACAAATATTTTCAAGTCTAATCGAATACATGGTTGAGTGTGTTAGTCATTAAGATACAACATGTATCTGTGTTTACAACTTGTTACTGAACACTTTGTCTAAAGATATTATCTACCGTGTATTGTTGACTATTATACACATAATATCTTCGTATACTTATCCAACCAGCAGTAGAATACTTCAATAGTTATCCACTCAGCAGTAGAATCTTCTTCACCAACAGCAGCATCATTCAGCAGTAGAATGTTTAACGCTAGCAGTAGAATCAAATGCACTAGCAGTAGAATAATATTTAGAGTATTTCTTTGAGCAGAACTGATCTTGTGAACATGTAAATTCCAATACTAATCTTCAGAACATTTAATTCCCAACAATCCTCCCCTAAACATGTGATTTCCCTAATCAACATGTTTCTTCTGAATTAAATTTTGATTGTGAGAATCTTTCAAACACTTCTTAGTCAGACCCTTGATCTGAGCTTCCCTTTGTTCTGTAAGACTAAATATCTTTCTTAGTAACTCATCTGCCATTTTCTTTTGACTTCAACAATATTAGTACCAATCTTCAAGCTTCAAACAAAGCCTAAAAGATTGTGCAATTTCATTGGATGGAGGAATTATAAGAGGCAATGGTGCTGTGTATCTTGGATGCTTGTTTCAACAAGTGAAATCATCTATCAGCATGCCTTTGCAAGTGATGAACAAACGTAGTGAACTGAAATTGAAACTGAAAGCTCCTAGATAGAACTTTCTCCATTTGAAATGCTTCATCCCTTCTGAATATATATAATACTCCAGAATCAGCTCTGTTCTTGTCATTTTCAACCTCCATGTCATCATCTTGTATGCTCTTGTCTTTTCCTCCCTTACATTTGGTTAATCTTCCTTTCTTGGGCTTTATTTCCTCGCCTGAGATATAAATAATATTTTATCCTCCTCTGTTTGGAAGATCTCTCACCATCATCCCATCATCATCTGATATACCAATGTGAACTTGTTTTCAGACAATGTTGTACATGAAGCCATCAATTCCTTAAGAGTTTATGTGCTGCCCTCATCACTTCTAGGTGTGTTAACTCCTATGAGAGGTGATTCATGGGGCATTGACTCATTATCCATCAATGGATGGTTTTGCTGAGTCCCTTTGAAAAATCCATTTTAAGAAACTTTTGACTTAGCAGTATGTTCATGATTTTATTATAGAAAAATCATACTGCTTTCAACCATTTTGAAGGGATTAAGTGTGTAACAGACACTTAATCAAGAATGCGGTTTAAAGCAACCTCTGGTTGTGTGAGAACCAATGTTTTTCAGTTATAAATAACTGCCTGTGTAAAGATAAACCTATTCAAAAGGCTTTCTTGACAGGGTTTCCAGCTCATAGCAATTGTTGCCTCTAACACAAGTGTTAGATTCACTTTTACTAGTTGTTCTTTCTATCAGATGTCCTTAGACTTGCTCATTATACTAATTAAAGTATAAAATGATAGAAAGTGAGTTGAATCAGTTACTATCTGATCAACTGAATCATCAATTCAATGTGAAATATCATAATCAGATTTCAAGAAATAAGTTCTAAGGGATCAGTTAACTTAGGAGTAAACCTTTGTTAATAAATTCCCAAACTCAGTCCATCATAAACCTATTATGTCAGCAACTAATATCATCATTCTGTTGCTTCCATTTCGCTTGAAACTTCTTTTGTTCAATTTTCATACCTGAAAATGTTAGTCCAAAACCAAGAAACAAAATGCAAAGCATATGTCTTATAGCAGTATCATAGATATGACTAACAAAATGAACTTAAACAAATAAAATTTGTACTAGCAGCACAAACTTTTCACTAACAGTAGTAACTTATAAAGCCAGCAGTACAATCTTAAGATATATACAAAAACCACAAAGATTAAAAAGTTTAAGGATTTTGCATTCCAATACTTGCTACCAAGTATTGAAACCTTCCAACATCAAAAGCTTTAGTGAGAAGATCTGCAAAGTTGTGTTCAGAATCAATTTTGAACACTTGAATCAACTTTTTCTCATTGCAATCTCTAATAAAATGATGTCTAATTTCAATGTGTTTTGTTTTATAATGTTGTACTGGGTTTTTAATTATGCAAATTGTACTACTATTATCAATATGAATGACAGTGTTCATGAAATTGTACCCATATTCAAGAAGTTGGTTTTGAAGCCATAGGACTTGACCACAGCAACTTGCAGCAGCTACATATTCAGCTTCAGTTGTTGAAGTAGCCACAATTGTTTGCTTCTTACACTGCCATGAGATAAGTCTACACCCAAGGAATTGATATCCTCCAGTTGTTGACTTTCTATCCAAGCTAGCACCAGCATAATCACTATCTGAAAATGCTACCAAGTCAAAAAGTGATTCCCTTGAATACCATAGACCCAACCTTGGTTGACCCTTGAGATATCTAAAAATCCTCTTGACAACTGTTAAATGAGAAACCTTTGGAGTTACTTGAAATCTTGCACAAGCACAAACAGAGAACATGATGTCAGGTCTTGATGATGTGAGATACATCAAAGAGCCTATCATAGATCTGTAAGTGTGTACATCTACATTGTCTCCATCTAAATCTTTAAGAAGTGGCTTCTCAGAGTCCATTGGTGTGCTTGCCACTTTTGAATCAGCAAATTGAAATTTTCTAAGTATCTCTGCAACATATTTATCTTGACTAATAAATATGCCTTCACTAGATTGCTTAACTTGCAGACCCAAAAAGAATGTAAGTTCCCTCATGGAACTCATCTGAAACTTATGATGCATAAGCTTCTCAAACTCCAAACACATCTCCTTCCTTGTAGATCCAAAGATGATATCATCCACATACACCTGTACTAGCAAAAGATCACTCTTGTGCTTCTTGATGAATAATGTCTGATCAATCTTGCCTCTTTGAAATCCATTTTCAATTAAGTAGGAAGCTAGTGTTTCATACCATGCTCTAGGTGCCTGATGAAGGCTATAAAGAGCCTTAACTACTTTGTATACTTTTTCTGGATGGTCAGGATCAATGAACCCTGGAGGTTGTGAGACATACACCTCTTCTTCAATAGTACCATATAAAAATGCACTCTTGACATCCATTTGATAAACTGTGAAGCCCATAAATGAAGCATAAGCTAAGAAAAGCCTAATTGCCTCAAGTCTTGCTACTGGAGCAAAAACCTCATCATAGTCTATACCTTCTTCTTGTGTGTACCCTTGGGCTACTAATCTAGCCTTATTCCTAATCACTATTCCCCTTTCATCCCTTTTATTCTTGAAAACCCATCTAGTGCCAATTACCTTTTCATCTTTAGGTAAATCAACTAGCACCCATACCTTCTGAATCTTAAACTGAAGAAGCTCCTCTTGCATAGCTTCCACCCAGCTTGAATCATATAGGGCTTTAAGAATATTCTTTGGTTCTGCTTGAGAGAGAAAACATACAAACAAGCAAGAGTTTGAAAACTCATGCTGCTTTGAAGCATAAAGGGCATCAAGAAGCCCTTGTTGTTCTGAAGACATCAGTTGTTGCCTTGTCTTCACACCTGATTGTACATCTCCAATCACATTTTCTAGGGAGTGGACTTTGTGAATCCTGGTGTGTGGAGTAGAAGGAACTTGATAGTTAGGTGAGATATTGCTCAAATCCACCTCTTTATCTGAGAAATCTGCTTCATTTGAGTCTGATGGGCTAGCAGTAGAATCATTTGGCCTAGCAGCAAAAAAATTTAGCCTAGCAGTAGAATGCTCTGTCTCAGCAGTACTATCATCAGTAGAAACATTCTCTTGTTCCTTGGTTCCATCTTCCTTGTGTTCATCTTCAACATCTTCTTTAGCTTTACTAGAAGAAGATTCATCATTTGTTGAAGTTGAAGCCACACTGGTACTTATTGGCATCCATACATGATCTTGATTTGTCTCCTTGTCTAACCCTGCCTCATTTGTTGTTTGTGAACTTGAAAAATCATTAGTTTCTGCAACAACAGGCACATACTTCATAGAATAGGTTAGTGACTCAAGATCAAATAGCCAATTAGGACCTTGACCTGCTACATTGGATTTATTCTCTAAAAATTCCACATGCAGGTTTTCATCTACTCTTCTAGTTCTCAAGTTGTATACTCTAAAAGATTTGCTATTGAGAGAATATCCAACAAAGAATCCTTCATCTGCTTTTCCATCAAACTTTCCAAGATGGTCTAAGGTATTCAGAATAGTCACATGACATCCAAAAGGTCTAAGAAATCCTATTGAAGGAGTTCTACCTCTAAAAAGCTCATATGATGTCTTATTGTGAGATTTGACAACCAAAACCCTATTTTGAACATAGCAAGCAGTATTAACTGCTTCAGCCCAAAAAGTGATAGGAAACTTAGAGTCGGCTAACATGGTTCTAGCAGCTTCTATAAGTGTTCTATTTCTCCTTTCAGCTACTCCATTTTGCTGAGGAGTTCTAGCTACACTAAATTCTCTCTTAATACCTTTTTCTTGCAGAAGTCATCCATAACTCTATTCTTAAACTCTGTCCCATTATCACATCTAATGACTTTTACTCTTTTGTCTACTTGGTTTTTTATCTGTGTAATAAATGTCTTAAGGATGCTAGAAGTCTCATCCTTAGAACCTAAAAAGAAAACCCATGTAAATCTACTATAGTCATCAGTAATAACTAGACAATATCTTTTATGCATCATACTACTAACAGAAGTAGGTCCAAATAAATCCATATGAAGCATAAACAATGATTGATCAATAGAGTTAAAACTTTTGGGCTTACAAGAGGCTTTGTATTGTTTGCCTTTAAGACAAGCAATGCATGTTTGGTCATTTTCAAATCGTTTTTGAGGTAAACCTCTTACCAAACCATTCTTAACAATCTTATTTATGGTTTTGAAGTTAATGTGACCAAGCCTCCTATGCCATTTCATTGATTCATCCAATGTGGCCTTTGCAACAAGACAAGTTAGAGCCTTTTTAGGAACAATGTTCTTCATATCAACACTGTACATGTTGCCCTTTCTTGGAATTCTAAGAAGCACTTGATTTTCATCAGGCATCTTAAAATTAGAAGAAAGTACAAGACATTCAGTGTCAGTAAAAAGAATAAAGTTCTTTTTGTCACACATTTGCGAGACACTAAAAAGATTATACTTAAGCTCTTGTACATAGTACACATCTTCAAAATCTTAATTTCCAGTTTTAATTGTACCTTTACCGGAAATTTTGCCACCAATACCTCCTCCAAAGGTAACATAGCCACCATCTAATGTTTGAAAATCAGAAAGATAGGACTTTTTGCCTTTCATGTGCCTTGAACATCCACTATCTGAGTATCCTTGATCCTCCTGTTTATCAGTTGAATGTTCCTGCACAAAAATGAGGAATATTAGTTTCCTTTGGGGACCCAAGCCATTACTGACTTGGATCTGCCTCGTGCATCAATGTAATTTAATCTCTTAAGAATGGTTGATGCACCATTGGGTTTAGTTTGTCTCCAAACCCAACATGCTGAGGCCTTAACAGCATTTGCCCTGTTTTTTCAAGCAGCAGTATGAACTACATGCTTAGCAGTAGAAACTACTAGCTTTGTAGTTGTTCCCTTTGGTTTCCAAACTTGTTTTTGGACCACTGCTTTTGATTGAATGGGCATTTTAACAGTTGTAGATGCATGATTGTAAGTTGTTTTTGCACCTTTAACTGTTTGTTTTGGGTAAACAGTCTGAAATGGTCTAGTAGTATGAACTGCTTGCCTAGCAGTAGGAACTGCTTTTGAAACTGCTCTGGGTTTTGTTCTAGAATTATTAGAGGGACTTTTATATGTTTGCCTTTTGTAATTCACCCTATTGTGTGTATACCCAGATACCCCTTGGTTGCAGAAAGCTGCAAGATGGTCAAATTCTCCACATACAAAACAAGCTTTGTTATAAAAGTCAAAGTCATCACCTAATTGGTGAGACTTGAGGTTATTCCAATTTCTATGGTTACCTCTGGGCTTGTTGGTGGTTCTATATTGTTCACAATATTTAACTGATTGCCTAACATGTTTAATGTTTGATTTAGGCCTAACAACATTAGTTTTGACTATCTTAGGAACACTTGTTCCTGCTTTCTTAACCACTTTAAGTTTAGACATAACCTGTTCATCTTCATCATCATCAGATACCCAGTCTTCAATGACTACTCTATCTGATCTTCTATCAGAGGACACCTTGTCCTCAGGAAGTGAAGTTTTACTTAAACATTCACTTACTTTCTTAGGTTCATCAACAACTAACTTGGTTTTTGGCTGTACATCATATTGTAGCTCTGGTTGTTGAAATTCAGCTACACCTGAATTTTCTAGGTCAATCCCTGGGGGTTTAGGGATTCCTCTATAAAGGGGTGGGACAACATTATATCCTAACCCTGACTTGGCTCTATTAATCACTTGACATTCTATCATATTGGTCACACCTCTAGAAGCATGTTCTAGAGTTTCTGTAGTCAAGTGAATGTTTCCATTTCCCTTTTTGATCCTATCATAAGCCTCTCTCAAAAGCTTAATTTCAGCATCTCTAAAGAATATGTCTTGTCTAAGAAGAGCTTTGTCATCAGAAAAAGCAAATTCATTTTGTTTGTAATGAATGATCTGCTTCTCTAGGGATTCTAAACCACATTTATAATCTACTAAGTCTTGTTGAGTTCTGCTTAGGACTTTCTTTTGGTCATCATAATGTTTGATTAAAGTTTGTAGTTCTGAAAGAGCTGTGCAAGTATTAAAACAAACTTTATGATTTTGAACCTCAGTAGAGAAAGCCATGAGTGCCATCTGTGAAGAATCTTTTTCTTCATCAGCCATGAAACTCCAATCAAAACCTAGCCCATCAATAGCTACCATAGCTTTTGAGTTTGGCTCAGAAACCTCTCTTGTTTTGGATGTGCTTCCAAAACCTCTGTTCTTGCTATCCTGCTGCCTTGGCCTTCTACATTCTCTTGAGAAGTGCCCCATCATGTGGCAGTTATAACACTCTATCTTTGACTTGTCAAAACCAGCAGTATCATTGTTGCAGATTGTGAGCTTCTTCCCCGTCCTTTGATAGAACTTCTTAGCCCTCATGCTAAGAAGAGAAATTTTCTATTTTAGGTCCATTTCCTCTAGATCATCATCATTGATCTCTTGGAGGTCTTCATAAGTGAGCATGGACCCATCATTTCGACTTGTGAGAAATGCATAACAAGTCTTCTCATCCAAAATACCCATGGTACTGCTTGATGAATTAGTAGCACCAACACCATCAACAACTTTCACCTCTTCACTTGGATTTGAGGTACTAGGAGATGACATAAATGCCATGTTCCCAGAATTAGAACTAGTACCTCCAGTTTTCTTCAAATCTTGTTCCACAATCTTAAAGTTGCTATACAAGTCTATCAGCTCCATGGTGTCAAGGTCTGGCTTATTGTTCCATACAACAAAATGTATAGCCCACTCTTCTGGTAAGCTTCTCAGAAATTTTGAGTTCAAATCTTCTTGAGGTATTTCAACCCCAAGAATAGCAAGTTGGCTCACAATATTCTGAAGCCTATTAAACATGTGATCAAGAGATTCATTGTTGGTAGAGGAGAAGTTTTCAAACTACTGCTTGAGCAGTGTCTTGTGGGTTTTCTTGGTGGCTTCATTTCCACCATACCTGGCAACAATAGCTTCAAATAATGACTTGGCATCTTTGAACTTGCTGAAGTTTAAAAGTTGATCATTGGGAATGGTCATCATCAGCATGCTTCTTGCGCTTAGATCATTTTTCTTCTTTATTCTGTCTTCTGAAGATGTTGGGTGAAGCTGCAGAGTTGTCACCACTTTGCCATCCACTGTTGATGTAGTGGTTGTAGGCTGGTAAGAGTTTCTATCTTTAATAATTTCCCAAAGTGCATAGTCTTGCACTTGGAAATATTGCTCTATCCTCAGCCTCCATATCTCAAACTCATTCTGTTTGAGCATGGGTAGTTTTGCAGCAACATTGGTCTGAATAGATTCAACGTTCATTCATTCATTTCTTCTTCTTCTTCTTCTTCTTCTTCTTCTTCTTCTTCTTCTTCTATTCAAAGATATCAACCTTGCTTTGATACCAACTGAGGGGGATTCGATACACTTGAAGGGTGTTAGTTCTTTGAAACTTTGTGTATATGATATGTTTGAGTTAATATGATTAAGTATGCGGAATCTACTTAACCATACTTAGAAGGTTATTTGGATATGGAAATGGAACAGTTATATTTGTTATTGAACAATGAACAAAGAAAGTTTATCACCAAACGATTCAATATTATTCAAGATAATACGAGTGATCTTCACTATCACTAGGGTTACAAAACCTTGAATCTTAATGTTTCTATGACTTGTGATATTGTTGTGTTTATTCTTTTCTCTTAATAGATATTCAAGTTGTATTCTTTGCACAAATCTTAGTTATACTATATCTAGTCTAAGATCTCTCATTTATAGTCCAAGAGAGATCTTTACAAATATTGTCAAGTCTAATCGAACACATGGTTGAGTGTGTCAGTCATTAAGATACAACATGTATCTGTGTTTACAACTTGTTACTGAACACTTTGTCTAAAGATATTATCTACCGTGTATTGTTGACTATTATACACATAATATCTTCGTATACTTATCCAACCAGCAGTAGAATACTTCAATAGTTATCCACTCAGTAGTAGAATCTTCTTCACCAGCAGCAGCATCATTCAGCAATAGAATGTTTAACGCTAGCAGTAGAATCAAATGTACTAGCAGTAGAATGATACTTAGAGTATTTCTTTGAGCAGAACTGATCTTGTGAACATGTAAATTCCAATACTAATCTTCAGAACATTTAATTCCCAACAACTTACAATGGTCAGTGAACCACATGCATAGATAAATCGATTGCGTTAGTCAAAATCAAATATATACCACGTTGCACATAATTGATTACTTAATTAATTGGTGTCTTCCCCAATTCGACATCTATCAATTATCTTACATGTGAAAACAAATAAGTCATCAATGAATCCATGCCAAACATGCACGTTTGCCTGGATTCTTCCTAACAATTAGCATATTGCCACATGATCACTTTCAAACACATAAACACGTATAAACCTAGGGTTCTAATCAAATTAATTAACCAAACACAAACCCTAAAAAAAATATTAGGGTTTGAGTTGGAAAAATAAACCCTAAATCGACACATGTATAAACCAATCAAGAATCATTTTTTATTATGTGTTTCGGTAATTAATTACATGTTATAACGGCTCATGATGCCACTGTTGGAATTATAATACCATGACAATCATATATATAAACCAAAACATCAAAGAACACATATAGCGGAAGCATAGCATTCATATAACACATAAATAATTAACCGAATATTAAAATGAACGTACCTTGATGATTCTAGCAAGAACAAGAATAAAACCGTGCAATATGAATGATGAACCCTAATTAGGGTTAATAGGATTATAAGAATTGCCCCTTACCGATTTTGCAATTCAATCCAAGATTCTTACAATAGTGTGTAAGAATCACGTTCTTGTACACACAAACAAATACCGAATTAATGTTATGCAAGTAATAAACACAAAACAATTTTTGCTTTTCAATAAAACAAAAGTCGACACCCTTAAAGGGATGTTCGACCGATTTAATGAACAAGAGAGGAAAACACAAAAGGTTTTGGGTATTAGAGTGTACAAGAGTACACAATAATGAAGCCTAGCCTTTGTATTTATAGAGAGCAAACTTAGAGGACAAGTTAACAATGGATTAGGGTTTCTAACCCATTGGCCGATCGGCATAGTCCATAAGGGCTTCCGGATCCTTCTCAACTTTCCTAATTTTCACTCTTTAATTGTTTCCTTTTATCGTTTAACGGTCGTTAGTCATTATCCGTTAAATACTTAACGTCCGTTAAATGTTTTGTGCATATAATAATTATATATAACATTTTATAAATAACTATTAATCATTAATTCTTCATTTGTAACGTGTACAATCCCGTGATCTCGAGTTCGATTCTAACACACAACTACTATTTTATGTCTATAAAACTAACAGATTATACTCAAGACATTCACTTAGTTCGGAATTCAATAGGACTTCCGTGGAATCCTATTCCAAAGCTAGTCCGAACCAATACTCATACTAGGCCTGGATTTTGTACTAACAAGTTGGCGCCATCCGCGGGACCAAACACAACTACATCGTAAAAAGTTTCTTACCAAATGAGTAACCCGACAAATCCACCCTCCCCCACCCCAGAGGCCTGCGTGGTTCGGAATATTGCTGGGAAAAGGAGTGGAAAAATGACATACTATCCACCCGGATTTGTACTGGAAGAGATGGTCCGTGAGTTTTGCGATAAGCATTATAACCAACTCCTACCCTTGATGGCCGAAAAAGTTCATCAAGAAAATTTAAGGCAAGTGCAAACTCGCCTTAGCTTCGAAGAAAGCTCACAAAAAGAATCAAGATCCCAAGAGAGGTCCCATTACTCTGACTCGGAATCCGAGAGAGGGAGTAAGAAATCAAAAAAGAAAAGGAAAGCTACCCCCAGCACCAGGTCCAGGACTACCCAGTACTCCCAATCTCCTAGCGTCTTTTATAGGTTCAAGCCCAGAGACCCAGAACGCTCTCACCGAGGACATTCTGAAGGAACTGATGTCTTTTCCTGCCCAGGGGAAAAACAGAGAAACGTTTTCACGCATTTGGGGGATAAGGAGCCGGATATATTTCCCTGGCTCGGGTCGAGAGACTGCCCATGTCGCGAACGGAGATCTGAACTTGATCGTAGAAGCGCTAATGCACGTCCGGCTATAAGGAACCGGGATAGACGAAGGAGAGAGGCTCGGGACCTTATTCGAAGTTATGTCACTTGCTCTAGTGAGAGACAACGTGAAATTGAGAAAGAGTGGGATGCCGAGAATCGAGCGAACCGCTGAGATCCAGGCCGACGAAGAGAGACCACACTTGCAGTGAGTGAGGACAGTGCCAGGGGGCACTGGAAGTCCAAGTCCAACAAACATAAGGCCGCCGCTGAAGATGATGACTTGTACCAGCCATACAAGTGCGAAGACAAAGATCCTTTTACTCGCCGGATTAAAAACTTCGAGTTCCAAAAAAAAGCGAATACCCGCCAACGTCAAAACATATGATGGAACCGGGGATCCGGAAGATCACCTAAAAATACTTCCAGACAGCGCCCAAGATAGAGCGGTGGGCTATGCCCACTTGGTATCATATGTTCAACTCCACCCTTATGGGCGCGACTCGCTTGTGGTTTGATGAACTCCCTCCGGAAAGCATTGAAAGCTCCGAGGACCTTAGAGAGAGACTTTTTGGGCTACTTCGTCCAACAGAAGAAGTACACTAAGGATCCTGTAGAGCTTCACCATATTAAGCAAAGGGAGGGGGAATCCACGGAAGCATTTGTGGATCGCTTTAAGGCGGAAAGTTTGCATGTTAAAGGGGCTCCGGAATGCATGAGAATATCTGTGTTCATGCATGGAATAACCAACCCCGAACTGATCAAGTAACTGAATGATAACATTCCCAAAACGGTAGATGAAATGTGGAGGGTCACAAAGGCTTTACTACGAGGATAAGTAGCCGCGGCCAATCAGACAAAGAAGAAGTATTTTTCCTCTTGGAAAAATCAGGAGAATACGAACAAAGCTGCTTCTGGCCAAAGTTTTGAATGAAAATCAGAGTTCAAAGGACGCCAAAGGACAAGTGGTAGACGGAGCGAACTCTCCACTCCTCTCATAAAAACGCCTAAAGAAATTTTAGCAATGGATTCAATGAAATTCACAGCTCCTCCACCCATGGCAAGCCCCACGGAAACCCGGAACAAAAACAAGTTCTGCGGGTTCTATGGAGACAAAGGGAACCATATACAATACCCATCCTTGTTATCAATTGTCATAAGAATTTGAAATGAATAGTAAAAATGGGTAAAATTTTCTTTTCATCCTTGATCAATAACATGCTCCTCAAATGATTTCAACCTTAGCTCATAGAGGCTTACTTTGTTCAGATTGATGGTACTCTGAATAAACTATCCACGGTACAAATGATTCATTAATGATTCTAATATTTGATATTTTTTACTACGTTCAGATCAATGTTCATATGCAGCTGGGGGAATATGTGGGTCAGTTCGCTGCATAAGCTTCTTTGCTGAACCAAATTTACGTTTACACTAATAATTGAAATACGAGTATCTACTTTTGTTTCATATGTAACATGCATATATCACTTTTTTCCAATTCAAATAATTGAAATATTTAGAAAATCTTATTGAGAACGTGTTCATCTTTTGAAAATATGTGTATTTACGATTTTGACAAGTAATAGGTAATAATGGATATAAGGTAAGCTTAAATGTCTAGATGCAAATTTCACTTCTACCAATTTTCGTAATAAAAAATGTATTTACGAATCTTCAACACCTTTATATATATATATATATTCATTTCAAGTAGATAATACACACATAGGAGTCAACTCAAACGGTTGGAAGTCCAGGTAGCTCACAAAAGGCAAAAGTGATGGAAGTGAAAGTTCAGCTCACAAAAGGCAAAAGTGCTGGAGTATTTGGAATGAATGTTAGATGAATTTCACCGATGATAATGACGCACTAAAGGAAATTGGTATGCATAAATTTGATGGAAGTGAAAGTTCAGCTCACAAAAGGCAAAAGTGAATATGATATTTTAGTAAAGATAATAAGAGTACAATATGGAAACAACTTATACAAATAAAGCTAGTACTTTATAATACTAAAACTTATTTTATTATCAAGTCAATCGATAGCGATATGTATATTGATGCCAAGAAGCCAAAAATACCCAATCAGTGGTTAGTGACATTTGCTTGTCCAACATTATAAATTGTTGAGAACAGTTATTCCCGTCCCAACACTAAGAAAATAAACAACCCACAGAAGCCAAAAGTCAGCCTTGGCAATTAATTGCTCCACGGAACGAAAAATCCTCACCTCTTCCATGCCTTCGTTTCTTCTTAAATTTCACATCCCCTTCACCAACAGCAAGAAGAACATCTACTTCTGAAGCCTCTTCACCATCATTGAGATTATTCAGACTCGTTTCAGAAGTAATCAACGGTTCAGTCACTGTCAAATTGTCAGAAGAACTTGCTACCCGGTTAATCTTCTTGACAGAAGGAAATAAAGTCATTTTGTAAAGCATCACTTAGATTCACAACATGTTTTAATATCGTAATAGTTAGTAGAAAGACTGCAAGAGCGACACTTCCTAACTGAGCAAAAGAAAATGAGCGTTTTCTGATGAGTCGGCGTCGTAAGCTGGAGTGCATGGTCGAATGACACATAACAGGAATACCGAGTGCAAAGGAGAGTAATAAAGCAGAAGCCATGAGCCCTATGTTGCCCCCATTTTATCTAGCAACCCCTTATTTGGGGAACTCAATTTGATCGTGAAATATAATATGTCATTTTGAAACCGAAACATCTTTTTAATTAAACGGCTTTATTTCAAATTTGGTTTTATTTCAAACGGTTGTATCTTAAGTATTGACTGTTAACAAGTTCCTATGATATCATTTAGGTTAACTCTTTGTGGTCTTCATTTTTTACGTAAAATTTTATAGTTTAAAACTTTGTGGTCTTCACTTTATAAGCACTTCGTTGAAATGGACTTTCAATAGAAGATTAATATGCTAGAAGATGTTCGTTGTTTCTCTTCCATATAATTGAAGAGGTGTTTCTTAATTTATATTCTAACACCTTTTTTGTGTATTGTTCTTTGATTCAGAATCTGCCGTTATGCTTGCTTGTAATTTTAATATGGAATTTGCCCATATGTGAATTTGGAAGTGTTCTTGGTAGCAACTGATAATCTATTTGTTTGACTTTTGTTAGTAAAATTTTATAGTTTAAATTCGATTTATAAAGTTCTTTTTTATTTTCCAAAAGGTAATCAATGTTCTAATCAACGAAATATGGTTCTAAAGCTAAATGGGGAAGAACGCTAACAAATTGAAAAAGAGGAGAGTAAAATAGTCATCTTACAATTTAGAGTAAATTACAAAGATGGTCCTTGTGGTTTGGGTTGACTTTCATGTTTGGTATTTTGACTTTTTTTTTGCATTCTCGGTCTCTAACTCTTAAACCCTTAACACCCACGGTCCCTTGACCAAACGACGTTAGGTTTGACTGTTAAAAGTTCCTCATGTGCAAGGCACATGAGGGTAAACTTGTCTTTTAATGTCTAAGGGACCGTATGGGTAATTTAATCTTCCTCTTCTAGACCTATATAAAGTCCATTTGTGTATTATAAAGTCAACATTTTTAGTTTAATGAATTTGACTTTAAGAAGATCAAGATCAGCACAAGATTCGTCATTTGTTTCTTTTTTCATTATTCACTTAAGATCTTATTGTTTGTTGCCATGAACACAAAATAAAATGACTTTAACATTTTATGGTTGACTTGTTTGCCTATGGAAACCTGTATTACTGGTCAACTAAGGTTTATGGCTATCTTTTAAGAGTAGCATTCTTTAGTTAACTCCGTCGACTCCTCCGGCAACGTTATTTGCGCCGGTAGTTATGAAGCCTCCGGCGGTGGTTAATGTTGCTCCACAGCCTCCGCCGGTATTGAATCCGCCACCGAGTGAGGTTCCGGTGAAATCATATAGTGTGATTAGTTTTTTTTTTTTTTTTTTTTTTTTTTTTTTTTTAATAGATATTTTGTGTATCTTATATAATGAAAGTATTTAAGGCAGTTTGATGATTTTGATAGTTGTTTGTATTTTTTATTTTATCTATTTATTAGTTTGATCAGTTTTGTGTTGAATTTATGTTGAGTGGTAGTAACTGGTAAGTAAATTTTGGTAGTAACTGGTATGTTGAATCTATTTCTGAAATGATTACTAGTTGTTATTATTGTTTTCGGATTAAGCGGAAATGTGATAAAAGTTAGAATATAATGTTTGTTTGGCGACGAATATTATTGGTGGTGCAGCTGCTTCTTTTAGGTGCAGCTACTGTGGTTGTTAGTGCTGATGGTGGCGGTTGATGTGATGGTGGTGGATGTGGTGAGGATGGCGGTTGTGGAGATGGCGGTGGTAGCGGATGTGGTGGTTGTGAATGTGGTGGCTGTGGAGCTTGATTAAGGTTTGTATCATTCGCTTTGTCCACAAATTAAGAAGCTACTAAGGTTTTATGAAAGGTCTCTCTCAATCATTATGACAGTCGTGTCAAATGTATATATTGTGTGAGATTTGTTTTTTGCTTTTCTTCTTGTACAATGCTCAGTCTTTTGATGCAAGCAAAATGTTGGAGATTCAAAGATATATCACCATTTCAAATATGGTGAATGCTCATGTCGTGAAAACTGGTAAACAAAAGGGACTTGTTTGTTGGAATATAGATCGAATATGTCCATGTGCAGTAATGGGATAAGTGGTCCACGTGTGGGGTTAACTGGACTTGAAGAGTAAATTACACATATGGTCCCTTAGACATTAAAATACAATTTTACTCTCATGTGCCTTGCACATGAGGAACTTTTAACAGTCAAACCTAACGTCGTTTGGTTAAGGGATCGTGGGTGTTAAGGGTTTCAGAGTTAAGGACCGGGAATGCAAAAAAAAAAAAAAAAAAAAATCAAAGGAACAAACATGAAAGTCAACCCAAACCACAAGGACCATCTTTGTAATTTACTCTAAAATTTATTTTAAGTAAAATAAACAAAAGTGGGTAAATATGATTTTTTGAGTGTGTAAATGGGTATATATTATATTTAGAAATTTCTTTGGTATATATGAAATTAAAGAGATATTGAAAGGGATATATGAAATTCACCTTACTATATTTGGCTTTCATTAATCAAAGGGATTTTAGTCATTTTCTATTGATGACTAAATAATGTAAATTACACTCAAGGTTATTTACGTGATTTTGCTATGCTAATTTTAAGTCTCTTCATGCATTATAAGTAGTTAAGATTATAAGATAAGATAGTATATATGCCCTCTCTAAGCGACCTGACTTAGTAACAGAAATAACAAACTCGAATATTTAATATTGCAAACTACAACCTGAACTTGCATATATTCTCTACACGCACTATGGAACGCGACGATGTCTATACGTCTCTTTGGATCTTGCTCAAGCTAAGTTGGATGATTTTATCTTGCAACGTAACTCTAAGTAGTCAATAACATTATATGTAACTATGACTACAAAAAGTAGAGAGATTATCAAATACCCAATCGAATAATACCCCTCGTTTGGGATGAGCAACACCAACACAAACGAGAGAGGTGCAAGAATCGCCGAGAAGCAAAAGACATATCTTAGGATCATGTAAAAGTAGTATATACGTGACGAGCATTCATTGGCAAAATCCTCAATGTAATTTGCCATAGCAAAAAAGAGCACTGAAGTGGGTATTGCAATCACGTAGGAAACAACTCCCATGTTGGAAAAGAACATGTGAGTTTCAAAAGGTGACTTATTCGTGAACTTGAGTTGACCAACTTGTGCCAACGATGGAAACATAGCGAAAAGAGCCACGGTAAGTACGAATTTCCAAATTTTCTTGTAGTGATGAAACCTGACATGAAACAGTATATGTATATAATGTTATTTGAATTATGGATATTAATAATGAATTATAGAATCTAAAACAGGGGATATAAGAACCATAGCAAGAAAAAAAAATGAAACATTATAATATACGTATTCATTTGCTTGTCTAAAACAAAAGTCCAAAAAGAAATGTTGTTTTTTGGAGTTGATCGTGCAAGTCCTTTTTTTTATGCGTGTTTCAAAGTTTACTATGATATTAAAAATAAGTAACCTTGCTTTGGTATTTGTTTTTTGAGGAAGAAACATAACTCACGTAGTGGCATGCAATGTGTCTTTGAACTCCATTGTTTTCATCAAAACTGTCCTACTACCTATTAAAGCAATTATATAGATTTCGCAACAATCAACCATTCAACTCAGTTGTGCGAATAAAACCATATCTTACTTTGAAGGGAGTGTGGGAAATGATTGTAGTAGTTCTGCTTCATTTGATGTGGGTGGTATGTTAATGGGAACGTGTCGCATTTGGATTCATGTAGGTTGTAACCGTCGGGTGCTTCAAGCCTTCCATAAGAAGAAAAAGCATGATTAACGTTATTGGATAAGAATTACAAAAATTAAAAAGAAAAACGTAAGTGGAACTTTACTGTGAAAAGCGTGGGAGTTGCTGTACGTCGGAAATGGGAGCTCTTCCAGTAAGAATACATGGATCGTGGTCTAAATTTTTCATGGCAACTTTAGGATGATCGATGAGAGAGTATGATGAAGTGGTGAAATGGTGATTTGAAAACTTATAATGAAGACTACTAAGGAGTTGGTATTTATAGTCTAAATTTGCATGATACAAAAAGGTTTTACTTTTGTGTATTGTCTTCCAACTTTCCAAGCAGGTTTTATAAACTTTTACGTAGGGTCGTTAGTCGTATATTGTCTTACATCAAAGAGGTTTTACTTTTGTATATTGTCTTCCAACTTTCAAGCAGGTTTTATAAACTTTTAGGGATATTCTTTAAAAAAAGTACGCAACTATATATACGTGAAAACCGGTTTGACGTAATGAACTAAAATTTTTCCCAAAATTTTACCTAAACTCCACAAAACCCCTTAAAAAACGCATTAAATGACCTTTGCAGCCCGTTTTCTCCACATCATCCGGTTGTTGCCACTTTGGCATTTATATATTTTTTTTCCTACATTCCACGTGTACAATTATATAATACAAATACCCCTATCCCCACTTTTCCCTCTTTCCCTCTTCTTCTTCACTCAACATGAACCTTAATTCATTTTCTGCCAATCACAACAATTGACAAGAACGAGGTTACAATTAAATTGTTGTAATGTCTTCATCTACTTCAACATGTCGTTATTATAGAAGGAGATATACCAAAGAAGAAATTGCTCGTATGACTCATTGCAGTTGTAACTTCCCAATCTATGAACAAGTTGCTTGGACTCCTGAGAATCCTGGTCGAAGATTCAAAGGATGTCCCACACGTCTAAGTTTCCAACTTTTATGCATATTGATAACTAGTTTCTATTTCTTCTTATTAAATTTTCTTTACTGGATATATTGTCATAGATTAAGGGAAAAAAATGTGATGTTTATGGATTTCTTGATGATGAATTACCTTCACAATACTACAAGGACCTTGTAACTGCCATGGCCTTGTTTTTGTTTGTGTGTTTTGCCAATTATCCAATACCATGTAGGTAAACATATGCAACCAGTATGTGTTGCATTATGTGCTGCTACGGGGTTTTTTTTTTTGTTTGAACAACACATTCAAGCAAACCTGAGTGAAGCAAACCTGTACAACCTGAGTGAACCAAACTTGGGGTCATATCCTTCTGAACACATAAATACAATGACAAATTCTTATATCAACTTATGTTCTTTCATAACATAAATAGTTTCTGCAATGCAGGTTACTATGTTACAAGAAGAACACATCCTTCTAACTTTCTGTACATAGCCCTTCTGTGTACAAAATAGGGCTTCGCAGTGGCATAAATTGCAGCACTGCTTTATATATCTTACACGTCACAATAGTGGCAATAGTTGCTGCACTATCGTACTTTCATAACCTAACTACATTAGGCCCTTTTGTGGACAAAATAGGGCAACTTAATTACACATAATTATCATTCTACCTTTTCTTTTTAAGCACATACAACAGTTAAACAAAATATGTGCAGTCTTAGTTGATTGTAAGTGTTACTAGTCAAGTACTATTTCGTCGTCGATACTTGAACCTGGTCCAGTTACAGGTTTTGACAGTTTCTTCTGTAGAACTCTTTGACTCATCCTTGGTGGTGTCATTTGATGTGCAAGTGACCTTGATTTCCTGGCAATGGATTTCTTTCTTGGAGTATGCCTTGCTTCTTGAGGTCCTGCTGATCCAGTTGCTCTTGGTACGTCTGGGCAGCTTGTTTGTTGAGGTGAACTTGCTTTGGCTGTAGTTGGTCCTCCTGATGTACTGCCTCCTCTTCTTCCCATACCAGTTGATGTTCTTTCTGGCTGATGAGCTGCACTTGTCTTTGATGATGTCGTTCCTTTCTTTAATGATTTGCTTTCTTTCCCAGGCTTCAATATTCTTGTTTCAACAATGTCAGCTTGCGCCGCTTTCCTAGACCTTGTTATAACATTCCTGCTCACTCCAACGGCTCCACCAACTTGTGATTGTTGTGTAACTGCATTCACATTCAATATGTCTATGTAAATTGACAATTGTCAAAACAAACAGTTGGTATTTGTATTCTAACATTAAAGGTATACACTATTACTGTCTTAGTATCTCTAACATTAATCCGCTGTTGTTTTCTCAATTCATGTCTTAAAGAAACCTCCTATCAAAATACTGGTAATATATACAATAATAAATTCACACATCAATTCTACATTACATGGATAAAACAGTTACATTTGTAATGTAAAGAATGTGTACCTGCTATGTTTTCTGGGTTTGTATCTGTTTGGGTTGTGGGCGGCACTGATGCATTGAATTCTTGTTGATCCTCAATGGTATCTGAGGGTCCACCATCCGTAGCCAACCAAGTTCCCATCCTAGTTACCCTCTCAGCTGGTACAAGTCTACCAGATCTAGTTTTCCCTCCTCTCATCTTCACATGTCCTGTCTTACGACCCCCACGTGTCTTGTTAGTCATTCTTCCCATAAAAAACACTCTTCCATCATTAAACCTCCCCATCATATTTCTTTCTCCCATCTCAAACTCATTAATCTCATTGTTTACAAAGGTAGGGATATCCTCCTCATCAACTAAACTTGGCTTAACGGTCTGTTTCTTTTTCGGCCTTCCTGGTTTTCCCTTTGGTTTAGGGACTGAAGGTGTTGGTTCTTTATGACACCCTGCTTTGTTATGCCCAGTTTGGCCACAATTCCTACAACTCATTGCAACACCAACCTTACTAATCCTAGTACCACTAGTCCCCGATGGTTCATGGCTTGCCCTGACCCTCTTTCTCTTAGGCCTACCGGGCATTGGCTTTCTAATGGGACCCAAAATCCTAGAAAAGTTACTACAATCGGGCCAAAAGTCAATGCCGTCAACAGGTTGCATATATTGGCTATAAGTCAACATATACCTATCATTCCTAAAACAATCTGGCACGTACTCCTCAACCATTTTATTTTATTTAAAGATAGACGCTATGGCGTGGGTACAAGGCAAACCTGAAAGCTGCCACATTCGACATGAGCATTTCCTATTCGGCTCATCAACCTTGAAAGCGTCACAACCCTTTCTAACTTCAAATTTGTTCTCACCACTTGGTATTACATGCCAAAACCTACAAAGCAATGAGTTAAACAGATTATTCATATGCTCAAAAAAAAAAAAAAAAGTTACTCACGGGATAATTGTACCTTTGTTGATCCTTAGACAATTCCAAAATCTTCTGAATGTTTGGACATATATCACCGGTCCACTTTTCCATCAATGATCGCATAGTATTCGTTCTCTCCATTACGATCACTCGAATTGACTCCAACATTGTTATTATTGGTTTGTGTCTGACACTAACCAAAACTGAGTTGAAGCATTCGCTAAAACCATTCTACACTGCTTCACAACATACGCCTTCCCTGAAAAACTCTCTTGACCAGGTCTTAGGATCTTTTTCTCCAAATAGTCGAATGCTTTGGGATTGGCTCTCTTGATTTTTTTCCATAATCTTCTTATGTTGTTGTAGGTATGAGGATTTTGAAGCTGCCCAGAAGAGACCTCTAAACTCGACACCGTTGAATTGTTTTCTGAAGCCTTCGTATATATGGCGAGCACATTGTCGGTGCTCTGCAAGTGGCATAATTTCCTTCACGGCTTCAATCAACCCCTACGAGAAAAGGTTAAACACATATTACATTACATGCAATATCTTTGACACAGTGTATAAAGTTTACAAGATTTATTAAATTTTACAAGAAATTTTTACAATATTACATGCAAAATTTTTACAAAAAAGACGTACCTGATGTGCCTCTTCCGCATCTTCATCATCAACAGTAGTATGTTTCCGCTCGAAGTAACACTTTCTCAACTGAATTACCTCGTCTTCCCCATTACTTAAGTAATCATAAGACTTATCCGACTCATCAGACGACTACCCAGAAGAGTCGTTATCACTCGTATCAATAGTCGTATCAACATTCTCTTCACTATCAGTTTCTGAGGCCACCGGGTTGGTGTTCTCCTTAATGTTTATACCAGTACCCCGACGTACGTTATTTGTAGACTTTGATTTTGGCTTGTCCTTTGCTGTCATTACAAATTTACCCTTATCTAATTTCTTTTGCCTAGCAAGCACAACTTCATCAATGTTCTCATGTGAAGCATCATGATCATGGTTATCCTGTTCAGCCATATTCTCGACAACCTCAACACTTGGATCTGTTTGCTGAAAATCAGCATCTTCAACGCCATTGTTCTACTGCCTATCCTCCATAACGATATCAGGTTCAACCTCATTGTTGTTCTGCCTATCCTTCATAACTACATAGTCCGGAATCTTATCCACTTCAACACCGTACTCCTTATACACCTCATCCTCAGTGAGGAATGGGTAATCATAAGCATGCTCAATCTTCATGATTCCACACTCTAGTGAACGTAACCTTTCCCTCAAAGTCTTTTCTAAGAGACCTATTCTTAAACGGGGGATAAGACCTAAGGTATGGACTATGTTCTTCTTCCTCAGTCCAGGCAATCAACTCATCAACAAACAATTCAGCTGCAAAATCCTTTTTAAGCTTATCATGTTGCCTTTTTTTCGATGTAACTTCTGAGTCTGAGCTATCTAAACACAAATTCTGGTGGTAATAAGGTGCCAAATTTTGTTGGGAATGAGCAAGAAAAAGTTGAACCACCTTATGGCGTTTAGCATGATCATACAATGCATGAACATCTACATCCTTTTCTATTATTTTCAAGCCCCCACTATCAATATCTAGTCCAGGAATGCAGTAATACAATGCCTATATATTTTGCTTCACCTTGGCAACTAACAAGTCTAACAGTGGACTAAACATGATCCTATCATTAGATGAGGCCTCCATTACTAACTCCCTACCATAATCATACCTTAAAGGGTCAAACATAAACACACCATTGTAGTGTATTTTGAAAACCACATCAAGTGGTATGTCTATCATATCCCACCTGTTAGAAAATATAGCAAAAATTAAGCCTATATACACTAACTTCTGGAAACCATATATTATATATATATATATTATATATATATATATATATATATATATATATTATATATATATATATATAGTGAGACTTTCTTGCGAGAACCATCTTATCTGCGAGAACTGACAGAACCACCAAAAACATACATGCACGCCTTCAATAATTGTATTTTTGCACATATGTTCTAAAAACAACATATATGTTTTAAAAAAAACATGGCTGTTCTAAAGAATTTGATAAGAAATTGGAAATACAAAATTTTTCTTTGAAGGTGTGCATGTATGTTCTTATAAGGCGTGCAATAACAATATTGCGGTCGTGTGTAAGGTTTTTGTGAAAAAAGAGGATGAGTTCATGATGATATTGAAGAACATAGGTGGATACTTACGATTATTGATGATTTGCATGTATTTTTATTTCATTTTAAAAGGCGTGCATGTATGTTTTTGGTGGTTCTGTCAGTTCTCGCAGATAAGATGGTTCTCGCAAGAAAGTCTCCCTATATATATATATATATATATATATTATATATATATATATATATATATATATATAATATATATATATATATATATATATATATATATATATATATATATATATATTCAGTTAATTTAATTCAAATGGGGTAAGAAGATGTTAAAATAAAGATGGAATATACCTTATGTCCCCTCTAATTGTGGAATGCACCAATCAATTGACTGAATTTAACCTGCTTATCAATTAGGGTTTGGACCAGTTATTAAAAGTGACGTTAAAATAAGATTGTGTGGGGTAAACTTAGGATAAGGTTGGATTAAAATATGGGATTAAAATATTGGATCCTCATACAAAAACCTCGTAGTATAATGGGCGTGTGCAGTTTTGATGGAGGCTTGTGGTGGGGAAGAGGATATCTGTCGTGTAATTCCAGGTTGGAATTAAAGATAATTAGTAATTGTTATAAAAACTTGTTACCGGCTCAATTGGTCAATTAATGCGTTTTTGAGGGGGTTTTGTGGAGTTTAGGTAAAATTTTGGGAAAATTTTTAGTTCACTACGTAAAACCGGTTTTCACGTATAGTTGCGTAATTTTTTTTAAAGAATACCCGAAACTTTTACGTAGGGTCGTATATTGTCTTCCATTAAAGACTTTCATTCGAATCAGAAGTTTCTTTTTATCTCATGTTTTTTTTCAACCATATATTATTCATTGTATTTCCTATTTTTAATATAATAAAGCACTTCACGATATTGGATAAGAATTACAAAAATTAAAAAGAAAAACGTACGTGGAACTTTACTGTGAAAAGCGTGGGAGTTGCTGTACGTCGGAAATAGGAGGTCTTCCAGTAAGAATACATGGGTTGTGGTCTAAATTTTTCATGGGGACTTTAGGATGATCGATGAAAGAGTGTGGTCAAGTGGTGAAATGGTGATTTGTAAACTTATAATGATATCTACTATGGAGTTGGTATACGTGCTTTATTTATTTAAAGCGTGTATGTGCTTTATTTATTTAAAGCGTCGTGTGCTTGCAGTTCAAAGTTCGGGGGCTCCACCCTGGTATTTGGAATTGGATCAATGCTGAACGTGTGCTTGGTACCTTGTTGTTGGCTTTAGGATATGAAGTGAAGAATTTGTTTGTTTCAAACTTTAGGATCGAGTAAAGGTAATCCTATGTCTACCAAATCGATCGTGTTCCACTCATTAAATAAAATATAAAGTTGTGCACTTATAGGAAACTTCCGGGTCAGTTCACCTGCATAAGGCTTCTCACAGTGGATCGGATAATATCGATCATGGGGATCGATCGATCGATATTGAATATCGATCGCCCCATTGTGGAGATATTGGAAATCGATCGCCGGTCAAGAGGAAATCAAATATCGTTCGGATTTCCAACCGATTTTGTATCCGTTTGTGGCTTAAAAAAAAAAACTTTTTTTCCAAAATATTTACCACTTTTCATCCTATAAATACCCACATCAAACCCACTTTCAAACACACAATTTCAAACACAATTCAAACAAATTATCATCAATATTCATTCACCATGTCCATGTCATCCTACGAGTATTTGTTTGGTTCTTCGTCTTCCGACGACGACGAAGAAGTTTTTAGTGAGTTTGTTGAGTTGGCGGAGTTTGCTTGGAACGCTTGGAACACGTATCAAGCACATCAGCCAAAACCTAAAAGAAGGTACGTACCTAGAGATCATGTTGCTGCACACAATCGGTTAGTGAATGCATACTTCGGCGAAAACCCGCTGCACGATGAAAGAACATTCCGTCGACGTTTCCGAATGAGCCGAGAACTGTTCACACGAATTGTTCGAGAGGTAACCGATTATTCTACTTATTTTGAACAAACTAATGATTGTAGGGGCGTACCTGGTATTAGCCCATTGGTCAAGTGTACCGCGTCCATTCGTCAATTGGGATACGCGGCCGTTCCAGATTCTCTTGACGAGAATCTGGCAATAGCCGAATCAACATCCCGTCAATGCCTCCGTAAGTTTTGCAAAGTTATCATCGAGTTATATGGTCCTGAGTATTTGCGAAAGCCCACGTATTCTGATCTTGAAAGATTATATGCTCATCACGAGCATAAGCATGGGTTTCCTGGGATGATGGGAAGCATTGATTGTACAAGTTGGGAGTGGGAGAATTGCCCGAACAGTTTGAGAGGTCAATATGCTAGAGGTGATCATGGGCCACATCCATTCATTTTATTGGAGGCGGTCGCTTCCCAAGATTTATGGATTTGGGCATGCGTTCTTTGGTGTTTCCGGTGCAAATAACGACGTAAACGTTTTACGTCGTTCACCTGTCTTCAATGATATCAGATCTGGGAGAGCAGCAGACATTGAATTCGAAGCAAACGATGTACAATACAAAAGGGGATATTATCTTACTGACGGGATATATCCACAATGGTCCGTTCTTATTAAGTCCATTTCAAATCCTCCCACGAATGATCATAAAAGGCTATTGTACAAGAGGAAGCACGAAGCAGCAAGGAAAGATGTGGAACGAGCTTTTGGTGTGTTGAAGAAGAAGTGGAAAATGCTTAAAGTTCCAGCTCGAGGGTTCTTTAAAAGTGATCTCAAAGATATTATGTATACATGTATCATATTACATAATATGATCATAAAAGACGACCAGCGAGCGATATGTCCTACATGGCACGAAGAGGAGGTCCACCAACCACACGATCCCTTAAATACATTTGAAGAATCTGTAGCAATTTCTCTGGAGCTCGATAATGCAGCAATTCATCAAAACTTAAAAGCTGATTTGGTCGAGCACATTTGGAGAAATCGTAGACATCATCGTCTCCCTCATGACAATGAAGACGGAGATGAGGACGATGAGGACGAAGACGATGAAGAATTTCTGTGATGTTTAGTCATATTTATATTTAATTTAGTATTGTAATTTTTAATTCCGTATCGTTTCGTTTATGTAATGTTTACGTTTTATTAATAAAATTTGTGTTTGTGTTAAAAAATGTTTTTTTTTTTTAAAAGAAAAAAAAAAAAAAAAGATGATGCAATATGGGTTGCCACTGTGATGAGAGAGATGAATATGAGTTGAAGAGAGAGAAAGCTGAGGTGGCAGCCGGAAAGATGATGCAATATGGGTTGCCACTGTGAGAAGCCTAAGCTTCTCTGCTGAACCAAATTTACGTTTACACTAATAATTGAAATATCTACTTTTGTTACATATCAATCATGCATGCAAGTTTTCCATATCGATTGATTTTTTTTTCCAATTCAAGTTTATTATTAAAATAATATCACTAAAACATTAAGAAAATCTTATCGAGAATGTGATATTTTGAAACTATATGTATTTACGATTTGGACAAGTAATATGGTTACAATGTATATAAGGTAAGCTTAAATGCCTAGATGGAAATTTCATTTTTACCAATTTTCGCAATAAAAAAATGCATTTTCGAATCTTCAACACCTTTGTATATATTCATTAGCTTAAAGACATGTGAATTCACGAGGTTTTTAAATAAATATGGAAATTAGATAATAATAAAACAATGAACGTAAATATTTCTTAATATATAAAATTTCATTAATATATAAAAGAAACAATGAGATAATACGTGAATTATTCGATAATCAATTGAGTTTGTAACAATTAAAATAATAAACGTCCATGCGTTGTCGTCTACAAATTTGACGGTCTTGAATAGCAAATGACGTATGTGAGCGCTAATCAATTTAATAGAAAAGGTCCATTCCGTGCACACCTATAGTCCATAGAAAATGTAAGTAAAAGTAGGTTGTGATTCATAATATATCTTACACTTATATTCAAAATCACTTAATCACTCCTACAACCCGTTTCATTACACTTAAATATCTTATGCTTATATTCAAAATCACTTAAGCACTCCTACAACATGTTTCATTACAGTCAAATATCTTACGCTTAAAGTCCAGATCATTTAATCACTCTGCACATATACACACCCCTAAATACGATGGTAAATCTTATTATTTGATTCATGGTCTTTATAGTTGTTCTAATTCTTGACCCTTATAACAAAACAGATCTACAATAAAATTATAACTAAACATAAAGTATTCAAAGACATTTAGGTAAATTATATCTAAATCATTTAATTATTTTGCACATATACACACCCCTAAATACGATGGTAGATCTTAGAAGAGACATGAAATACCTTTCTAAATCACTTTCCATCAAGCTATTGCAGTTGAATATCTTACGCTTATATTCAAAATCACTTAATCACTTCTAACACCCGTTTCATGAAAATTAAATATCTTACGCTTGTATTCAAAATCACTTAAGCACTCCTATAACATGTTTCATTGCAGTTAAATATCTTACGCTTATATTCAAAATCACTTAATCACCCCTACAACCCGTTTCATTTTAAGTGTTTTCCATCTCCTACAACCCGTTTAATTTTAGGTGTTTACCATGTATTGATGCATGAAGATAAAAGAGACATGGCATACCTTCTAAATCACTTTCCATCAAACTATTGCAGTTGAATATCTTACGCTTATATTCAAAATCACTTAATCACTCCTAGCACCCGTTTCATTACAATTAATGTAACCACTGCGAAAATCCCACACTATCTTACACTATTTCTTAGAGTACTTGTCCTTTTCTACGTGTAATTTTTTTTTATTTACTTGTTGTCTGGATTTTAACTACTATCTCATGTGACGTAACTCACATCCTGATAAACGTGCTCGCGCGCAACCTAACCTGAACCTATTTAATGTTTATAAACAATTTCCTATGTCAAATATAATAATTTATAAATTACCATTTACCACCTTGCGTTAATTCGCTAACATACGTTTATAACTGAATATATCTTACCTGATAGAAGTATTTATGAAACCATGAATTCATCACAACACCAAATAAGAATAACTAAACCCTATAACATAAAAGAACAACTCATTTGAGCTAATGTACAAGTTACCAAAACACCAGAAACCCTAATTCTATCTTAGTTTTCGATAAAACCCTAATTTCACATAACTGTGATTTTATGTATTCATTTCACAAACCTTAAATTATTTATACAATATTTTTACAAAATATTGTTTACAAGTTATTTAAGCTAGAGTACAAGTCATTTATGCATAAAATCATTTATTTACAAAACCTTTATAAAAACCCTATTTATAGTTATTTTAAAGCATAAAGTACAAACCATTCATGCATAACTTTTATAAATTAATTTTCCTAAACTCACTAAATATTTTTACAGGCCCTCTAACACAAAGTACAAGTGCCTAATGCACAAAAACCAAAAACTCCATTTATTTATTCTTAAACATAATAAAAATTAATAAATAATTACTACAACTTAATAAACTACTAAAACTATATTTTTCTAATGATTTAAGTTATTGTACAACTCTATTAAGCCTAGATTACAACTCTCAAAAGCACAATTCATTTTACTCATATAAATCGAATATTACATATGTATATAAAACTTTAAATATTTTCTATTTATCTAAATAAATGAACTAACTAAATTACCTTTACCAAAACCCTAAAATACTACAACCTAAAGCCTAGAGTACAACCCTTGAAGCCCCATTCGGTTCCCTTTCCCCCTCCTAGTCGAACCCTAACTACAATATACCCAAAATAGTTCCTCCATATAACCTACACTACATAACCTTTCCTTACATTTCCCCTCCTCCTCCATCACCCATGACATCACCTTGAAACACTTGTATGGATTTTAGACAAGACATATTTCCCTCCTCTAGAAGATGTATACTTGTAAGGTTGAAAACAAACCACATCATCCCTCCATAATAAAGCCTACGCCTTCCCCCTCCTCTCCACAAGTCCTTTCTACAGCCACATCACCATATTTCATACCACAACATTTAGAAAACCCTAAACTCCTTCATTCTATAAATAGCAACTAGTTTCCCATCATTTCAAACACACTCCATTCGATCACCCTTCAAACACAACCCCCTATTATTTCCTTACTGATCAATAGCCATTATCCAAGCCAAACAAAAACCCTAAGAGTCATAGACGAGGAGAGAATCAATCAAGTTCAAGAAACCCAATTATCTCTCAAAACCCTACTCGAGCTCTAACCTTAAGTAAGTAATCTGACCCCTTTTAAATTCCAGCGTTATTTACTTTATATATGTCTAAAAGTATTAATATACAACATCTAAAATAAATCAAGAACAAAAACTATAAGTTTACATTTTCTCTTTTGTAATCTGATCGAGCAGTAAGCTCAAATACACCTAAGATGTTCGAATATTGTTAAAAACAAATCAAAGATTAATGAAACATGTTGAAACATATCTAATATAATCATATAATACATAAAAATTAGTTACTAAATGTTTAAAAACTAAAAACCCGATCGGGTATGTTTTCTGTCTTCCAGTAGAGCTAAAAATCATCCCAGTCGCCTAACTTGTGACCCAAAAACCGACTATCAAACAACCTTAATAAAATCTAATTTTCGGTATACGTAAAGTTCACATATCAAACTTAAATTAGGAGAAAGAATCATGGAAAACGGTTAAGTTTTCAATTAGTTATCGAGTTCCAAAAGTTGGTCTAAATCGCTAAAAATAGAAGTAGTGATTTCCAGATTATTGATTTTTAGTTCTTGTCTATCAGTTGTCCAACTTCAAACATATTTTTCGACCTTTGGACCATCATTAAAAATTCTGTATTTTGGCATGTTTTAAGATCACATGACTAATTAAATTTAGGAAAAAGAATCGGATAAAAAGGTTGGGCGAGCTAGAAGATATCGAGTCTTAAATTTTGCCCAAAAATCGCTATACTTAGAAACTAAGGCTTTCAGTTAATTGTTTTAGTTTCCATCGACCAAACACCCAACTTCTGACCAGATTTTCGACCTTTATAAGTTTTCTAAAAAATCTAAATTTCTGGTATACCAAAGATGAGCTAGCAAACTTGTTTTAGAAATAAAAATTATGAAAAATAACCGAATGAATTGAAAGATATTCATGTCCAAAGTTTTCCCCATCACTAGTTTTTAAAACCCATTTCCAGATTTTATTAAAAACATTTTCACTCACTCGACTTTAGCACCATATTTCGAGCATCAAACGATTTACATAAAATACGAAACTTGGCATATTTAAAAATGACCTGACTATCTTTTCATAGGAACAGACAGTACGTAAAATGACCAATTATTCGTTAAGATATTCAGTTTCAAAACTCTAGCCAAGTCACATATCTCATGTTTGTTATTTTTATTACTAAGAGCTCTTATGTGTCGATTTTGTAAATATTTTATGTCAAGGATTATTTTTGGCAATACCAAATAAAAAGGGTGAAAGTGTCATTTTTGAAACTTAAGGGTATAAACTGTCATTTTCCAAAGTCCAGGGTATAAAGTGTCATTTGACCAAACCTTAGGGAATTAAATACAACTTTTTATAATTAATATTTTATCATTTCTATTTTATTTTCCCGATCTAATATTAACATAGTACGTTTATTTTATTTACGAACGAACAAAAGGAACGAAAGATATATATATATAACAAACAAACGAACGAAAACATAAGAACGATTAATAAGATGAAATCTTATTTTGAAGAGACTTCATGTTGTATCATTCCAATACTTAATCAACAACCAAACAAACGAAACAAACATTGGAAACTTATATATTCAGAAACGATTACTGAGAACTTGACATACCAACCAAGGTTGCGAGCCGGAGACGTTTATCAACTTTCTTTCATTTTGTTTTCCATCCAGATTGCCCAGGTGAGTTCATAGTCCCACTTTTACTACGTTTTTCTAAACTTGTGGGGAGATACATGCTACTAAACCGAACACAAGTATTTTCTGAATGTTTTCTTGATTATATTGCATAAGTTTACTTTTGTCAAAAAGACCCCTAATCATGGACCTCTAATCACTTGCGGGTGAGCGCGAATAATATGGATAGATCTATTGGGTGTGACGACCCCTTTGTGTTACCGTAACGTAACCAAATGCATTTTATTTGAGTTAAATAAAGAGACTGACAATCACCTACTCGGGGGCAAGGTTACCTACATTTAATTATGGGGTAATTTATATCTCATAGCTTATAACTATGAAGATAACCTGTTAACGTTTTGCGTGCCATGAGACTTAGAGCAATATATAATGAACTATGATATTTCTGATTTCTCTTTACTGAGCTTGTGTTCAAACTGATTACTACTGAAAACACTATGGATTCACTCAACCTTTGTGTTGACTTTTTAAGCATGTTTATCTCAGGTAACTAGAAGTATGATTCGGCACGGAGTGGCTGTGGACTTTCTTCTAATAAAAAGAGTGTCCACTTTGTTATCATTCAAGGAATAATGTATTTATAACATATTTTGAAACTTCCCTCTGGGACCTATCCTTTGTACTCTGATATTTATAAATGAATGATAACAATTTTATGTAAAACGTCTCTTTTCGAGTCGTTTTCTATCTCCATGACTGTGAACCATGAAGTAGCACCCCAAACTTATGTTCCGCTGCGTATATCGAAAAACGGGGATGTTACAGATTGGTATCCGAGCTTGTAGTTATAGAGAACCAAATGTTTTCAAACATTGGACTATAACCGATTTTCACAAACTTAACCTAAAGGTCCTTCGTGCCACAACGCTGCTGAAACACTATTTATATTTGTTTATTTTTGAGTAGTGTGCCTAGTGAAATATTTATAATCGCCAGATGGTTACAGAATCCTGACTTTCCCTATCCATTCCATTTCCTCTCATGTCCAGACTAGGACATCAAGATAATACCATTCCTAGTACCTTACCTATTAGGGTTAATTTTATATTAGTCTCCGCGTTTTTCTAAATGCTCCAACTCTCTAAATTATTATTCATTTCTCTCTCGTTACTGCTATTAATTTCTTATAATAATTATTTATAATTATTATTTGTAAATTATTACAGTATCATGTTCCCTGAAACACCTAAAGTCAACAAAACTACCCCAAACCTCACTCTAGATAACAGTTCCTTCCCACAACCTCCAAACATAGATAACCAACCCAGCAAGTAACAGAAATTAGAACCACTATTAGGAACCAAACCTCTCTATACCAAAGATAAGAAAACCCTCTAGAAAGATAATTTCAGAAGAAAACTTGATGAATGTAGAGAAAGTTGCTGAACTTCAGTTTTTGGTAGAAACCCTTATGTATTCCTTAAGCACTTTATTTCCAAAGATCAAAACATATTCCCATCAGTATGATCGTCAAACTGAAAAGTTGACTCGGAGGAGTTCTGGTAGCCACTCAATCAGATTTATACCTATAAGCTTTTGAACTATATCTTGGCCACGAGATATGTAGCATAAATATGACGCTTGTACTAATTTTGTTATTATATAACAAATTAGCAAGTTATTTATGACTATATGTGGTCCTGATGTTGTTGTATGTTGCTGTATTTGGTATCGGTTGATGTGGACCAGTGATGATCATCTTACTCAAGCGTATTCGGACATGTTGTAACCCTATGAGTTCTACCCTGATAACCTAATGTATGTTTTATGGTAGTAATAAGTTCCCCGGAAGACTAGTCAAACCTACCATTTCTCGTACCCTAGGGAATTAGGCAAAATAACCAAAAGCGAAAACTCAATGATAGAAAGACCACCATCTTAACTTAAGGATTCCCGACCTAGAAATTAAGCAAGGTGCTACGCCAAAGAAAAAGACTTTAAGAGAAAACTTGATCATAGGAAAACCCTAATATCAACAGGAAAACAGAGACTGGTTTAAAGGAAAACTAGAACTCAATAAGATAGCAACAAATTTTCAAGGATGACTTTAGTATTTAAGCAAAAGATGAATTTCTGTAGGACATAGATAAATTGAGGTTTAGAAACCTACTAGGTTGTAATTCTTTTTGAACCTTTACCTTAGTTACGATGGATGTAACCTAAGTGTAATAACCACCTTTGTACAATATAAAACCTTCATCATCCGTAATAATCACGATCTGCGTATAGCTTCATTATCTACTCTACTCCTCCTTACCCTATTCATACTTAGTATCTAGCAAAACACTAGTTTAACCTTAGGAAACTTTGGTGAATATTATCTCGACGGAACATTAGACTATCACTATCCTGTAAGATCCTTAGACAAACCCTAAGATATATTTTGAGGATATCCTAGTATTACCCTAGAAATTCCCGACCTAGCATCATAGAATGACCTAGAAATTTTCCTACTCTTTTAAAATTAAACCATGTTGTTATTATATAAAAACAAAACGTTGAACACCATCTAGAACAATTTGAAAAATATAAAATGTTAAGACAAATGGACCAAATATCACATCATTCAGTCCTTAGTTACACATAGCCTGGCCAACTATGTCTAACTAGGAAGAATCATGTCATAATTGGGACGGTTATTTTTCAGAATTTCTAATAACAATTTTCATTCAAAAGCAAAATTTTGAAACAAAATAAACTGTTCATAATTTCTTTTAACCCACCACAGTAGATGACTACCCAATATCTCTAAGATAGGAATTCGACAAAATTATGGATAGAAAGACCCTAAGAAATTCACAATAACTTATAGTACAAATTTTGGTAGAAACATCGGAAGTGCTAAAATTTCAAGGATTACATAAGTTTTATTTCGCTAAGGACTACCTAGGAAACACACAACGACTATATGGAAGACTTATACATTACAAAATTTATTTAGGAATCATGAAAATTCATCCATAGACATATAACTAGCATCGGAAGTACTAGTGTTACAATAACCCCTAAGCAAGGTAGAGAATCACTGAAAGGTTGATTGACCATCACAACTAGGACTCCCATCAATATCATGAAAGCAAGAGTAATCACTGGATGGATCATTTTGACTACCCTGCGGGAAAAGAACGACCAAAAACCATAGTCAAAAGACCAAACCTAGATCGTGAATACATAGGCGAATAACAAATTATTGAGGAATTATAGAGGACTAAGAAAAGATCATTACCTCCATAACTTGTCAAACCCGATAGCTAGGAACCCAAGTGGCATTAGAGCCGTGTGACAATATAGACCATAAACTCATAATCTTCTTTAGGAATGAACGACAAGAGGATAATTCCAAGAACCACGTGGATGACCGCTAAGATTGTGTTTAGGCTCGGCATTTTGAGGTTTTTTAGGAGAGAATTTAGTAGTGAAAGAATGAGGATTGAAAATGAGGTATTTAAAGGAGAAAATCGACCGTTAAAAGGGCACTATCCCTCGAACCTAGGAATCTGACCGTTGCATAGTAATCCATTAGGTGGAAAAACATTCAAATTTAGTTCATCCAATAGAGATAAGACTGACCAAACCTCGATCCCTTAGGTATTAAACGGAGAACCAAGGATTAAAAGAGAAACAACATTATTAGAATTATAGACCTAAGAATGAAAAAATATTTTAGAAAATATTTTTTTAACTTGAGGCATTTTAAGCATATCAAACCCATATCTTCACTCAAGCCTTAGTATTATTTCCTATTATCATCCTCACTGACTGAATAAGACAGAATCTTCGATTCTATTCAGATCATATGTTAAATCCCTCATTAAGGTTAGCTAAAAACCCTAGGTGAGAAAATCAAGTACGTATGATATTCCTACAACCTTTCCCCAAATCCTTGACCAACACTGATCAAATCTCGGGACGAGATTCCCTTAACGGGGGAAGACTGTAACCACTGCGAAAATCCCACACTAGCTTACACTATTTCTTAGAGTACTTGTCCTTTTCTACGTGTAATTTTTTTTTATTTACTTGAAGTCTGGATTTTAACTACTATCTCATGTGACGTAACTCACATCCTGATAAACGTGCTCGCGCGCAACCTAACCTGAACTTATTTAATGTTTATAAACAATTTCCTATGTCAAATATAATACTTTATAAATTACCATTTACCACCTTGCGTTAATTCGTTAACATACGTTTATAACTGAATATATCTTACCTGATAGAAGTATTTATGAAACCATGAATTCATCACAACACCAAATAAGAATAACTAAACCCTATAACATAAAAGAACAACTCATTTGAGCTAATGTACAAGTTACCAAAACACCAGAAACCCTAATTCTATCTTAGTTTTCGATAAAACACTAAGAGTAAATTACATAAATGGTCACTGTGGTTTGTCCATTTTTTCACATTTAGTCACTGAACTTTTTTTTGACATAAATGGTCACTGAAGTTTCAAATCGTTACAGATTCAATCATTTTTTGACATAAATGGTCACTGAAGTTTCAAACCACAGTGACCATTTATGTAACGATTTGAAACTTCAGTGACCATTTATGTAACGATTTGAAACTTCAGTGACCATTTATGTCAAAAAAAAAGTTCAGTGACTAAATGTGAAAAAATGGACAAACCATAGTGACCATTTATGTAATTTACTCAAACCCTAATTTCACATAACTGTGATTTTATGTATTTATTTCACAAACCTTAAATTATTTATACAATATTTTTACAAAATATTAGGTTTACAAGTTATTTAAGCTAGAGTACAAGTCATTTATGCATAAAATCATTTATTTACAAAACCTATATAAAAACCCTATTTATAGTTATTTTAAAGCATAAAGTACAAACCATTCATGCATAACTTTTATAAATTAATTTTCCTAAACTCACTAAATATTTTTACAAGCCCTCTAACACAAAGTACAAGTGCCTAATGCACAAAAACCAAAAACTCCATTTATTTATTCTTAAACATAATAAAAATTAATAAATAATTACTACAACTTAATAAACTACTAAAACTATATTTTTCTAATGATTTAAGTTATTGTACAACTCTATTAAGCCTAGATTACAACTCTCAAAAGCACAATTCATTTTACTCATATAAATCGAATATTACATATGTATATAAAACTTTAAATATTTTCTATTTAACTAAATACATGAACTAACTAAATTACCTTTCCCTAAACCCTAAAATACTACAACCTAAAGCCTAGAGTACAACCCTTGAAGCCCCATTCGGTTCCCTTTCCCCCTCCTAGTCGAACCCTAACTACAATATACCCAAAATAGTTCCTCCATATAACCTACACTACATAACCTTTCCTCACATTTCCCCCTCCTCCTCCATCACCCATGACATCACCTTGAAACACTTGTATGGATTTTAGACAAGACACATTTCCCTCCTCTAGAAGATGTATACTTGTAAGGTTGAAAATAAACCACATCATCCCTCCATAATAAAGCCTACGCCTTCCCCCTCCTCTCCACAAGTCCTTTCTACAGCCACATCACCATATTTCATACCACAACATTTAGAAAACCCTAAACTCCTTCATTCTATAAATAGCAGCTAGTTTCCCATCATTTCAAACACACTCCATTCGATCACCCTTCAAACACAGCCCCCTATTATTTCCTTACTGATCTATAGCCATTATCCAAGCCAAACAAAAACCCTAAGAGTCACATACGAGGATAGAATCAATCAAGTTCAAGAAACCCAATTATCTCTCAATACACTACTCGAGCTCTAACCTTAAGTAAGTAATCTGACCCCTTTTAAATTCCAGCGTTATTTACTTTATATATGTCTAAAAGTATTAATATACAACATCTAAAATAAATCAAGAACAAAAACTATAAGTTTACATTTTCTCTTTTGTAATCTGATCGAGCAGTAAGCTCAAATACACCTAAGATGTTTGAATATTGTTAAAAACAAATCAAAGATTAATGAAACATGTTGAAACATATCTAATATAATCATATAATACATAAAAATTAGTTACTAAATGTTTAAAAACTAAAAACCCGATCGGGTATGTTTTCTGTCTTCCAGTAGAGCTAAAAATCATCCCAGTCGCCTAACTTGTGACCCAAAAACCGACTATCAAACAACCTTAATAAAATCTAATTTTCGGTATACGTAAAGTTCACATATCAAACTTAAATTAGGAGAAAGAATCATGGAAAACGGTTAAGTTTTCAATTAGTTATCGAGTTCCAAAAGTTGGTCTAAATCGCTAAAAATAGAAGTAGTGATTTCCAGATTATTGATTTTTAGTTCTTGTCTATCAGTTGTCCAACTTCAAACATATTTTTTGACCTTTGGACCATCATTAAAAATTCTGTATTTTGGCATGTTTTAAGATCACATGACTAATTAAATTTAGGAAAAAGAATCGGATAAAAAGGTTGGGCGAGCTAGAAGATATCGAGTCTTAAATTTTGCCCAAAAATCGCTATACTTAGAAACTAAGGCTTTCAGTTAATTGTTTTAGTTTCCATCAACCAAACACCCAACTTCTGACCAGATTTTCGACCTTTATAAGTTTTCTAAAAAATCTAAATTTCTGGTATATCAAAGATGAGCTAGCAAACTTGTTTTAGAAATAAAAATTATGAAAAATAACCGAATGAATTGAAAGATATTAATGTCCAAAGTTTTCCCCATCACTAGTTTTTAAAACCCATTTCCAGATTTTATTAAAAACATTTTCACTCACTCGACTTTAGCACCATATTTCGAGCATCAAACGATTTACATAAAATACGAAACTTGGCATATTTAAAAACGACCTGACTATCTTTTCATAGGAACAGACAGTACGTAAAATGACCAATTATTCGTTAAGATATTCAGTTTCAAAACTCTAGCCAAGTCACATATCTCATGTGTGTTATTTTTATTACTAAGAGCTCTTATGTGTCGATTTTGTAAATATTTTATGTCAAGGATTATTTTTGGCAATACCAAATAAAAAGGGTGAAAGTGTCATTTTTGAAACTTAAGGGTATAAACTGTTATTTTCCAAAGTCCAGGGTATAAAGTGTCATTTGACCAAACCTTAGGGAATTAAATACAACTTTTTATAATTAATATTTTATCATTTCTATTTTATTTTCCCGATCTAATATTAACATAGTACGCTTATTTTATTTACGAACGAACAAAAGGAACGAAAGATATATATATATATAACAAACAAACGAACGAAAACATAAGAACGATTAATAAGATGAAATCTTATTTTGAAGAGACTTCATGTTGTATCATTCCAATACTTAATCAACAACCAAACAAACGAAACGAACATCGGAAACTTATATATTCAGAAACGATTACTGAGAACTTGACATACCAACCAAGGTTGCGAGCCGGAGACGTTTATCAACTTTCTTTCATTTTGTTTTCCATCCAGATTGCCCAGGTGAGTTCATAGTCCCACTTTTACTACGTTTTTCTAAACTTGTGGGGAGATACATGCTACTAAACCGAACACAAGTATTTTCTAAATGTTTTCTTGATTATATTGCATAAGTTTACTTTTGTCAAAAAGACCCCTAATCATGGACCTCTAATCACTTGCGGGTGAGCGCGAATAATATGGATAGATCTATTGGGTGTGACGACCCCTTTGTGTTACCGTAACGTAACCAAATGCATTTTATTTGAGTTAAATAAAGAGACTGACAATCTCCTACTCGGGGGCAAGGTTACCTACATTTAATTATGGGGTAATTTATATCTCATAGCTTATAACTATGAAGATAACCTGTTAACGTTTTGCGTGCCATGAGACTTAGAGCAATATATAATGAACTATGATATTTCTGATTTCTCTTTACTGAGCTTGTGTTCAAACTGATTACTACTGAAAACACTATGGATTCACTCAACCTTTGTGTTGACTTTTTAAGCATGTTTATCTCAGGTAACTAGAAGTATGATTCGGCACGGAGTGGCTGTGGACTTTCTTCTAATAAAAAGAGTGTCCACTTTGTTATCATTCAAGGAATAATGTATTTATAACATATTTTGAAACTTCCCTCTGGGACCTATCCTTTGTACTTTGATATTTATAAATGAATGATAACAATTTTATGTAAAACGTCTCTTTTCGAGTCGTTTTCTATCTCCATGACTGTGAACCATGAAGTAGCACCCCAAACTTATGTTCCGCTGCGTATATCGAAAAACGGGGGTGTTACAATTAAATATCTTAAGCTTATATTCAAAATCACTTAAGCATTCCTACAACCTGTTTCATTGCAGTTAAATATCTTACGCTTATATTCAAAATCACTTAATCACTCCTACAACCCGTTCCAACTGAATTCAAAAACAATAGAATTGAATAGAAAAACAATAAACATCAATATGAACTAATTTATTTTTGTAAGGTTTTGAAAAGAAATTGATTTGAATTGTGGGATTTTGATATGCAATTATGGTTTGGTATATCGGAAGTTTCAATCAAAGAGTAATGATTTTTTGAATCGTGCAGAGAAATTTTCTCTTCCGCGTTTTATTTATTTTTGGATAGTTAATGAAGGCCGTCATTAATTCGATGTTTAAGTTGACTTTGTTTTTGTTTTGTTGAAAAAAAGAGTGTTTAGTTGTGTTGTAAAGAAATATGAAAATGAGAGAATAAGAAAACAACGAACCTAAACATGTTCCATTGATATATAAAAGAAACAATGAGATGATAGCAAAAGAAAACAACGAACCTAAACATGTTCCAATCTCATTTGTAACAAAAACTTCTACCCTCAATTCACTGACATGACTAATAAGTAAAATTCCAACCGTAACCTCAAAATACAAATATGCTTTAGTCACAAAATAGTCAAAGTAAAATTCCAAACTTAGTTAAATACTCAGAGTAATAGGTATTTTTGAAAGAGGCAAGAATATGGAATTTCTAGTTCGCTTACCAGTAAACAGAACCTGGAAACAATTTAAAATAATCAAATAATTTTGGTACAATATCTTAGAGGTTGAAACATAGCAGATAAGGCTTGTGTTTGTTAGATGTTGCATAACTTGTAGATTAACTACTAACGTAACAAATACGAATTCACACATAAACACGAAAATCACAATACCCATAACATCTACACCATATATTTTCAATGTAATTACATAATCATTGCCAATTACAAATCTATGGATCTTTTAGGTACACCTATGCCACACCATCATCGTTTTGAAAGCTTGCTTTTAGCCTCTTAGAAGCTATGAAACAATTAACCAAATGCAACTCATACATTACACCCCAAGCTTCAACAAACGATGTCATCCGCTTCTAATATATAAGAACATCATTTTAGACTCTTACTTAATGTCCTACTAGATCAAAGCCACCTTCACTAACAAAATCAAAGCCACTCAAACATAATTACCCACTCGCAACTCAAACATATCACCGTCAAATTCAGCAAACAACGTTATCCGCTTCTTATATATAATAACATCGTTTACAACTCTTCCTTACTTCCCTACTTAGTCAAAGCCACTCTCACCAACAAATTCAAAACATCCTAACTACCACTTATGTAACTTCACATTTAACCGATACGTAACATCTACTAATTATAACATATCCTTAATGGATACAAATTCACAAACAAACAACAAAATCAGAACATCTTTTTTAATATCCGTAATGAATACAAATTCACAAATAAATAGCAAAATCATAAAATCCTAATACGTATATGAAACTTAACTTATAACCACCATATAACATCGTTATGAGCAACATCAGGATTAGTTATTAAGGTAGACTATGTCATGTTATTGCTAAACATTAATCTGATTTGGGGGTATGGTTACAATATGTTTAAAGTAGCATGACACAGTAACCCTCATTGTTACACCATCCACGATTGCTTTTCACCTGAAATTTCAACTTCTGTGACAAATATTATGATCAACCCCTTTAAACATGAGTAACCAAAAACCGCAGCAACCAAACATCCCTTGAATTAGCATTATACAAACACCATTTAGATAGCAGTAACAATAAACAACATAAGCCAAACACCTGTTTAAGCAACCTTTAAACATCGGAAAACAAACACCCCTTCACACATTAGTAGCAAAACATTTTCTTATACAACATGAGGCATTAAAATTAGCAACCAAACAACCTTTTAGACAAAAATTTACAGCACCTAAAAGTGTTTAAATATATACCTGCAATTGCCTTAGTTTGTATAGTGGTTCCAGCTTCTCGCTCCTCAAGAGTCTCCCAAACATCACCTTCAAACCAACAGTGTGAGTATTAATGTGCGATTATTTGTCAAAATGATAAATGTGTAAGCATTTGTTTTTATCAGTTCAAACCAACAGTGTGAGTATTAAGTTTCCTCGGCTCAATTTGCAAACACACTTATACTTCTGAGCTGCAAATGAATAAAAAAATATTGTCACATAATCTAACAACACTACAAAGACAAAAAAAATACAATTACCTAAGATAGCTGATGCCACAAAAATCACCAACAAAAATACTATTTCTTGATTCTAAAAACCTTATTAGTTATCACATAAATTTCTGGAAAAGTAAACCTCAATTAATCACAAAGTTAATAATAATATTTTTCTTGCCGAAACGCACAAACTTAATAATATTGATAGAAGAAAAGTGAATACGATTACCTTAATAGATGAATTTCATCATACAACTATTCCCAATGACGTCCATGTGATCTACCTGCGTCATTGAACATAGTGGATTATGCTTTATTTGCTCTAACACTTGAATGATCAAATAAGCCCTTTGACCAAATATTGGTGACAAATGAAGACGCTATAATAATTTGAGCTTACCTCTACTTAATACCTCTATATAACTTCTAGCACGTTTAGTGTATAAAACCATTTTTGTTTACTACATTATGTTACACCTCTAACCAAATGAAACACACAAACTTACTCTACTTAATACATCTAAATAACTTGCAGCAAGTATATTGTTACTCTATAGATATAATTTGTGCGCTAAGATATTTAAAATGTTTACTGATCAAACATACACTTGGGGTAACTTCTAATATGCTTGGCGTTGGCCCATCTGATGTGTTTTCATTTGATTGAAACATTTAATTTTACTCTTATGCTGCCCATAAGATGTATTGATTTAAAAACAAATTTTGAAACAAAAAGTATTCTAGTGGACCTGGTCATAAGAGTAAAACCAACAAAAAGTATTAATAATTCCAAACTTGGCCTTATTTTAAACACAAAAGAAATGTAGGAGAAATGCAATTTATATGTGAACCAAATTTAATATAATTATGCATCTTAAATCTTTCATAAGGTGTCTAAGAACAAAAATATATTGAAGAAAAACAAACCTTTAATCCCGAACTTCTAGTTCTCTATGTGCTTTTGAGAGCATAAACACGATCTTGCATTCCCATATTCTAGCGATTCTCATCCTTAGCCTTGGGTTGATTAGAGAGAATCTCTGTGTTTGTATTTAATGGAACAAAAAGAAAAAAAAATATGAGAAAGTTTCTTTACACTCCAACATCTTAGCTTAGCTATGAGTGACATAGTAACTACACATGGCTATTCATTCATACTTAATTGCTTCAAATCTTTAAACCACACATTTCATCAAACGGTCTGAGTGCATAAAAAACACACATAAACAAAATCTGTTAAGCAGACATTTCATGTAACAAAGCACCGAAAAAACCTTATCATCAAAATACAACTACAAATAAAACTGAAATATAACAGAGCATTTTACCACATCAAACTTAGAACGAATGAAATAATTTTAATACCTTCAGAAACAACCGATGATCTTGTTTTTCCATGTTGAGTGTAACATTTTGCTGTCATATACCATTTTCTAATGGAAATAAAGTTAAATGTTGGATAACTCAAATGAAAAACATGTATGAGCTTGAGAAAAATAAACTAATCTTCATTGATTAAATGAAAATCATTTCAAGTTATATCGTAACCCTGCAAGAATGGAGATAATGGGAAAATAACTAATTCATGAATGCGATTTATCCCAATTTTTTTATAGGGTTTAACAACACACAATTGAATCAAAACCCTATAAAGAACTTGAATAGATGTAACAAAACAACCAAATAACTTACAAATTATGCAGCGATACATAATTAATTTGAAAAGGAATATGTTTTTGAGAAGGAATATGCAGCGATATTAACCAAAAACATAGATCGAAACTCCTTTTTTTTTTTTTTTTTTTTTTTTTTTTTTTTTTTTTTTCTTTTTTTTAATTGGTGATATGGGATCATGCAAAAGAGATGTCGTATAAGGGTTTTATAATCGGTGAATGGAGAAGATTGGGGTATTGAAGATTGTAAATTGAATGTTGATCTCGAAACTGCAGAGGAGGAGCGCACGACTCTTTGAATGGGAGCGTTTTTCATTGAATGGTATTGAATACCTTACAAAAATAACACACAGAAGGAGCGGATATGAGTTTGACTGTGTTTACTCTTGCTTTGAAAGAAATAGTGCTTTGGGGTGTGTACGTTGGCTCTAATTATGGAATTTTAGTCACACAGTTAATGAATTGTTTGAATGCTCATGCTTTAGAAGACTTGTGCAAAACTTTATTTTATTAGATAAAATAGATTTAAAGTAGGTAATTTACAAATATGAGTCAACTCATGCAAAGTAGTAAGTGCATCGTGCACTGTGCATGCAATATGCTTTTACATCGATTATGATGCGGCTATGACTGGTGAGAAAGAGGAGGTAGTTTGTATGTCAGTACGTGTGAGAGTAAACGAAATCTCGAAAGTTTTCCTCATGGAAGAAAACAAGAAGACTTTCAAAGGGTTTAAGACTTTAGGCTGGCCCAGTAAGGGATCTCAATCTCTCCCATTTTATCAGTCACATCAGCTTTCTCTCTCCAGCGACCTTCAGGTGATTAGGTGCCCCAGTAAGGGCGACCATGATTTTTTTTAAAAAAAAAAAAATTTTTTTTACCACAAACTCAAATTTCATTAATAATTAAAACGTTACATAATAATTCAAATAAAATAAAAACATTACAACACTTATTAAAACATTACAACACTTATTAAAAACTAATAATCTAGGTTGTGGCGTGCCTTGATCGAATCTTTGATTTCCTGCATTTTTTGTCGTTGTAATGCGGGTAAAGATGGGTCGATTGATGTGAGATAGAATATGATGTCTTTTTGATATTTCTTTTCTCGATCAAGTTCAAGTCTTTGTTGTTCTAGTGCAAGTCTTTTGTCATCCATTTCCGCTTTATTTTACTCCAGCTCCAACTCCTTTTGCCTTTGCTCCAACTCTTTTTTTTTCCAACTCGTAGTATCTGTCTGCCAGCTCCTTCTTCTTTCCCAATGCCATGGACTTAATGGTTTTCCATTTCTCGGCTACATCTTACATATAGGAAGACTTGAAACTCTTCGACGATTTCTTCTTATTTTTCTTTGCGGCATTACGACCAATTGGTCGCTCATTTCGAGTCTCTTCATCATCAGGCACATCCGAACCGGTTTCAGAAGTCCTTGCTTTTTTCGACCCACATCTTGGCTTAAAAAAGCCGGCATCTCATTATCCTTCCAAACCTCATGGTCCTTCAAAATTTCCCAATAATGCTCCAATACAAACGCATGATTATACACTATTTGGTATTCTTCACACGCTCGTCTGTAAACAGTGAGGTCATTCGCACCACTTCCATAATTCCTATAAGCATTGTCGTAAATGGCACAAAACTGACCAACTCTAGGATGAATCCTATTTTTCCACTTGGTAATAATCGAGTTGTACGTTCTGTCTGCACCAACCTCTTTTTCAAAGTAAGTAATCACTTTCTGCCAAAATCCCTTAGCATTTTGGTTGTTTCCCATTTTGCTATTCTCGGACGTATCACCAAGCTTTGCACAACGCGATCTCTTCTTGGCGTGTCCAAAGTGACGAATCATTCTTGGTTTCTTTCTCAACAGTCTTCTTCTTAGCTTTTGTAGCTCGTTTCTTAGGTTTGACCGGTGACATCTCTTCCGAAATAGTGTTGTCGTCGTCATCATTTGGAACCGAATCGTGATACGATCCATGAGCCGAACCGTGATACTCTTGACTCGGATAACCTTCAGCCGGATAACCCGAACCAGTTCCCACATAAAAATCTGGATTGTTGTATAATTGTTCTTCAAAATCACAAGCATCAAGATTCATACGGTTAACCAGAGAATAATGTTGATAATTTGAATAGGAAGACATTGATGAATCCATTGTTGGACGATACACCGATTCGGGTGAGCCATACATAGATTGTTGGCTTCGACGGGAGTCGCTATGTTGTTGTTGTTGTTGGTTGTTTTGATACGGTGGAACAAATGAACGATTCATAGGACGATTTATATAAAATGGATTGTTAGTTTGTTGTTGTGGAGGTTGTTGCGATTGATAATCTAAACTAGCGGGGTCGGAAATTGACGTTTGGTGAGACACTGGTTAACCGGAAATTCAGATCCGGTGTTAATTGCGGGATGTTTTGTGGCAATCGGGATTTTCGTTCTTTTTGTTGTAGTGTTTTCTTAGACATTTTGAATAGAGAGAATTGTGAGATTTTGTGGATTGGAGTGTGTTAATATGTTGTATATTTATAAGGTAGTTTAAAAGGTTTATTTATTTATTTATTTTTTTCAAACGTTCAAAACCAAATGGCGAGTTCTATTTATTTTTTATTTTTTTGTTTCAAACGGCACAAATGTAACGGTCCAAGATTAAATGCAACTGATAAATATTCGATCGAGTATGCGACCAACATTCCAAAAAAATGTGCCCCGATCGATTGGGAATCAATCGTGTGAGTCGATCGTCATGTGTTACTGTGAGTAGCCTTAAGGAGCACTCCCAAGTATTGAAGTACATATCTTGTTTGTCAAGAGTCTTTAATATCTAGCAACGGAAACCGTAGTCCAGTTAGTTGGGCAGATACTGGGCCGTTTTGTAATAGGCCGACAACGTATTTAGCTTTAAACAAGGAAAGTGAAATAATTAATTATTGCATTTACAAATAATGAAAAGTAAATAACAATATTGTATTTTGTCTACTAGTAAAATATAAAATTACCTTCTCAACTCATTGTTACAAACTGTCTTTATTATTTTATAGACTTAGGAAGTGTATTATGCCGTGCTAAGCCTGGCCCATGGAGTTTGTATATGTGGTTCTCGAAAATGTATAAATGTCTGCTTTTTAATAAACTTCAAAACTAATCAATATTTAAAATCGATCGATTGGTTATGCAACAAAAGTATCATTCTATTTGATATAAAAGATTTGACAAGCAATATATTTATAACTACAATAAAAAAATGTCTTGTTGTAGTTGGTAGATTGATAGATAGCTACAATGAATTTTCATTTCTCATTTTCGAAAACAACTTTTACATCCACAAATAAAATGAATATATTTAACTTTGGTTATAATTGCATCGGTAACGTTATATGTCATTTACGTAATTATGTTAAATAATGTAAAGTATTTCGTAATATTTTGTTTTTTATATTTATCTATTCAATAATGTTAAGCAACTTCAAGTATTCACATAGTAATAACTACAAATAATTACTAACTAGTCAAAAGCAATGTTTTGGAAACATGGTCTCTAATCGATCCGATCGAGTCATTGGGTCACTGGGTTACCGGTTCAACCACCGGGTCAACCCAGTCTTCCACCATAATAAAAATAAAATAAAAATTCTAATGATAAAAAAAAATATTATATATATAAATCATGAGTATTTCATATATTGAGCCTAAAAACCATTTACTAACAAATTTAGCATGTAAATATAATTACGTCGCAAATATATATAATTAACTTTCTTTATTTGTAAAAAAATGAAAAAAAGAAAAAAAAAGAAAAAAGAAAACGTTGTCGGGTCTCGAGAACCGGGTTGACCCGGTTCCCTTCAAACCCGGCGGGTCTAACTGGGTTTGGAAAATAAGAAACCCGGTTTAATTTGACTCATTTTTTCGACACAAACCTGTTCAACCGGCCAAATCAAACCGATTTTCAAAACATTGCTCAAAACTATTGCTAATGTAAAACTTAAATTAAAAGTAAAATTGGCAATATAGTGTCATGTACAACATGCCAACAGTCCACAACTGCAAAGACTCCATCGACCATTCCTTTACTATTCTTCACTAAACTATTTTGTACGAGAAATGATTTATACACTCTCTTTTTTTATTGGGACACTCAACCATATGCATTAAACTGTTGTAGAGTTGTACTGTATATATACATTGCTTTAACAAGTTGTACACATGAGTATGCAAATCAAAACATAATGTGTGACAAACAACTATTTTACAGGTTAATACTATTTATTAAATTCATAATTATTACTTTGAAATTCACATGAGAACTTTTTACGCATAACGTTTTAGTTAAATCGCGTAAGCAAGAAATATCCTCTCGTGCACTACGACTACGTTACACTCACCATTTTTATGATGATTTTCCACCCGTTACACTCTCCATTTTGCTATTATCTTATAAATCGTTTTACTATTATCATACAAGGTACCTCATTTTCATCCTATAAACTACTTTACTACCATCTTATAAACTAATTCCTTACCCTCCTGTAAAATGATTTGTTACTACCTTATGGACTGTTTTGCTAAGTTCCGTATGAACTATTTTATTAGCATTTTATGAATCATTTTACGACTATCCTACAAACTATTTTTGCTATCGTAATATGAACTATATTACTTCTATTTTGATTAAACCAAGCATAACATCATTAGTACTCAATTAAACATAGGCTGATCACCTATTTCTAATTCAGGAAGAATCATGTTATGATGGGATATTAAAACTTTACCTAAAAACAAACTTTTACTTAAAATCTTGATGAGCAAAAATTATATATTTTATAAACAAACCATTCATAGACAATCGCGTTAATGAGCCCAGTCATTGAGAAAACTTTTATCCTAAACCTTATCATTAAAAAGCCAGCCTTATCCTACACCACGTTTTAAGCCGACAAGCCGAACTCCTATCGTTAAATTCCGCTGGAATTGTCGAAGAGGCCCCGAGTTCACTTGGGAACGAGAAGACCAAATTCGTCGAAAGCATCCACACCTCTTCGCTGACACAACCTCAACGACTAACACTGACTGAATCTCACGGACGAGATTCTTTTTAAGGGTGGTAGACTGTGACAAACTGCTATTTTCCAGGTCAATACTATTTACAATACCCATAATTATTACTTTAAAATTCACATGAGAACTTTTTATGCATAATTTATCGCGTAAGTAAGAATACCCTCTCGTGCACTACGACTCCGGACCAAATTTTTGTCTACATATTTTTAGTACATTGACACATTTACAATGCTCATTTCATTACTAGGGCAAATTTTATTTCATTACAATTACAAGGGCATATTTATTTATTTAATTTAGTTAAGTAAATAAAAGTTTTTTATAATTCATATGCATGAACAATATACCCAATACTCATACTAATAATTTTTATTACATTCCTACACATATTAGAGTGTTACAAAATTTCAAGAAATATTTTATTTCACCATTTGGTATTTATTTTATTATAAATACTTAAATGACATATAATTACTTTAAATTAATTTATCACTAGACAATACATTTTAAATATCTAATGCCTACTCAAAATAGATGTATACAATATTTTTACAACTACTACACTATATTTTATACTTTATACAAATATTTTCTACAAAATTGCATCAAAAATACAAATAAAACTAATGTAACTAGAAAAATTGGATTGTAACTAGATAGTTAGGAGACAACAAAATTAATTGAGGTATGGAACCCCCTTGCTTCACCTCATTTTTGGCTGATTTCTCAACCAAACACACACGCGTATAAATTTTTTTCAAACCAAATGTACTTATGTGCATTTTTAAATAAAATATCTAGACTTTTTTGCTTATAAAATAAGAACTAACACATACGTCTTTGTTATAACCTAGAAACATTTTTTAGAACTCTCCCTACATTACAAATTCCGACCAAGGGTGAGAAACAAAGAAAAATTTTAGTGGTTTGCTTATTTTGGCTTATAAAGTGCTTATTTGGGTTTATAAACTACATATTTGGAGTTCTAATTGGGTTCATATTGTTCTTGCATCTACTACTAATCCATCACCATCAAGTAAGGTTCAAAATTGTTTTTCTACTTTACTTATGCATTTTATGCCTTATTTATGTTTAATTATATGTTATTATGTTTAAATGTTTATTTAAACTATTTACATACAAATATCACCCTATATATATGTTTGTGAATTTTTATGTTTTAAACAAGTAAATATTGTTGACATAAATAAATGCCTAAAAACATTATCAATATTTATTCATATCTCTATGTTTTGATGATCACAAAATGTAAACTCATTAAAACATAAACTTATAAATTAAACAAGTACTTAGTTGTAAATATTCACTTCTACAACTAAAATCACTTAAGGTATGAATGAACTAATGCTTAATGCATCATATGATCAAAGGAACATTTTCTTTATTTCTAAACTTTTTATAAAATGTCAAAAACATTTTATATATTTTTGAAAAACAATTTTGGTATTAAATAAAAATGTTTAATCTTTTATAAAAACATGAATTCAAATTTTTAACCAAAATCAGTAAAAATGTTCTAGAAAAACCTTCCCCACAAAAGGACAAAATTGGCCAACGTTCAGTAGGGGCGGCCCCCTTAATTTTGCTAGGCGGCCCCCTTAATTATTAAGGGGACTGCCCCCGCTCCAGTAGGCCTCCAGCTGTCCAGTTTTTCTCCTATAAATACCAGCATTCTCCTGGATTTTTACTCACCCTTTTGCACTAAAACTTTCTGTTATAGATCTCATTCCATATCTTCAAAAAAACCTTTGATCATGTAATCTTAAGCATTGGTTTCCAAGTGATCCAAGCTTCCACCATCCAAGTGCAAAAGAAGAATACTTCTATCAATCTAAACTAGAAGTATTACAACTTAGTAGCATCTTGTTATTCAAGTTGTTTGTTTTTATACCTTGTATATCATTCATTCATTTGTGTATAAGGTGTGGGTGAACATAAGTGACTAGATATGTATAGTGTGTAAGTAGTGAAGAAGGTGTATAAGTTGTTGTGGTGTAAAGAAGTCATGTAGAAGTTGTAAAGCCGTGGTGTAGAAGTTGTGAAGCCGTGGTGCAGATGTCGTGAAGCCGTTGCTTAGAAGTTGTGAAGTCATCATGTAGAAGTCGTGAAGCCGTTGCTTAGAAGTTATGAAGTCGTCATGTAGAAGTTGTGAAGCCATAGCTTAGAAGTTGTGAAGTCCTAGTCGTGAAGTCCTAGTGTTGAAGTCGTTAAGCCGTAGCATAGGAGTTGTGAAGCGGTCGTGTTGAAGTTGTGAAGTCTTGGTCGTGAAGCCGTAGCTTAGAAGTTGTGAAGTCGTGGTCGTGAAGCCGTAGCTTAGAAGGTGTGAAGTCGTGGTCGTGAAGCCGTAGCTTAGGAGTTGTGAAGTCGTCGTGTAAAAGTCGTGGAGCCGTTGTGTAGAAGTCGTGAAGCCGTTGTGTTGAAGTCGTGAAGTCGTCGTGAATAAGTTGTGTACAAGTTGTGTTGTGAAGTTGTGAGATTGGTTCTAGCTACGATTAGAACTCGATATTTAGCTTTGTTTCGTTAAACCCGTGTAAGCCAAATTCGTGTAAGGTTTTCTCCGCCATAAGGGAGCTTATTGAAGTTGTGAAGAAAACTCTCGAGCAAGGTGTGCTCGGGGAGTGGAGTAGGGTAAGGAAGGTGTCCTTGTAGCCGAACCACTACAAATCTCTCGTGTCTCGGTTAGATCTTTCCATACCTTATTTATTTCTTTACTTGCATCGTCATTACTTTCATACACATAGGCTTATATAATTGCTAGTATTAATTAGAGGTCAACTTCACATAAAGATCAATTTGAAAATCCATTCAAGAAATCAAAACTTTTACAATCAATTTAAAAGAATACATATATAACTAATAATTAGATTTAAGTTTTATTTTTCATAACAAACTTGAATCTAAGTTTTTAAAATTAAACAAAGGTTTTATAATAAATTAAAAAGACGTAAAACTATTCAACCCCCTTCTAGTTTTCCACAATTGGTATCAAGAGCCACGTCAATCAAGATCTTTAAAATATACTGTATTTTAAAACTTGAATCGATCTATGGAATTCGAAAAATATCTAGAAGGGGAATCTTTGCTAAAACCACCACTATTTGAAAACTATACTTTTCTTGAATGGAAAAATAAATTTGAAACTTATGTGAAATCAATTGATCTAGATCTTTGGCATGTCATTTCGATTGGTGATTTTGAAAGTCAAACAAAAACATATTTTGAAAGTTAAACAAAAACTGATTTTGAAAATCAAACAAAAACGGATTTTGAAAGACAAACAAAAACGGATTTTGAAAGTCAAATTGATTATTTGAAAACAAAGAATGAAATAAATAATAAAGCTAAAATAATTATTTATAAAACCTTGCCGAAAGTTGAATATGAAAGAATATTCTTCTGTAAAACGGCAAATGATATTTGAAAAAGTTTCTTAAACTTTCATCAAGAAAAATGTCAAGCCAAAGATGAGGATTTTGATCTTGTACATGAATTAGTTATCTTAGAAAATTTAATAGATAAACATTTAGATAAAATAGATACATGTGCTACTAGTTCAAATGTTGTTAATGAAGGTGTTAGCGACGACGACTACATGAATCAACTCCAAAGTGAACTCAATTCAAGATCATGGAGTGACACAGACGAAGGAGAAGATCATCATCCGACTCACCTATCATTCACACGTCGATCATCATCTGAGATATTACGAAGAAAAGCTAGGACGTGAGGTAAGTTCTCTTTTTAAATTTCATAAGTAACTACTTCATGCATATAATCTTATTAATGCCTTAGGATACGCTTAGTCTGATAGGTTGCTTTGCCTTTACACTTTAGTTATATTCGTTCTGTGGCTTAATGAACTAGAAACTCTTTAGTTAGCCCCCCTAAGTATTAGTTAACCAAGCAATCTTCATATTTGGTACTCTTCGATAGGTAAATTTAGGAACTTAATTTCTTCTAAAAAGAGAATGACTACTGGAGAATCTATTGACTAGAAACTCAATTTGACCTAACGGTTGAATTGCTTCTATGTGAGAAGTTGGGTGTGTGTAACCCGTAAAAACGGTCGTGTTTAGCCTGAATTGAGCACCACTAGTAATAGTCTCATACTCATTCTCCAACTTGAATACATTATTCTTCCTAAATATACCTAACGATAGTTTACTGTTATGAACTTTGCTTTTCACTAGAGCTTTTCATTCCTAGATGTATGTCATCCTGCATATATAAAATTTCTAGATGTTTACTTGCTCCTATGTGATTTGACTGCATGCCTTCATAATTATTTGTTTAGTTGAATGCATTGTCATTATAATAGTTTTTGTTTTTCTCTAACTACTCTGACATGATGTATTTTTGTATTTAGTCATAATACATGCGTAAATGTCATAGGATATGTAGAAAGAGGTAGCATGTGACAATAGACTTGAGCATGAGATCTTTTATAAACCATTATTTTTAAACCTATAATTAATGGGACTTATTTTTAAATTTGCAAAACCTTCACATTTTGGAAAAAATAATTTTTCAAAAGATTATGACACATTTCTATTTTACATATTTCACCATCCTACCTTTCTTCCAAACTTGTGTCCATAATTACGTGTTTATCAAAACCAAAGATTGGAAAAATATGTTTTCTTTCCTCATAAAAACATTTTGAAATAAAACCAAAACTATTTCATTAAAATATTTTTCACATCCACATAAAAACCCACTTTCAAACATTGTTGAATAATGCCAAAAACATGTCTTTAAATCATGCATGGTGATCTCATATCTGTCATCTATATTTATGTATATGACATTTATAAGTGAACAAAATTTGAAAATAACCATAATTTATTCACTAAGACCTCACTTGGTACAAGTCTAGAAGTCCATGCTATCACAACTCTACATTCCCATGCACATAGATATTCATTAGGATTATTTAACTAGCTTATTAATCTTCCTAAATATGATACTATGAATTACTTGGTGCTATGTAGTGTTTTCTTGTCTAACATATATATGTTACATGCTAAATGAGTTGCTTGCATGCTAGATAATAATGTCTAATGAATATGCTTAGCATACATAAGTTATTAAATCCTAAATTGCCTCAAAAGAAGTTGGACTTGCTTGAAACTAAACCCAAAAACACAACCCTTTCAAAATTTTCTGCCAAAAACCCATTTCCAGTAACCTGGAAATCAGCAGATGGGCGGCCCCCTTAATTCATTAGGCGGCCCCCTTAATATTTAAGGGGACCGGCCATCTGATGGTCGAAGGTGCTGCTCCCCTTTTCTATTTTTTAGCCCATTTTATCCTATACTTCCCAAAATTCACAAACACATTTTGTCACAAACCACTCACCAAAATTTACCTTCCACAATCACATCATCACTACACCATAAACACCCAACTCCATCATAAATGCTCATCCATATCATCCATCCAAACATGTCATCATCTAACCACCCAAAATCCAAGCCTTCAAGAGTTGCTAAAATCTCAGTGAGGCCCATTTGGAGGAGGAAGCTTGACATTTGCCATAACCCAACAAATGATGTTGTTCAAACTCAACCAACACCTAAACCTCATCCTAGACCCTTTCACACACATAACCAATCATCCATATGTCCACCTTCATTCACTCATAATTACCCAAGTTCACAAATGTCTCCACCACCAAAAGTGTCACCACCACTTCCACCAAATAACAACCACTCTCCATCATCATCACCTTCCACTCAACACTTGAAGTTCATTGAAGAACTCAAGGAAGCCCATGAGCTTAATGCTCTCCTTGCTTTGCACCTTGCTCAAAGCAACTTAAACCCATCACCATCCATATCACCATCATCACCACATCACTTGAGTCAAATTGAGAAACATGTCAACAATTGTCCTTGTTGCATCTTTCTCCAAAATCAAACCATCATTACCATCATCACCATCCATCTCACCATCATTACCATCATCACCACATCACTCGAGTCAAATTGAGAAACATGTCAACAATAGTCCTTGTTGCATCTTTCTCCAAAATCAAACCATCACCTTAAATGAGCGTCTCACTTGGATTGAGTATCTTCTCACTAGATCTAATCCAACACCACCACTTGAACAACATCAAAACCCTCATTCAACATGGTCAAGTCCAAGCTTTCCACCTCCAAATCCTCTATCAACACTCTCTCCAACATCCATACACCCAAACTTACAACCCCATTAATCCAACATTTTTTACCCCCTCTTTACCATCATCCATCCAAAATCATCCAAGTTTTCATATCTCAAGCAAGTCCAATGGATCTCTTAGGCAATTTAAAATTTTCTACTTATTGCATGCTATAAGCAAAATATGTGTTGTATCAATAATTATGTTTTTAACATAATTATTTTCAACTAATGAATGCTTTATGTCTTGTCTTTAATATATGATTGTTATGCTTATTGCTTGTATACTTGATATCATGATATATATACATGCTTGATGATTAATAACATGCTTATTCCATAATATGTTTTAAATGTATGCATGCGTAATTAACATGTTTATGTCACTATTTAATCATTCTTGATGTACATGATTCAAATGGAGCTTGCTGCAAAAACACCCTAAAAATGACCCTTTTCTGGAAATTTTTCAAATTTGGTCGCCTGGGAAAACACCAGATGGGCGGCCCCCTTAATTCCCTAGGCGGTCCCCTTAATTTTAAGGCGGCCGGCCTACAATTAAGGGGACCGGCCATCTGGGCAGTAAAATTTACTGTTTTCTTTTGCATCTTGCGACCCCTTTTATCTAGCCCCAGCTACCATTTCTCTTAAAAGACGAACTGGTATTGGAATTTTACCACAAAACCTCCAAACCTTACCTAAATCAACCATCACCTCCATCAAAACACCCATTTTCATCCCTTGAACACATGCTTAACAACCAACCTCCACCACAACCTCCACCATTTTCACCCACTACACCACCACAACCTTCATTCTCACCAAATTAAGCATATGCAATGCTTAATCAAAAATAATTTTTCAAATCATTTTGTGTGCAAGCCCCATGAAAGATCATGTACTCCTAGAATTATTATGTAGATTGCATTACTTACTAGCTAATGTAGGATTGAATATAATCTTAGATGGTTGTGTATTGATACACAACATTTTTAATGAATGTCTTTATATGCATGCTTATTTTTGCCATATATATGCTTGTGCTTCTAATATTTTTCTTGCAAGTATTCCATGTATCGATTTCTTGGTGCCCTCAAACGAGGGGGAGCACACATCAAGGGGTAGTTCTCGTTTCGACAAATTTTGTCTCTAAAACTTGTCGGCTTAACCTTTTTGATTCTACAAAAAGGGGGAGAAGTGAATGTAAACTCACTAAATACTTGTCCAAAAATAAACTTTTTGGTTTAATGAGTTTAGGTTTTGTAATCATCAAAAATGGGGAGATTGTTGACATAAATAAATGCCTAAAAACATTATCAATATTTATTCATATCTCTATGTTTTGATGATCACAAAATGTAAACTCATTAAAACATAAACTTATAAATTAAACAAGTACTTAGTTGTAAATATTCACTTCTACAACTAAAATCACTTAAGGTATGAATGAACTAATGCTTAATGCATTATATGATCAAAGGAACATTTTCTTTATTTCTAAACTTTTTATAAAATGTCAAAAACATTTTATATATTTTTGAAAAACAATTTTGGTATTAAATAAAAATGTTTAATCTTTTATAAAAACATGAATTCAAATTTTTAACCAAAATCAGTAAAAATGTTCCAGAAAAACCTTCCCCACAAAAGGACAAAATTGGCCAACGTTCAGTAGGGGCGGCCCCCTTAATTTTGCTAGGCGGCCCCCTTAATGTTTATTTAAACTATTTACATACAAATATCACCCTATATATATGTTTGTGAATTTTTATGTTTTAAACAAGTAAATATTGTTGACATAAATAAATGCCTAAAAACATTATCAATATTTATTCATATCTCTATGTTTTGATGATCACAAAATGTAAACTCATTAAAACATAAACTTATAAATTAAACAAGTACTTAGTTGTAAATATTCACTTCTACAACTAAAATCACTTAAGGTATGAATGAACTAATGCTTAATGCATCATATGATCAAAGGAACATTTTCTTTATTTCTAAACTTTTTATAAAATGTCAAAAACATTTTATATATTTTTGAAAAACAATTTTGGTATTAAATAAAAATGTTTAATCTTTTATAAAAACATGAATTCAAATTTTTAACCAAAATCAGTAAAAATGTTCTAGAAAAACCTTCCCCACAAAAGGACAAAATTGGCCAACGTTCAGTAGGGGCGGCCCCCTTAATTTTGCTAGGCGGCCCCCTTAATTATTAAGGGGACTGCCCCCGCTCCAGTAGGCCTCCAGCTGTCCAGTTTTTCTCCTATAAATACCAGCATTCTCCTGGATTTTTACTCACCCTTTTGCACTAAAACTTTCTGTTATAGATCTCATTTCATATCTTCAAAAAACCCTTTGATCATGTAATCTTAAGCATTGGTTTCCAAGTGATCTAAGCTTCCACCATCCAAGTGCAAAAGAAGAATACTTCTATCAATCTAAACTAGAAGTATTACAACTTAGTAGCATCTTGTTATTCAAGTTGTTTGTTTTGTATACCTTGTATATCATTCATTCATTTGTGTATAAGGTGTGGGTGAACATAAGTGACTAGATATGTATAGTGTGTAAGTAGTGAAGAAGGTGTATAAGTTGTTGTGGTGTAAAGAAGTCATGTAGAAGTTGTAAAGCCGTGGTGTAGAAGTTGTGAAGCCGTGGTGCAGATGTCGTGAAGCCGTTGCTTAGAAGTTGTGAAGTCATCATGTAGAAGTCGTGAAGCCGTTGCTTAGAAGTTGTGAAGTCATCATGTAGAAGTCGTGAAGCCGTTGCTTAGAAGTTATGAAGTCGTCATGTAGAAGTTGTGAAGCCATAGCTTAGAAGTTGTGAAGTCCTAGTCGTGAAGTCCTAGTGTTGAAGTCGTTAAGCCGTAGCATAGGAGTTGTGAAGCGGTCGTGTTGAAGTTGTGAAGTCTTGGTCATGAAGCCGTAGCTTAGAAGTTGTGAAGTCGTGGTCGTGAAGCCGTAGCTTAGAAGGTGTGAAGTCGTGGTCGTGAAGCCGTAGCTTAGGAGTTGTGAAGTCGTCGTGTAAAAGTCGTGGAGCCGTTGTGTAGAAGTCGTGAAGCCGTTGTGTTGAAGTCGTGAAGTCGTCGTGAATAAGTTGTATACAAGTTGTGTTGTGAAGTTGTGAGATTGGTTCTAGCTACGATTAGAACTCGACATTTAGCTTTGTTTCGTTAAACCCGTGTAAGCCAAATTCGTGTAAGGTTTTCTCCGCCATAAGGGAGCTTATTGAAGTTGTGAAGAAAACTCTCGAGCAAGGTGTGCTCGGGGAGTGGAGTAGGGTAAGGAAGGTGTCCTTGTAGCCGAACCACTACAAATCTCTCGTGTCTCGGTTAGATCTTTCCATACCTTATTTATTTCTTTACTTGCATCGTCATTACTTTCATACACATAGGCTTATATAATTGCTAGTATTAATTAGAGGTCAACTTCACATAAAGATCAATTTGAAAATCCATTCAAGAAATCAAAACTTTTACAATCAATTTAAAAGAATACATATATAACTAATAATTAGATTTAAGTTTTATTTTTCATAACAAACTTGAATCTAAGTTTTTAAAATTAAACAAAGGTTTTATAATAAATTAAAAAGACGTAAAACTATTCAACCCCCTTCTAGTTTTCCACAATTGGTATCAAGAGCCACGTCAATCAAGATCTTTAAAATATACTGTATTTTAAAACTTGAATCGATCTATGGAATTCGAAAAATATCTAGAAGGGGAATCTTTGCTAAAACCACCACTATTTGAAAACTATACTTGGCGTGTTGCTAGACACTAACCATTGCTTGTATAATTACTTGATTATTATGACGTCGCAAGTGGGAGCTGTTGGGATATGCTCGTGTCATAATTACTAATTATATGGCTAGACATATGTGAGCCTATGGGGTCACACACATATACACTGAGGTGCCACTTTATATATCGTGTTTATTGTATATACGACATATAAATAACCGTACGTAACCAGGAACCACTATTGGGCTTCTAATGACTAAGTAATGGACTTAGTCTATTAGACTTGGACAACAAATGGTGAGCCCATTTGGAACCCATAAGTGGCCGGCCCATGGATTAAAAGAAAGGGATGAGATTGGTTTTAATTTAGGTGATATATTAAATATGATCTCCTAATTACAAGGATAACTAACAACCATCTTTTCTCACTTCCTTTTTGGATCTCACGGCAAAGAAGAAAAATAGGACCTAGGGTTTTATTTTTTTAATCACCTTTGTATCTTGATTATTCAAAGGTGTTTGATCGGTTACGGGTTAAAGACTAGCATCATTGTGGCATACAAGGAAGTGTAGTGTGGATATTCATAGAGGTGATCTCCATTGATCACTTGGGTTTCTCATTCTAGTCGATTCATAAGTTTTGGTGGTGACTCCCGGATCACGCTACAAAGGTATAACTTATGTGTTTATTTTTTATTGATTGATCATATGGCTATATGGATCCTTGTGGGTGATGTATTCCGCTGCGTGTATTTATTTGATATGTTATTATATTGCTACATCACCTATAGTGCCTCATATGATCATCATGTATGCGTAAAAATGGCTAAAAACATGGTTTTTTAATGGATTTAAAAGTGTGATTTTAAAACAGCCCCTAGGGCTTGTATATTCTGAATATGTCGACTTTAATAAGGTCTTAAGATCTGGACTTTTTGATCCTATGGCCATTTGTTATGCATACGTTGTTTGTTTACTTGATCGGTACCCGTAAAATGGCCTAAAAACGCGTTTTTTGGAAGATTTTTAACCCGATTTCAAATCAGCCCATGAGGCTTATTTTTCTGTGATAAAATGGTGTTAAGAAGGTCCTAACATCAGTGGGGTTTGAGTATTTGGCCATTTGTCACGCGTACCATTCGGGGTTTTAATTATTGTTAATTATTTCTTCGATTCGTTGGCTAACAATTTAATTCTTGTTATTTATTTTGTTTTCCATGGAAAATACATGCATGTTTGTCCATGGAGTTAGCCAACACCATGTAATAATCTTTATTTGAATGTATTATTATGTGTTCATATGCAAAGCCGATGAAAACCTAGACCACTTGTGCGTTGTGATTGTGATTATTCATAGAGGTGATCTTCCTGGGCATTTCTTGAATGGAAAAATAAATTTGAAACTTATGTGAAATCAATTGATCTAGATCTTTGGCATGTAATTTCGATTGGTGATTTTGAAAGTCAAACAAAAACATATTTTGAAAGTTAAACAAAAACTGATTTTGAAAATCAAACAAAAACGGATTTTGAAAGACAAACAAAAACGGATTTTGAAAGTCAAATTGATTATTTGAAAACAAAGAATGAAATAAATAATAAAGCTAAAATAATTATTTATAAAACCTTGCCGAAAGTTGAATATGAAAGAATATTCTTCTGTAAAACGGAAAATGATATTTGAAAAAGTTTCTTAAACTTTCATCAAGAAAAATGTCAAGCCAAAGATGAGGATTTTGATCTTGTACATGAATTAGTTATCTTAGAAAATTTAATAGATAAACATTTAGATAAAATAGATACATGTGCTACTAGTTCAAATGTTGTTAATGAAGGTGTTAGCGACGACGACTACATGAATCAACTCCAAAGTGAACTCAATTCAAGATCATGGAGTGACACAGACGAAGGAGAAGATCATCATCCGACTCACCTATCATTCACACGTCGATCATCATCTGAGATATTACGAAGAAAAGCTAGGACGTGAGGTAAGTTCTCTTTTTAAATTTCATAAGTAACTACTTCATGCATATAATCTTATTAATGCCTTAGGATACGCTTAGTCTGATAGGTTGCTTTGCCTTTACACTTTAGTTATATTCGTTCTGTGGCTTAATGAACTAGAAACTCTTTAGTTAGCCCCCCTAAGTATTAGTTAACCAAGCAATCTTCATATTTGGTACTCTTCGATAGGTAAATTTAGGAACTTAATTTCTTCTAAAAAGAGAATGACTACTGGAGAATCTATTGACTAGAAACTCAATTTGACCTAACGGTTGAATTGCTTCTATGTGAGAAGTTGGGTGTGTGTAACCCGTAAAAACGGTCGTGTTTAGCCTGAATTGAGCACCACTAGTAATAGTCTCATACTCATTCTCCAACTTGAATACATTATTCTTCCTAAATATACCTAACGATAGTTTACTGTTATGAACTTTTCTTTTCACTAGAGCTTTTCATTCCTAGATGTATGTCATCCTGCATATATAAAATTTCTAGATGTTTACTTGCTCCTATGTGATTTGACTGCATGCCTTCGTAATTATTTGTTTAGTTGAATGCATTGTCATTATAATAGTTTTTGTTTTTCTCTAACTACTCTGACATGATGTATTTTTGTATTTAGTCATAATACATGCGTAAATGTCATAGAATATGTAGAAAGAGGTAGCATGTGACAATAGACTTGAGCATGAGATCTTTTATAAACCATTATTTTTAAACCTATAATTAATGGGACTTATTTTTAAATTTGCAAAAACTTCACATTTTGGAAAAATAATTTTTCAAAAGATTATGACACATTTCTATTTTACATATTTCACCATCCTACCTTTCTTCCAAACTTGTGTCCATAATTACGTGTTTATCAAAACCAAAGATTGGAAAAATATGTTTTCTTTCCTCATAAAAACATTTTGAAATAAAACCAAAACTATTTCATTAAAATATTTTTCACATCCACATAAAAACCCACTTTCAAACATTGTTGAATAATGCCAAAAACATTTCTTTAAATCATGCATGGTGATCTCATATCTGTCATCTGTATTTATGTATGTGACATTTATAAGTGAACTAAATTTGAAAATAACCATAATTTATTCACTAAGACCTCACTTGGTACAAGTCTAGAAGTCCATGCTATCACAACTCTACATTCCCATGCACATAGATATTCATTAGGATTATTTAACTAGCTTATTAATCTTCCTAAATATGATACTATGAATTACTTGGTGCTATGTAGTGTTTTCTTGTCTAACATATATATGTTACATGCTAAATGAGTTGCTTGCATGCTAGATAATAATGTCTAATGAATATGCTTAGCATACATAAGTTATTAAATCCTAAATTGCCTCAAAAGAAGTTGGACTTGCTTGAAACTAAACCCAAAAACACAACCCTTTCAAAATTTTCTGCCAAAAACCCATTTCCAGTAACCTGGAAATCAGCAGATGGGCGGCCCCCTTAATTCATTAGGCGGCCCCCTTAATATTTAAGGGGACCGGCCATCTGATGGTCGAAGGTGCTGCTCCCCTTTTCTATTTTTTAGCCCATTTTATCCTATACTTCCCAAAATTCACAAACACATTTTGTCACAAACCACTCACCAAAATTTACCTTCCACAATCACATCATCACTACACCATAAACACCCAACTCCATCATAAATGCTCATCCATATCATCCATCCAAACATGTCATCATCTAACCACCCAAAATCCAAGCCTTCAAGAGTTGCTAAAATCTCAGTGAGGCCCATTTGGAGGAGGAAGCTTGACATTTGCCATAACCCAACAAATGATGTTGTTCAAACTCAACCAACACCTAAACCTCATCCTAGACCCTTTCACACACATAACCAATCATCCATATGTCCACCTTCATTCACTCATAATTACCCAAGTTCACAAATGTCTCCACCACCAAAAGTGTCACCACCACTTCCACCAAATAACAACCACTCTCCATCATCATCACCTTCCACTCAACACTTGAAGTTCATTGAAGAACTCAAGGAAGCCCATGAGCTTAATGCTCTCCTTGCTTTGCACCTTGCTCAAAGCAACTTAAACCCATCACCATCCATATCACCATCATCACCACATCACTTGAGTCAAATTGAGAAACATGTCAACAATTGTCCTTGTTGCATCTTTCTCCAAAATCAAACCATCATTCCCATCATCACCATCCATCTCACCATCATTACCATCATCACCACATCACTCGAGTCAAATTGAGAAACATGTCAACAATAGTCCTTGTTGCATCTTTCTCCAAAATCAAACCATCACCTTAAATGAGCGTCTCACTTGGATTGAGTATCTTCTCACTAGATCTAATCCAACACCACCACTTGAACAACATCAAAACCCTCATTCAACATGGTCAAGTCCAAGCTTTCCACCTCCAAATCCTCTATCAACACTCTCTCCAACATCCATACACCCAAACTTACAACCCCATTAATCCAACATTTTTTACCCCCTCTTTACCATCATCCATCCAAAATCATCCAAGTTTTCATATCTCAAGCAAGTCTAATGGATCTCTTAGGCAATTTAAAATTTTCTACTTATTGCATGCTATAAGCAAAATATGTGTTGTATCAATAATTATGTTTTTAACATAATTATTTTCAACTAATGAATGCTTTATGTCTTGTCTTTAATATATGATTGTTATGCTTATTGCTTGTATACTTGATATCATGATATATATACATGCTTGATGATTAATAACATGCTTATTCCATAATATTTTTTTAAATGTATGCATGCGTAATTAACATGTTTATGTCACTATTTAATCATTCTTGATGTACATGATTCAAATGGAGCTTGCTGCAAAAACACCCCTAAAAATGACCCTTTTCTGGAAATTTTTCAAATTTGGTCGCCTGGGAAAACACCAGATGGGCGGCCCCCTTAATTCCCTAGGCGGTCCCCTTAATTTTAAGGCGGCCGGCCTACAATTAAGGGGACCGGCCATCTGGGCAGTAAAATTTACTGTTTTCTTTTGCATCTTGCGACCCCTTTTATCTAGCCCCAGCTACCATTTCTCTTAAAAGACGAACTGGTATTGGAATTTTACCACAAAACCTCCAAACCTTACCTAAATCAACCATCACCTCCATCAAAACACCCATTTTCATCCCTTGAACACATGCTTAACAACCAACCTCCACCACAACCTCCACCATTTTCACCCACTACACCACCACAACCTTCATTCTCACCAAATTAAGCATATGCAATGCTTAATCAAAAATAATTTTTCAAATCATTTTGTGTGCAAGCCCCATGAAAGATCATGTACTCCTAGAATTATTATGTAGATTGCATTACTTACTAGCTAATGTAGGATTGAATATAATCTTAGATGGTTGTGTATTGATACACAACATTTTTAATGAATGTCTTTATATGCATGCTTATTTTTGCCATATATATGCTTGTGCTTCTAATATTTTTCTTGCAAGTATTCCATGTATCGATTTCTTGGTGCCCTCAAACGAGGGGGAGCACACATCAAGGGGGAGTTCTCGTTCCGACAAATTTTGTCTCTAAAACTTGTCGGCTTAACCTTTTTGATTCTACAAAAAGGGGGAGAAGTGAATGTAAACTCACTAAATACTTGTCCAAAAATAAACTTTTTGGTTTAATGAGTTTAGGTTTTGTAATCATCAAAAATGGGGAGATTGTTGACATAAATAAATGCCTAAAAACATTATCAATATTTATTCATATCTCTATGTTTTGATGATCACAAAATGTAAACTCATTAAAACATAAACTTATAAATTAAAAAAGTACTTAGTTGTAAATATTCACTTCTACAACTAAAATCACTTAAGGTATGAATGAACTAATGCTTAATGCATTATATGATCAAAGGAACATTTTCTTTATTTCTAAACTTTTTATAAAATGTCAAAAACATTTTATATATTTTTGAAAAACAATTTTGGTATTAAATAAAAATGTTTAATCTTTTATAAAAACATGAATTCAAATTTTTAACCAAAATCAGTAAAAATGTTCCAGAAAAACCTTCCCCACAAAAGGACAAAATTGGCCAACGTTCAGTAGGGGCGGCCCCCTTAATTTTGCTAGGCGGCCCCCTTAATTATTAAGGGGACCGCCCCCGCTCCAGTAGGCCTCCAGCTGTCCAGTTTTTCTCCTATAAATACCAGCATTCTCCTGGATTTTTACTCACCCTTTTGCACTAAAACTTTCTGTTATAGATGTCATTCCATATCTTCAAAAAAACCTTTGATCATGTAATCTTAAGCATTGGTTTCCAAGTGATCCAAGCTTCCACCATCCGAGTGCAAAAGAAGAATACTTCTATCAATCTAAACTAGAAGTATTACAACTTAGTAGCATCTTGTTATTCAAGTTGTTTGTTTTGTATACCTTGTATATCATTCATTCATTTGTGTATAAGGTGTGGGTGAACATAAGTGACTAGATATGTATAGTGTGTAAGTAGTTGATGAAGCAAAAAGTGTACCGCTTTTAAGGGGTCATTTAAGCCCTAAATCGTATTTATTTGATCAAATATTGCCCTAAATCGTTCCTTTTGTCATTTTAGGTACTTTTGAGAAGAAATCTGGAAAAGGAAGCATTTTGGACGTTTTTGGAGCATTAAAGTGAAGAAAACGACAAAGTCTCAAAATCATGCTAAAAGTTACCTTTGACGGCGTCAGGATTATCCCTGGACGGCGTCATGGCTTGGCAAGAAAAGGTGGATGTGAAAATTACTCATGATAAGCCAGGGAAATTTGCATGGGAATTCTGACGGCGTCACGCTTTAATCTGATCAAGGTCGTCACGGCTTAATTTAAAGAGGGACGGCGTCACCCCTAAATCTGACGGCGTCAAGCCTTGATAAGCCAGAACGGATTTTGGAGAGCTAAAGAGGGACGGCGTCAAGAAGGTCATCCGGGAACCCTAAAAGCGGCGAGGTGACGGCGTCACACTCCATAACGTGACGCCGTCAGATCTGAAAGTCTATATATAGTTTTGCAATTTTTTGTCATTAGTGTGGAACTTATTGTGGAACTTATTGGGGAACTTTGTGTGTGAAAACCCTAAGACGAATTTGGCAGCTTTTTCAAGGCTTTTTGCCTTGAGATCTTCCATGTTACATTGAAGATAAGTTATCAATTAATCATTCAATATGTCTATGTGTTGTTTGATTCTATCTTGTTCTTGTCTTTTGTTTAACATGCTAGGCTAGATTTATCTTGTGTTTGCTTAGATCTAATGAAACCTAGCTATTGATTATTGGTTATTAGTGTGTTATTAGTTGTATTGGATGATTGTTCATCTATGTTAGGCTTAAGAAAACTGGCTAACTTCCTATTCGGTAACTTGCTTGAACGTCTTAAGAAACATGAACCAATGCGTACTAAGGTTTTTATGGTTGTATTTAATGCACAAGCGAATTCTAGTGATCTCATGTTAGGAGCTTCCTAGCCGGCTCGACATAGGAGTGAAGTAGGAGCTTGTAGAGTTGGGGAAGTACGTACGCCACCCCACGATTGGTATTAAGGAATACACCCGTCATCCACGCAATTAATACACACTAATCAACCGGTAAAAGATAGTTAGGGAGTAAGGAAATCTAAGTAAACACATTTCTCTCCACATAAGTTTTCACCAACCTTTTCATTTTCAGTTATTTTATTTTATTTGCATTCGTAGTTATTTGGGTTAGTTGACTAGCAACTAATTCCGCCCACTCTTTCAAACCCGAGATTTTACTTGCTTTCATAAAAATATAAAAACATAAAAAGAATCTTCTCTCACCCTTAGACCTATTAGAGTAGTTTTTCATACCTAACGAACACTATTCCCTGTGGAGAACGATCAATCCCCTGTACTTACCACTACACTATACTACATCGGTCAGGTACACTGCCTGGTGGGGTTGTAAGCCTCTTGAGATCCCTCGAGAGGTAAAACTTGTTGTAAGGTTGCAAAACCACGCATCAAGTTTTTGGCGCCGTTGCCGGGGAATAGTTATTGTTTAGGTTGAATTTTTATTTTATAGGTCTACTCACTAGATTCCTTTCTAGTGAGATTTTTATTTTATTTTTTTTAGGTTTTCTTTAGTCTATCTTTTTCTTTGTGTGTTTGTTCGTAATTTCCATTGACTCTTCCGTTCACCATTATGGAGTACGCGAATCCACCATACCACCAACCACAAAGGCCATTCTACCCTATTGACATCTCGAATTTCAAACAATATCGAGATGAACCCATATATGATGCATGGAACTCGTTTTAGAAATTTACTCCGAAAATTCCCTCATCATAGTTTCGCTTTAGCATCCCTAACCCGAACCTTTTACTATCGTGTTGGCCAATATGACCAAATGCGCATTGAGGATTTTTCCAATGGGGACTTTAGGGAATTAAGTGCTGAAGAAGCATGGGATGCCATAGAAGATTGTGCCCAATATTATTATAGGGTAGACAACCCAACAAACGTTAGTACAAGTCAATTGAATATAAATTTCCTGGATCATGAAACAAGTTTGTTTGGGGATGAATACATTAGTGTTGAGATACCTAAGTGGTTGTCATGTAATGCCATAGTACAAAACAAACACATAGGTGACCTTGATGTGATGGAGGATTTAGCCGAACATGATCACAGTGATAAAAAAGACCTAGGTTTTATGATCGATGACGATGAATCTCAAGAAACACATGATGAATCTTTTGGGCAATTTGAATATAGCAGTCAGAATATTGAGGATGATCCTTATGATTCGGATATAGAAGTTGAGATGCCTAGAGAAGCACTTGAGATACTAGGGAAAATGTTAGGGTTAGATTCTACTAAAACACATGATGAGGATATAGGTGATCTTGACACAAGGAATGATGAGGTAAGTAACATAAGCCCACCAAGTACCCCACAAGTCCTACCATCATTTGAGGCATACACACCGCCCGTGACTTACCCGGAAGATGTAGAAGGGACTATAGGAACCCCAATTGAAGTAGAACCTTTGGAAGAAACAAAACTAGAAGAAATAGGTTTGAATACTTGTAGTCATAACCTTCCTTTTAGTTCAATGGAAGTTCCTAGTTTTGATGAACCGGAGCCTAAACCAAAACCGTTACCTAATCTTCCATACTTAGATGTGAACTTAGGAATTGAATTAGGTCCCGATCCACCCATCAAACCATATAGTCCGGGTAGTTTTATGTTGAAGGTAGTAGACTCTAAGCCTTGTAGAGAGGAAGCCAATATAGGAGTGAAACATGACCTTACATACTTACATCACCCATTCATGATTGATCACAAGAAACATTATAGGTTTAAACCGGGTTTATTAGGTCAAGATGGATTCCCAACTAGGAGTCTCTCGAAGTTGATAGAAGATGATCCCTTTTTAGGAGGAAACTCAAAATCACCCATTGACCAAAGTGAACTAGGCAAGGTTATGATGAAAGGAGCACACCCCTTTGAGCATATAATTCATCCACCACTCTTTCCTCACGTGGCATACTCCTACCGAGCTGGTGTGTATCGCTACTATCACCCGCACTTAATCCTAAGTGTAGGGAAAACCTCTCCTTTATCCGTTAAATAAGGGTAGAGTCAGGCTCATGACTCGAACAAAAACAAGCGCTTCTTGGGAGGCAACCCAAGCGTTATTTGTTTTATTTGCTTTGTGTGTTTATTTATTTGTTTGTTTGTTTGTTTTTATTTGTTTCCGTGTGTATGTTTAAATTTTATTATTATTGATTCATGTTCAAAACTAATTTGTGAAAATGCTTTATGTTGTTTTTAACTTCGTCTTAACTACATATAAAGGTATTTTGCAAAAGATAAGTGTAAGGGAAATCTAAATCGGTTTATTAGAACAAATGAACATGAATCGTAATAATATTAAATGAACATACATATTAGTATTTGTTTGAGTCAAATGCTTGTATCGAGTCATAATGATGTTTTGCAGGAATTCCAGGAAGTAAGGTATAGGTTTTTTCCAAAATTTTTCCGGAAACGTAACATGAGAATTCTGTCAGATCATATCTGACGGCGTCAGGCTTTACAACCTGACGGCGTCAGGTTTAATTTTCTGAAAATTTTTGAAAGTTTTGTTTTCATAAAAAGTTTTTATTAAATCTATAACTTATAATCTCCAGGAATCTGCAAAATTATCATTCCACAAGCATTATATCCTTATATATAGATTTATCCCGCCGATGTTATGCAGGTTTTCGTGTTTGTTTTCTCAGGTTTAACAGGTTATTTTGGACAAGGAAATGTTTTTGGATCAAGCTTATGGCGATGCATTAGTCATGGAGCTTCAACATTATCTTGGAAGAAGATCTAACCGTGTTACTTCATTATCCACCGAGCGAATCAGGGGAGTATTTGATTTCATTCTTTTACTTTATGCTTTACATCTTGTTATTTGAACATTGGGGACAATGTTCATCTTAAGTGTAAGGGGGGGTAAAAGTACGATTAGAGAATGCTCTTACGCTTGATTTTTATTTGTTTAATAGTAGATGTGTAATAAAACTGAGATAAATACCTGTTAGGGCAATTTTAGTGCCAAATTTAAAATTTTTTACAACATATAGGAGTGAAACTTTGATTTTAATGAGCGTCTCACGGATAGGAGTTATATGACTAGCACAAAAACCGTACCACTAAAAAATTTTCCACCCCCAAATATGTGAGGTTCGCCCCTAGAATTGGTAGGAAAAGCATTTATGCTATGATGTGTGTACCGGTAGCACTTAGATTCTAGAACTTGCGTTAGGACCATTCCGAGGCCACAAGTGAGACTACATTCGTGTAGTTAGATTTACTACATGATAAGAGGCATTAGGATTAACCCATTGTTTTACACCTGTGTTTTTGTTATAATTACATTGACTACATTGGTCAAGTAATTCTCCCATACCCTTTGCGTTGTACTCATTTTTAGTACACGATACCCCTAGTACACCCCTCAGAGCCTATCTTTTCGTTTCGACCTTTAAGCATTTTACTTAAAGGAAGAATTTGTTACACCCCACTTAAATGTACACCCAAATCGCCTTAGCCTACCTTGTATGCACTCATTTTTAGTGCATTATTGTGACAACATTTGTTTAAACCCCAAGTTAATTATCTAATTGATTACATGGTTGCTAAGTCGAGTCATATCTTTGTACATATTGTTTTGGGACGATTGGGACTCATGGGTAAAGTACTAGTGTAATGGAGTAATGGGGAAGAACATCATTTATTACCCCCATATGTGCTAAATGTTTTAAAAGTACTCCAAGTTTTTGATTATCTTAATTCGAGTCATTAGAATAGTAATTGTAAAGTTATGTAAAAGTTCAAGTGTAAGGGGAATGCAATGCCCCTATGATGTATTATTTTGGATGGTAGGGCAAGAATGTATGAAAAAAAAAAAAAAAATCAAGAAAAATACAAAAAAAATGAGAAAAAGAAAAATAGAAAAAACATACGGACTACCATCCCGTTTCATTTTATATTTATTTTATGTTTTTGTTATTTTGTTTTTAGCTTAAGATCGAGTCGAGTCTTGGCTTAGCAACATTGTATAGTACATGTAATTGATCAAGATCTTTAACTCGCCACCAGTAAAAAAATCAAGCAAATCTCAAGTGTAAGGGTATTTGATGAAGCGAAAAGTGTACCGCTTTTAAGGGGTCATTTAAGCCCTAAATCGTATTTATTTGATCAAATATTGCCCTAAATCGTTCCTTTTGTCATTTTAGGTACTTTTGAGAAGAAATCTGGAAAAGGAAGCATTTTGGACGTTTTTGGAGCATAAAAGTGAAGAAAACGACAAAGTCTCAAAATCATGCTAAAAGTTACCTTTGACGGCGTCAGGATTATCCCTGGACGGCGTCATGGCTTGGCAAGAAAAGGTGGATGTGAAAATTACTCATGATAAGCCAGGGAAATTTGCATGGGAATTCTGACGGCGTCACGCTTTAATCTGATCAAGGTCGTCACGGCTTAATTTAAAGAGGGACGGCGTCACCCCTAAATCTGACGGCGTCAAGCCTTGATAAGCCAGAACGGATTTTGGAGAGCTAAAGAGGGACGGCGTCAAGAAGGTCATCCGGGAACCCTAAAAGCGGCGAGGTGACGGCGTCACACTCCATAACGTGACGCCGTCAGATCTGAAAGTCTATATATAGTTTTGCAATTTTTTGTCATTAGTGTGGAACTTATTGTGGAACTTATTGGGGAACTTTGTGTGTGAAAACCCTAAGACGAATTTGGCAGCTTTTTCAAGGCTTTTTGCCTTGAGATCTTCCATGTTACATTGAAGATAAGTTATCAATTAATCATTCAATATATCTATGTGTTGTTTGATTCTATCTTGTTCTTGTCTTTTGTTTAACATGCTAGGCTAGATTTATCTTGTGTTTGCTTAGATCTAATGAAACCTAGCTATTGATTATTGGTTATTAGTGTGTTATTAGTTGTATTGGATGATTGTTCATCTATGTTAGGCTTAAGAAAACTGGCTAACTTCCTATTCGGTAACTTGCTTGAACGTCTTAAGAAACATGAACCAATGCGTACTAAGGTTTTTATGGTTGTATTTAATGCACAAGCGAATTCTAGTGATCCTATGTTAGGAGCTTCCTAGCCGGCTCGACATAGGAGTGAAGTAGGAGCTTGTAGAGTTGGGGAAGTACGTACGCCACCCCACGATTGGTATTAAGGAATACACCCGTCATCCACGCAATTAATACACACTAATCAACCGGTAAAAGATAGTTAGGGAGTAAGGAAATCTAAGTAAACACATTTCTCTCCACATAAGTTTTCACCAACCTTTTCATTTTCAGTTATTTTATTTTATTTGCATTCGTAGTTATTTGGGTTAGTTGACTAGCAACTAATTCCGCCCACTCTTTCAAACCCGAGATTTTACTTGCTTTCATAAAAATATAAAAACATAAAAAGAATCTTCTCTCACTCTTAGACCTATTAGAATAGTTTTTCATACCTAACGAACACTATTCCCTGTGGAGAACGATCAATCCCCCGTACTTACCACTACACTATACTACATCGGTCAGGTACACTGCCTGGTGGGGTTGTAAGCCTCTTGAGATCCCTCGAGAGGTAAAACCTGTTGTAAGGTTGCAAAACCACACATCAGTAGTGAAGAAGGTGCATAAGTTGTTGTGGTGTAAAGAAGTCATGTAGAAGTTGTAAAGCCGTGGTGTAGAAGTTGTGAAGCCGTGGTGCAGATGTCGTGAAGCCGTTGCTTAGAAGTTGTGAAGTCATCATGTAGAAGTCGTGAAGCCGTTGCTTAGAAGTTGTGAAGTCATCATGTAGAAGTCGTGAAGCCGTTGCTTAGAAGTTATGAAGTCGTCATGTAGAAGTTGTGAAGCCATAGCTTAGAAGTTGTGAAGTCCTAGTCGTGAAGTCCTAGTGTTGAAGTCGTGAAGCCGTAGCATAGGAATTGTGAAGCGGTCGTGTTGAAGTTGTGAAGTCTTGGTCGTGAAGCCGTAGCTTAGAAGTTGTGAAGTCGTGGTCGTGAAGCCGTAGCTTAGAAGGTGTGAAGTCGTGGTCGTGAAACCGTAGCTTAGGAGTTGTGAAGTTGTCGTGTAAAAGTCGTGAAGCCGTTGTGTAGAAGTCGTGAAGCCGTTGTGTTGAAGTCGTGAAGTCGTCGTGAATAAGTTGTGTACAAGTTGTGTTGTGAAGTTGTGAGATTGGTTCTAGCTACGATTAGAACTCGACATTTAGCTTTGTGTCGTTAAACCCGTGTAAGCCAAAGTCGTGTAAGGTTTTCTCCGCCATAAGGGAGCTTATTGAAGTTGTGAAGAAAACTCTCGAGCAAGGTGTGCTCGGGGAGTGGAGTAGGGCAAGGAAGGTGTCCTTGTAACCGAACCACTATAAATCTCTCGTGTCTCGGTTAGATCTTTCCATACCTTATTTATTTCTTTACTTGCATCGTCATTACTTTCATACACATAGGCTTATATAATTGCTAGTATTAATTAGAGGTCAACTTCACATAAAGATCAATTTGAAAATCCATTCAAGAAACCAAAACTTTTATAATCAATTTAAAAGAATACATATATAACTAATAATAAGATTTAAGTTTTATTTTTCATAAATAACTTGAATCTAAGTTTTTAAAAGTAAACAAAGGTTTTATAATAAATTAAAAAGACGTAAAACTATTCAACCCCCCTTCTAGTTTTCCACAAATATATACCTGACATGGTTATTGATGTGTCGTGTGTGAGTACAAGTTTTAAATTTATAAAGGTCGAATTACCGAATCTAGGAACAACACATACGAGCAAGTGAACTCGTCCGTTATAGCAAGATTATGATGGTAAGTCGGGATCGTTCGCGGGGATTTGTGTAGTGAATCGAATTGTAAGCTACTAGAAGTAAATTCCTTAACAAGTAATGACAAAAATATGATAATTCAAATGATTAAAACTGCACTTGCTTAGACTAGCATACTACTCTTTGATAAGCATGATTGTGATAACTTTGGACAACATGTTGCTCATGATAATTAGTTTGGGAAACTAATCTATTGTTTCTACAAATTAAACCTTCGTCAAGATTTTATTTATAAAAACAAGCGTTACGTCTAACCACTCAATTCAAGATCAATTCAAGGTTCATAAGTTGATGTACCTTAAACACAAAAATCTACTTTTGCTTTATCAAATAGCTTAGGAAATGGTCAATACAAAAGGTAACCGATTATAGACAAAAGGTCACAATTGATAATAAACTATTAATCTTTCGACCCTTGAAATGGTTTAACATCAATCCTATTTTTGATAGACAAAAGCATTCTCATTACAACCACAATTAACTTTCTTTGTTTAATCAAGAATAATGGGTAAAAATAATCATTCATAGACAAATGATTATAACTAGTTGAATAACAATAGTTCTTTCGACCCTTAAAATTATTAGAAACTTGTTAAACTTGATTCAACAAATGTCACTACGAAACTTAATCACAATTGGATCTTAGAATCAACTTGAAATTGAATTAAACATGTTATCACAATCATACGCAAATCAATAAGTAATCCACATCATCTAAGAAAGTGCACAAAGGCACTAGCCACTCATTAAAAACATGAACATAATCTCAGAACTTTGAACATTAAAAACCATGATTGAGAGTCTTACAATGATTGGAAATAAGATTACAAATGAAAAGGTAATAATACCCAAAGGATTGGTATTGACTTCTTGATGTTTGGATTTCCCAATATTGACTTCTTGACTCTCCAACTGCTCCTGGACTTTTAAGGACGAATTTGAGAGTATTTGATGAGTGGTTGATGATTAAAAGGTTTATTGATTGAGATTAGGCACACATAATACTCCACAAAACTCCTATTTATACTATTCTCCAAGCATAGGGTCTTTAATGCTTCCCTTGGTCTCCAAGCAGATAGAAGGACCTAGAATCATCATTAGAAGGCCTTGGAATCGGATGGTAGATAAACATAAGACTTAATGATGAAGTTTTGGAAATTCAGACGACTTCCAACCGATCGGTATTGTGTCCAACCGATCGGTTGGTCTTCAGGACTGGCCTCCATCCGAATCGGTTGCGGGCAGCCTCCGATCGGATGGAGAGCTGCTGTTCTCTCTTTTTTTGAACTCTTTTTCGTTTGGCTTGTTACTTCCTTTTGGTCCTTGGTTCTTCATCCAAACTTGATCTTTTCTACATCTTGAAGCTAATTAACATGAATACTTGGAACTTCATTCTTTGAAATGCCTTTTTGATTGGGTCTTGGTACAAGAATCTTCGTGCTTTCATAAATATTTCCTTCTTTCTCATTTTTCTCATCTTTTTCTTCCTTTTTCCTGTTTTTGGTCACATATACTTTGCAAACACACTTTGGTACGATTTAGTAACAAAAGCATATAAATATAACCAAATAACATGTATAAAAACGCAAATAATGCTACTAAAAACATGCACAATTTGAGCGTTATCATATTCCCCCACACTTAAACTTTTCTTGCCCTCAAGCAAATCTAGCAATAAAAATAATTATCCACATGGTACACAAATATGTTTGAAAAAGATGTGATGCAAATCTATCAAGTACGAGTACAAGTTAGATTCATCATTTTAAGTTTTTATGGTTGAAGCATCGAGATGTTTGACAATACCCAAATGATTTTCTTGCTTGATATACATTACTAAACACCTCACGAAAGGGAAATAAAATATAATTCACTCAAAACACTCATTTGGTTGTTGGTGGAGTATATAAGAGAAATCACACTCATTTGCTCAGTCATGATTTAAATATTACCATAAGCTTGTACAAGAAACAAAACTACACCAAAATGGCGTGAGCACCAAGTATAGATATCAAAGAGGGCTTTTATTCGGGTTTAAGGTTTCAAGGGTTAAATAAGACTGATGTGCAACTACCTTATGCAAAACATAATAGATTGCTAACAACGAATTCTCGCATCACCAAATAACGGATGGTCACTAGGGTATATCTTAGATCGCTAGCGCGCTATTCTCATAACGGATGGTCACCAAAATACACACTAGATCGCTGGCAACGTTATCTAATTCCTCAAGAAATCGGATGGTCACTACATGTCCATACATTTGGTAATTCCACAAAGTCAAAAGGTAAGGATAAGGCATGGGATATGTTTTTAGAAAAGGTTGATAATAATGAATATACAAACTAGTCAAAGTCTTCTAACCAAATGTTACTAGCTATCTCGAACCGCTATCATGCATTCTTGAAAAACTCCATACTTGATTGCGCTATACATTATTTCATAGCTATTTTAGTCATCTTATTGTTGCGATGACTTGTTCTCTCCTTTTTTTTTTTTTTTTTTTTTTTTTTTTTTTTTTAAACATAACTTGTCATCTTATAGTTGCGATGACTTCACTTCGGTAACTACTTTTGGAGTTTGCAACTTTCTTTGTACTTTCATGATTTCCTACATAACATCCATCTTGCCAAATAGCTAGCAACCAACCAAGACTTGACTTTAGGGTAAGGCTAGGCTAAAGTGTAAAATATTTTTGTATTTTTCTGGATTTTAGAAAAAGATAGGCTCAGAGGGTGTAACTAGGGGTATCTAGCGCTAAAGATAAACGCTAACAAAAGGGTTTATACTGGTGGTTAACTAGTCAATGCAACTAGCTAAATATCAATTTGGAAGGCTTATTTGGGTTGAATCCTAAGGTTGCCTCTTATCACGCATATTGATGAGTGTGTAAATACTCATCATTTTTGTACTATCTGAACTGCCAAAACATCCAAATACACTCAAAAATGCATCAAAATACTGAAAATATCCCAGGAGTGTGTTTTATAAGTTTCAAATGCAAAATGTTTAAAAACAATTGAAAAACAAACAAAGTTTGCATAATTGGCAGTTTCAGTCCCTCAACTTTCAAAGTTGTCAAAACTAGTCCCTGGTTATTCAAAACATGTAAAATATCATTAAAGGTCCTTGGGAATTCACAAGTTGTCAAAAGAAATCCTTTAAAGTTAAAAATTGCAAATTGACAACTTTAGTCCCTCAAGTTTGAAAAATGTCATATTTGGTCCCCGGGTGTTCTAAAATGGAGAAAATGCATTTATGGTCCTTGGGTTATTATTATATGGCAAGATTGGTTCCTTGTGATACTTTGGGAAAATTACAACTTCAGCCCTTCATAAAATCAGTAATTACAACTTTGGTCCTTATGTTACTAAAACCAAATCCAAACCGGACCCCTTAAATAAAAATACCCCAACCCAATATTATCTAATCCTAAACCCAATCCTATCTATTACTAACCCAGCCCAACCATAAAACCCCTAACCCGGCCCAATCCCAACTTAAATAAATACCAGGGTTTGACCCCAGTCAAACCCATCTTCCCTTTCACACTCACCCCGCCAAAACCACCCCTCCTCCATCAATACCAGAAACCACTCAACCTTTACACCTCACCCTTCCAACTCATCACCCCAGTCACTAATCTCTCCCCTCCACCTCCACAAACACCCAAATTTCTTTAATTGTAAAAACCTGCTCTTGATATTTTTCCCGCCAAAATGCCAAATGGACGAATATGATGAAATTTTGCCAAATCAAAGGTCAAGATGAGGTGGGATATGCTCAGAGATGTCGACAAAGAGATAATAGTCTATAAAGAAAAGATGGGAAGCAATGTGAGAGAGTATCTAGTGTAATTTAGTTAATCTTAGCTCGAATTAGTTAATCTTTTAATTTCAGTGTAAACTTTAGCTTTCAAGTACTTTTTCAAGCAATCTTATTGTAATATTAAGCTTTTTCAATCATCAATTTCAAGGTTAAGTATTAAATTCAGTGTATGCAATTTCTTGTTCAAATCTCATGTTTCTTTGGATGTTGTTTATAGTGTTGTTTCTGGACTCATAAGACCACATAAGCTCCTATATAGCTTATAAAAGCTATTAGTAATCCTTAAAATTAGTTTAGTAATAAAAACTCAAAAATACAAAAAGGTCAACAAAAGTCAAAGTTCAGATTTCATGATGATCATTGCTGGAGCAAGGGAAATTCTGGATTGCCCTTGGGTTAGTAGCCTTGTGGAAGGCTTATAGGAGTGTTCTATTGGTCTTTGTTCTTGGTTTTTCATCTGGAGTCATTTGTAAGCAAAGTTCTCAATTTTTGGCATTTTATTGTATCTCTGAGTTTCATGCTTGTTCTGCTATTGTTTTATGCTTAAATAAGCTTATGGAATGTGATGAACTCAAATAAGTACATTTTATTACTATCATTTATCCTATTAATTTGACTTGTTTTACTATATTATGTATGAGGATTGATACTTAATCGTTTACTTTTGTAATTCTCAGGTAAAAACAAGCATTTGGTGAAACTTAGCGATTTTGGATTAATTATGGAGCAAAACGTGCATAAAGTGAAAGTCTACTGACATGGACAAGATCAAGTCAATTCTGCTCCAGATGCGCCGCATCTCACTCTCGACATGCGCCGCATCTCAATCAAGATATCACCAGATACGATCCAAGATACAAGAGGACATGCGCCGCATCTAATCATGGAGTTACGCCGCATCTTCTGGCGGTGTACGAATATTCCTGAATATTATAATCTTGGACCCCACGCGAAGTTAAGTACATGCGCCGCATCTACTTAGTAGATGCGCCGCATCTTCACTTGTGTCGCCCATCTCCTCAGACAGAAACTATAAATACCCCGTAGACCAGACGAATTACAAGTTCCGAAAACCTAAAACCGAAGACCAAACAGGAGGAACAAAGGACGAATTCAGTCAAGGAGGCAGCACAAGACACACCCAAATCAAAGATACAAGAGCTGTAAGAAGGTGCTGCATGTATCTAATTCATTAAGTAGTTTTGTTTTATTGTGTTAGCAAACTTTAATTCATCAGGATTGGTGGCTTGTGTAATGTGACAACGAAAGATTGCACTCCCTTTAATACTTGCTTTCCCATCAATTAAAGTTTATATGATGATGTCTTTGGTTACTACTTATTAGTGCATTGATAACCTCTGTGTTTATTAGTGGCTTGCGGGCATTTGACTGCGGGACATAATGTGGCTCCCACGGTTATTTCTAAATTGATCACTTAGGAATAACTTTTAGACATAAGTAATCATTAAGGGTTTACTCGCCGATAAGATTAGGACCAACGAGAAAGGGTTAACTACATACACTTCATATAAAGCTATCAATAAAACAAGTGACAATCTACTTAATCATAAGGACAGCCCTCTTATTGTCTCAAGTATTTATCTGTGTACGTGTGTGCTACTTGCTGATTCGTGCCTATTGGTTTATTTTATTATTTAATTGCAAACAAACCGTGCCAGTCTCTCAGGCTGAAACCCCCTTGCGTTAGGATATTAGAATACTGATTAGAATAACGAGATAATACGTTCCACTCTTAGTGATCGACACTCTACTTACCATTATCTTCATACTGACCGGGTACACTGCTCGTTAAGTGTGTGTGTTATTAATAAGTCGGCTAAATATAAATTTAAAACTTGAGTAGGCATTAAAACTGCTAAACCGCAACGACACATCACGCGCATCAAGTTTTTGGCGCCGCTGCCGGGGAGTGAATTGTTATTATCTGTTAATTTGATTAGTATTTTAATTAGGTTTTTCTTTTTATTAGATTAATTGCATCATTGTACTATTTTGCATATTTGTTGTATTGTGTGTTAATTGTTTTCTTTTATTTTTGTGTGTTTATTTTTGTTTGTGTGTTTAAATTTTTGTTTTTATTTTTCGTATTTTTTCTGTTCTGCTATCGTTGTACTGTGCTAAATCAAACGATACGGCGCATCTGATCTCTCAGATACGGCGTATTGCGTTTAATTTAAAAAAAAAAAAAAAAAAAAACGCGTTTAATTAATTCGATACGACGCATCTTTTCCCCAAGATACGGCGTATCTGTTTTTAATAAATTTTTTTTTTTCTAAACGTTAACGCCATACGACGCATCTGCTTTAGCAGATACGGCGTATCTATTATTTTAATTAAAAACAGTTTGCGAATTATTAAACAGATACGGCGTATCGATCTCTGTCGATACGGCGCATCTTTCTGAATCAAAAATCGATATTTATTTTTAAACGTAACGAAAATACGGCGCATTAACTTTCGTTAATACGACGCATTTAATTTTAATTAGATAAGCTGATTTTTGATTAATTAATTCGATACGGCGCATTCATAAATTCTAAGCGGCGTATCTATTTTCTGGATAAAATCTGATTAAATTTTAACGATTATAAGATACGGCGTATCCCATTTATAGGATACGGCGCATCAACAGCAGATATCAGAAGCTTTTATTCTACTTTGATCGTTTCACCCTTCTTTTGCACGAGTAAGTTTTATTTCAGGAAGATGGACGATCCGGATATTACAATGGAAGAATATATCAGACTTGGAGAGGAAAAAGCCTTGAGCAATAATGGGATCTACGATTGGGAAAGAGCAAGATATGGTGCACAAGTCATTGATACGAAAGAAATCACTATGGAAGAATACTTGATTCTTGGACGAGAAAAGTCAAAGAAAGAAAGAAATAGGCTGCCGTTTCAACACACTTGGTGTATGTCAAATGATGAAGAAGAAGATTCATATACCGTGAAACCAATTCCGGCAATTGTTATTGATAGTGCTTTTTCTCCGGAAATTGTACAAGATGATGTGTATACGGAACCTTACGTTGAAGAATATTCTGCAATCGTATTACCACCATTAGACAATCCATCGGATGAAGATGAAAAGTATTCTAATTTTGATTTCGAACCATTTGAAGCCATAGTTTATGATGACATACCTCAACCAGATTTTGACCCAACGAGGGATTTTGAAGAAATCTGGGATTACTTATTTAAGGATGAAAGTCGGGACGATGCTGAAGTTGCAAGACCACTAGTTGAAGATGGAGATTCACAAGATGAATTGGAATCACTTACAACACAAAGTGGTACAAATTTATTAAATACTATTGATCCCGTTACTAATAATCTTGCTAGTTTTCCTAAACAGGTTGCAAAACAAAAGGATAATGAGGTGGAGTATATTACACTACCTATTGAAGCACCTGTGATCAACCCGTATTTGGTGGAGCTCGAAGAAGAATTTGGTGATGAGATCTTAAAAATTGCTATGATTGATGAAGATGATGGTCTCGACCCTATGAAGTATATAGAGGAACTAGAACTTTTACTTGCTAAAGACCCTTTCTCATCTACTGCGGAAGTCAAGGGACGCCTTACTACCAAAGAAACTAACCAAGAAGAAAGGAAACTCATTTTCCCTCAACACACTACTCTTTCAGATGGAATGGTCAAGTCATCCAATTTATCAACCAAACCGGGTAAGGATAGGAATGATGTACAGATATTGCCAAGGTATGATCTTTATTTATTTCTTCCATCTTTACTAGCAAATTTACACTCTTTTCGTGTTTATTGCTACTATCATCCACACTTGATCCCAAGTGGGGAGAACAACACCCTATTACATAGTAAATAAGGGTGGAGTCAGGCTCGTGACTCGAACAAAAACAAGCGCTTCGTGGGAGGCAACCCATGCTTACCTTTCATTTTATTTTATTATTCTGTTTTCTGTGTCGAGTCAGTCAGGCCCGCATGAGGATACGGCGCATCTCAATTCTGAGATGCGACGCATCTCCTGCAATGGTCATATCTTATTTTATTTTTCTGCATTTTTATTTTCGACTTTAAAACTATTTATCAGTTTATTTTAATGCGGCGCATCTTTATTCTGATCCGTATTTATTCCAGGCTCGATACGGCGTATCTTCTTCAATAAGATACGGCGCATCGACTGACCTGATGATTTTCATTTTTAATTTTTATGTTTTATTTTTCCTAACTACTAATGTATTATGCAAGTTTGAACCTTTCTTATCTTAGGTGTGTTTTAAAGTGTTGGTGGTATTATAGTTTCCTGGATTTCCTGTGGATACATCAAGTATGAAGCTTTAACGTTCTAATCCACAAGAAGTTGATTTTTGCTCTTATACTAATGGAGGATCATACCGAGCAAATCTCAGGGGAGTTTTTCTGTTCTAATTCTTTTATTTTCCAGTTTTTAACCTTTTATACAAACAACGAGGACGTTGTTTAACTTAAGTGGGGGGATTGGAGAATTAGAACACTTAACAATTACTTGTCCTAAACTTTTTCAAAAATTATGCTTAAAATGTGCTTAATATATCAAACTTAAAAATTTTTTAGCATGTTTTTGTTTTAGATCTAAGTTGCATAGCTGCACACATGACGTTATTTTTAAAAATTGTGATTTTTCAAAATTCACAAATCTATGAGTGTGCCGGTGACTTGTAAACTTTAGAACTTGGCTTTTATACTATTCGAGACCACCATAATAAGTATTATTTTATATAATTGGAATGACTTGTCTAAATTGGTAAAATTCTAGGATTACACCCAAATAGCTTATTATATGTTATGTGTTATTAGCTAACTACACTGGTTAGTTAACCCCCGTATAAAACCTTTTGTTACTCTCATTTTTAGAGTAAGATACCCCTAGAAAAACACTCAGAGCCATTCCTTTCGTTTCTTACACCTATGTTTAAAATGTTTCGTTACACCCTTACACCTTAGCCTACCCTGTAGATTAGAATCCGTGGTTGGTTAATTGCTATAGGCAAAGTGTGTTTCCTTACATTACCTGTGTTCGTGTGCGTAATTCATTATCTATGGTTAGGTCGGGAAATTGCACAATGCAATTGGAGTGAAAGTAAATATTGTATATTTTGGAGTTTATTTTTCGTGTGTTTACTACTTTCACTATTACCGTTATTTCTGAAAGTATGAAAAGTATGAATAAAAATTATCCAGAATTATCATTATAGTGATGTGGTAAAATTTTACACATCTTTGTTATGTAAAAAAAAAAAAAAAAAAAAAAAAAAAATCGAAAAAAAATAAGAAAAGAAAAAGAAAAAGGAAAAGTTGGAAGTTAGTTTTAACCAACTTATGTAAAGTTATGTAAGTGGTCGATATCACCACTATTTGTTGTACTATATCTATGGATTGAATGGGAATTGGCAGTTATGGGAACGCCAATTAAGGTTTATTCTTTGATTAAGGTCTTGTTGAGTATAATTCGTGTCTACCTAAAGCGTGTGTTTCAAGTGTTAAAGCGTGAGTTATTCAATGATATGAGTCTTATTTATGGGATGGTTGGGATAGTGATTAACCACACTTAGGATTTTAATTTATTTGTTTTGTTTATTTTTATTTTTACACCAATTTATATCTCAAATGTTATCCATACCCTTTATTATTCTTTATCCAACCGAACCTTTGATTTATTGAGATTAGGGATTTGAGCAATCTTAAGTATCGTAGTCGTGGATTCGGCTATGTATTTATGATTTTGTCGCCCTTTTTGATATATTATTATTGGTGAAGTTTGGACCTATCTTTAGCCTATTCGAGTTAAGGATTTGAGCAATTGCAAGTATCGTGTTCGTGGATTCGATCATGTATTTGTGATTTTGTCGCCTTTTCTGGAATATGAGATCGATAGTGAAAGAGAATAATTAACCCTTAAGCCTAAAAACCCTTTTTACCGCTTTAGACTTGTTATTCCTTAGCTTTAGTGGTGGAGATGTGTATACTTGCCAAGCTTATGATAGAATATTCGTCGCGACTGGACAGTTAAACGATTAGATTTGATTTTATCGACTTATTTTATTTTACTTCTAATTCGTTAAGTGTTTAGTTGTGTGATTATGAAATAAACGAATACATGCTTAAATATAAAAATAAATCCTAACATCTTTTAGGATACATTTTCATAAAAGAAATTCTAAGGTTTACTTGGGGACAAGTAAAGTTCAAGTGGGGGGATATTTGATGAACTCAAATAAGTACATTTTATTACTATCATTTATCCTATTAATTTGACTTGTTTTACTATATTATGTATGAGGATTGATACTTAATCGTTTACTTTTGTAATTCTCAGGTAAAAACAAGCATTTGGTGAAACTTGGCGATTTTGGACTAATTATGGAGCAAAACGTGCATAAAGTGAAAGTCTACTGACATGGACAAGATCAAGTCAATTCTGCTCCAGATGCGCCGCATCTCACTCTCGACATGCGCCGCATCTCTATCAAGATATCACCAGATACGATCCAAGATACAAGAGGACATGCGCCGCATCTAATCATGGAGTTACGCCGCATCTTCTGGCGGTGTACGAATATTCCTGAATATTATAATCTTGGACCCCACGCGAAGTTAAGTACATGCGCCGCATCTACTTAGTAGATGCGCCGCATCTTCCCTCAGACAGAAACTATAAATACCCCGTAGACCAGACGAATTACAAGTTCCGAAAACCTAAAACCGAAGACCAAACAGGAGGAACAAAGGACGAATTCAGTCAAGGAGGCAGCACAAGACACACCCAAATCAAAGATACAAGAGCTGTAAGAAGGTGCTGCATGTATCTAATTCATTAAGTAGTTTTGTTTTATTGTGTTAGCAAACTTTAATTCATCAGGATTGGTGGCTTGTGTAATGTGACAACGAAAGATTGCACTCCCTTTAATACTTGCTTTCCCATCAATTAAAGTTTATATGATGATGTCTTTGGTTACTACTTATTAGTGCATTGATAACCTCTGTGTTTATTAGTGGCTTGCGGGCATTTGACTGCGGGACATAATGTGGCTCCCACGGTTATTTCTAAATTGATCACTTAGGAATAACTTTTAGACATAAGTAATCATTAAGGGTTTACTCGCCGATAAGATTAGGACCAACGAGAAAGGGTTAACTACATACACTTCATATAAAGCTATCAATAAAACAAGTGACAATCTACTTAATCATAAGGACAGCCCTCTTATTGTCTCAAGTATTTATCTGTGTACGTGTGTGCTACTTGCTGATTCGTGCCTATTGGTTTATTTTATTATTTAATTGCAAACAAACCGTGCCTGTCTCTCAGGCTGAAACCCCCTTGCGTTAGGATATTAGAAAACTAATTAGAATAACGAGATAATACGTTCCACTCTTAGTGATCGACACTCTACTTACCATTATCTTCATACTGACCGGGTACACTGCTCGTTAAGTGTGTGTGTTATTGATAAGTCGGCTAAATATAAATTTAAAACTTGAGTAGGCATTAAAACTGCTAAACCGCAAGACACATCACGCGCATCAGAATGATATTATGAGTTCTGAGATCAGTATTGTGGGTTAATTCTGTTAGTTGCTTTGAAAATTCATAAAATCAGTAACTTTAAAGACTGTTTGGATCTTACTGATTCAATTGTGTTGCTGACTGTTTGAGTTGTTATTTCTTGTTGTTACTTATCACACTAGGTCATATTAGTACAAATAAACCATAATAACCAGTAGCCATTTGATAAAAAGTCAAAGTTTACTTTAATCTCATCTTAGTTGTTATCTGTTAAAAGTTAAAGTGCCATTTTCATAATTTTAGCTCATTAGTTGATAACCTTGCTTAATTTCAACTCTAATTAGCTTGTTTCATCATAATCAGTAGGAGAATCTAGCTTAAAGATCATTAAAGTCAACTGTTTAGTTTTGCTTAAAAAGTCAGTCACCTGCCCTGTGCACCCAGAAAAATCAGACTTTCATAAGCTTGCATAAGCTTCAATACTTGTCCTTAGCTTATAATTTTTGGTTCTTTGTGAAGCTTAGCAACCCATTTTCAAGTTCCAATAATAATCTTTCCATTTCTAGCTTATTTGATAGGGCTGCAATCAGCTTCTATTTTGTCCCATTTTCATCAGTATATACTATCAGTATTTGGGCATCTTTTCATAAGCTCATCATAAGCTCTCTAGTGGACCACACAGTGAGAGCTTTAGCTTTTTGAATACCCCACCAGCCCATCTACATACATCAGTGCTTATTTTAGGCTTAGGAGCTTTTGCCCCTAGCTTAAATTGCTTTCAAAATTCATTGCAGGCCTGAGTGTTTAACTGAGTGGAATTTGGATTGCTTATTGGCTTAATCTGAGCTTATCAGTGAATCCCTTTGTCCCTCTTTGCTCATTTCAAGTTTATTTAACTTATTTACACCTTATTTTCCCTTTGTTTCAAGCTTGTAGCTTATTTTGAGCTTAATTCCCATTTTGAGCTCATAAGCTCAACTGTTTAGCTCATTAAGTTGCATATTGCTTATTTTTAAGTTTTAAATTTTTTGTCTTCATTAAAGTTACTTATTTTTAGTAGTATAACAAGTTTGTAGTTCAAAGTTTTAGATAAAAACCACTTTTAAGAAAGTGATAGCTTCTATTTAAGAAGCTTGAGCTTTTTAGCTTATTTTTCTGCTTTTTAATTAAGCACTTTTTGTTTTTATAATTTTCTTACCTTTCTGTCACCATAGGATAATTATAGAAAAAGTTTCATAATTTTCTGAGTTTGTTTAGTATTTATTAGAATTTAAAATAGTTAAAAAAATATTTAAAATAGTAATTAAATCATAATAAATAGAATATTAATCAGAAAAATATAAATCCAATTTTCATAATTTTCTTTTGTCATTTTTAATCTAGGAAAAATATAATCTTATTTTTAGTCCTTAAGAAAATCAAAAAATAGAAATATAGTGATAGCTTCTATTTAATAGAATTTATCTTTTTAAATTTTAATTAAGTAAATTTCATTTTTATAATTTTCTTATCTTCTTATCACCTTAGAGTATTTATATAAAAATTTTCAGATTTTTCTTTAATCTTTTAGTATTTATTAGAATTTTAATTAGTTTAAATAATTATTAAATAGTTTTTAATTAATAATAATTAATTAATAAGTCAAATAAATAATTTTCTTTTTCCAATAATTTTCTTTTATTATTAGGATTGTAAAAATATAATTTTCATATCCGTAGGCCTTTTATTTATTAAATCTCACTTTTTATTTTATACGTTTACGTTTATTTAAACGTACGTTTTTAGATTTTAGACGTTTTAAGTAATTTGATTCCCTGTATTTATTCCATAGCTTGTTTTAAGCTATTCTCTTTTATTTTCTTAGTTCAATAATTCCAAAACCCTTTCCCATTCAATTACACTTGATCACAAGCCGTTTTTAAAGCACAATTTCACATCTCGCTGGGACTTAAACGACCCGGGGATAAAACTATACTCCTTGGTTAAATTGTGACCTCAATTGGTTTGACTTTGTTTGACCACATCCGTGGTTGATTTAAGTTGACTGTTTTAGGACCAATCAAATTTTGGCGCCGCTGCCGGGGAGGTGTGCTGCGTGTTTCAAACGTTTTGCAGTATCGTGTCTTTGAAACCCAATCTGTGAATATCTTCTCTCTCTTGTATATTTATCATATATAAAGCAAAACGCTTGTGAAGTTAACTCATTTAACGGATCAAGTACCAAAAATATCGTATTTCAATTTCCCATAAAACCATATAAAAAAAAAAAAACAAAAAAAATATTTTTCTTTTCTTTTCTATATATAATATCATATAAAAATAAAAACATCAAAATTTTTTTCCATTTTCTGTGTTAAATAATAAACAATAAATAAAAATTACCATCGAGAACCAAGACTGAGTACTACCTAACTGGGGGTACGACCATAATAAGTTCCCAAACCAAAGATATAAAACTTGCCTTTGTATCACTTGCGAATATCGGCTCACCTTTAATTGATAAACAAACTCTAACGGAGGTTCTAGGATAGTCTGACATTAAATTGTCGGACTGAAAGAAGCGGGTTTTTAAGGAGCATTTAGTTGCCCACCTCTGCTTCTCCGCCACTTTGTGCATTTATCTTTTAGAGAGCTACCGTACGCCTGTTGATTATTGGTTTAAGTTCACTTGTGTTTTTTCTCGATCTTGATTTTAATTGAAAATTTTTGTTTTCATCTTCACTTTTTAATAAACAAATAAAATCCAAAAAGAATCTTCTTACCCTTTTCTGAGTTTCCTCCACTATAAAGGATTCTTAGACTCGTCTTAGTGCATGCGCACTCGTTCTTCTAGGTCATCAAGCCCTCTCCGTGAGCTTGGAAACATACCTCGAAGACGTCGTAGACGTTCTGCCCCATCAGTCGTATCTGAGGAACGTACTGATCCTGTCGTCATGGCAGATTTGCCGATGAATGAGCTTCTCCAGGCACCCATCGAGGGTTATGGAGATGCCATTGTTGTTCCAGCTATTGTAGCTGAGAGTTTTGAGCTCAAAACCGGGTTACTGAATCTTGTAACCTCTAGCCAATTCTACGGTTTTGAGAGGGATGATCCTCATGCTCACATTCGATGGTTTAACAAGATTACATCTACCATCAAATACAAGAACATCCCGTCTAGCTCAATCAAACTTCTTCTATTCCCATTTTCTCTCGAGGGACAAGCCCGGATATGGCTTGAAAAACAACCCCCTCGTTCAATTGAGACATGGGAGGACTTAGTTACAAAGTTTGTAAACAAATTCTTTCCACCGTCTAGAACGACAAGTCTTAAAAATGAAATCATCAAATTCACACAAAGATTTGATGAATCGTTTAGTGACGCGTGGGATCGTTTCAAAGAATTGCTTCGTAAATGTCCTCATCATGGTTTCATCGAGTTGATGCAAATCGACACTTTCTATAATGGTGTGAGCCAATCTGACCAAGATTCTCTCAATGCCTCCTCTGGAGGTAACTTTTTGAGCAAAACTGTCAAAGAAGCTTTAGCGATTATTGAAAATAAGTCTAAGGTCCGTACTGCACGAACAAAGCCATATCATTCTCAGGCTAGTGCTGGTCCTTCTACTTCATCTCTCGTGAGTACTTCTAGCACCGATGCTAAGATTGACAAACTCACGGACGCTATTCAAGCTTTGGTTCTCTCAAGCCAAAAGAAAGTCACTTTCACACAAAGTCCTTCACATGCTGAAGTGAAGAAAGTGGAAGTCTGTGTTACTTGTGGTGGCCCTCACGCATACTACGACTGTACTGCCACCGATGGTAGTCCATTTGAAGTTAATGCTATAGCCGGTACTTCAAATCAAGGAGGTAATCAATACCGTCCTCAAATGGAACCAAGTTACCGAGCTAGCACCTACCAAGGATCACCCGGTTTTAATCGGAACCAGAATTTGCAAAACCGGAACCAAAATCAACCTCGAATGAACCAAGGTTATCAAAACCAAGGGAATTTCAATTCTGGACAAAATCAAGGTTTCCAACACCAAGGAAACTTTAACCGAAACAATTACAACCAGGGAAATCATTTTCAGGGGAATAGTAATCCAAATCAAGGGAATTTTCAACATCAAGGTTATAATCAAAATAACCGAATGCAAAATTTCCCTAATCAACATCAAGCAATTCCAGCCCCACAACCATCATCTGATGAGTTATTGAGGCAGTTCATGAAAGCTCAAGAGGACACAAACAGGTTGTTGGTCAGCCAGATCTCTGAGATTAAAAAATCTTTAAATGATCAACCTTCGGGCTCAGGAAAACTTCCGAGCAACACGATCGCTAACCCGAAGGGCGATGTTAAGGCGATCACAACCCGAAGTGGTGTTTCATATGAGCGACCCACTATTTCCACTACCACTTCTTCTTCTTCCCCCAAGATAGTGGAAAGTGAGCCTGAGGTGACTAAGGACCAGGTACTTCCTACTAATAACGGAGGTACCAACAACGTCCAACCTCAAGATGTCCCGAAACCCAAGACTAAACCTCAAGTTGTCTTTGAACATCCTGAAACCCCGGTTGAAAACCCTAAATCCAAACCTTCTATTCCTTACCCATCACGTTTAAATGAGCAAAAGCTCCGCGAAAAAGCTAGTCAACAAATGGATAAATTCTTCCAAAATTTTCAAGAATTACACTTTGACATAAGCTTTGCGGACGCTATCATTCTGATGCCCAAGTTTGCATCCACAATCAAACACTTGTTAAGCAACAAGGAAAAACTGTTTGAAATGGCAAAGACTCCATTAAATGAGAACTGCTCAGCAGTTATCTTGAAAAAGCTTCCCGAGAAGCTTGGAGATCCTGGAAGATTTCTACTACCTTGTGTCTTTCCAGGAATGGTTGAATGCTATGCCTTGGCCGATCTTGGTGCAAGCATCAACCTGATGCCTTATTCAGTATGGGAGAAACTTTCTCTTCCTGAACTCACTCCTACCTGCATGACTCTTGAGCTTGCAGATCGTTCTACATCTCATCCACGCGGCATTGCTGAAGATGTATTTGTGAAAGTAGGAAAGTTCCATTTTCCAGCTGACTTTGTGGTTGTTGATTTCGATGCTGATCCTAGGGTTCCTCTCATTCTTGGAAGAGGATTCCTAAGAACGGGCCGTGCTCTCATAGATGTATTTGAGCATGAAATCACATTATGTGTGGGTAATGAAGCTGTTACCTTTAACCTCGATCAAACTCCCAGGTACTCCTCAAATTATGATTCTGAATCGGTTAACCGAATCGATGTCATTGATATTGTTTCAGAGGAGTACTCTCAAGAGTTTCTTGGTTATTCTCATAATTCTGTGAGTGGGGATACCACCACATCTTCTCTACCTATCATTTCCGACTCTTCCCCTTCTCTCACTCCGTTTGAGAGAAGTGATTTCATTTTGGAAGAGATCGAGGATTTTCTCAAGTGTGATTCATTCCTAGAGGGGATTGATAACGCTGAGATTGATCTGGAGGGAGATATTCTTCTTCTTGAGACATTGTTAAATCAGGACAATTCTCCTCCACTCCCTCCCGTTGAACTTCATAATGAGGAAGTCAAATCAGTTGAGAAAACTGATGAATTTCCTGAGGTCGAACTCAAAGACTTACCGCCTCATCTTGAGTACGCATTTTTGGAGGGTGATGATAAATTACCCGTCATTATTGCTAAAGATTTAAGTGATGAGGAAAAGACTGCTCTAATCAAGGTTTTAAAGTCACACAAGCAAGCCATTGCTTGGAAACTCTCCGACATAAAGGGTATTGACCATGAATTTTGTACTCACAAGATTTTAATGGAGGATGACTTTAAACCAGCAGTCCAACATCAAAGAAGGGTGAATCCTAAAATCCACGATGTTATCAAACAAGAGGTTCTCAAACTTCTTGATGCAGGATTGATTTATCCCATCTCTGATAGTCCTTGGGTTAGTCCCATTCACTGTGTTCCTAAAAAGGGTGGCATAACTGTTGTCACAAATGATGAAAATGAGTTGATTCCAACTCGATTGGTTACAGGGTGGCGTGTTTGCATTGACTATCGTAAGTTAAATGATGCCACCCGTAAAGACCATTTTCCTCTACCTTTTATGGATCAGATGCTTGAGAGATTAGCAGGAAACGAGTACTATTGTTTCCTTGATGGTTTCTCGGGTTACTTTCAAATTCCCATTGATCCACAAGATCAAGAAAAGACCACCTTTACATGCCCCTATGGAACCTTTGCTTATAAACGTATGCCTTTCGGCTTATGTAATGCTCCAGGCACGTTCCAGAGGTGTATGTTGGCTATATTTACCGACATGATCGGTAAAACAATGGAGGTCTTTATGGATGACTTCTCGGTCATTGGGGATTCGTTCCAAGCATGTCTCTCCAATTTAGAAAACATGTTGAAAAGGTGTAAAGACACCAATCTTTGTCTAAATTGGGAGAAAAGTCATTTTATGGTCAAAGAGGGCATTGTCCTCGGCCATAAGATATCAAAGAACGGGATTGAGGTTGACAGAGCTAAAGTTGATGTCATTGGTAAATTACCTCATCCCACTACCGTCAAAGGTATTAGGAGTTTTCTGGGTCATGCCGGTTTCTATCGTAGATTCATACAAGATTTTTCTAAAATCGCCCGGCCTATGACTCATCTCCTTGAAAAGGATGCTCCTTTTATCTTCTCCCCAGAGTGCATCAAAGCTTTTGAAATACTAAAGAAAAAGCTTACTGAAGCACCCATTCTAGTTGCCCCCGACTGGGATTTTCCCTTTGAGCTCATGTGCGATGCAAGTGATTTTGCTATCGGTGCAGTCCTGGGGCAACGAAAAGCCAAACACTTTCAGCCTATCCACTACGCAAGTAAAACAATGACTGAAGCTCAAACTCATTACACCACTACAGAAAAAGAATTATTGGCTGTAGTGTATGCCTTTGAGAAGTTTCGGCCATATTTGATCTTGACAAAATGTGTAGTATATACGGATCACTCGGCTCTCAAATATCTCTTTGCAAAATAAGATGCAAAGCCGAGATTGCTCCGTTGGGTTCTCCTCCTGCAAGAATTTGATATCATTATACGTGATAAAAAAGGAGCTGAGAACCTAGCTGCTGATCATCTATCCCGATTAGAGAACCCACACCAAGATGTTTTCGAGAAAAAGGAAATAAATGAAACATTTCCTCTCGAGACACTCAATGCGGTTACTTTTCGAGGAGATTCTACTACCCCATGGTTTGCCGACTTCGCAAATTACCATGCGGGTAACTTCATAGTGAAAGGGATGTCGACCCAACAGAAGAATAAATTCTTCAAGGATGTTAAACATTATTTTTGGGACGACCCCTACTTATTCAAAATCTGTGCGGATCAAGTCATCCGGCGGTGTGTTAATGGACAGGAAGCTATTGACATTCTCAAAGCTTGCCATGCTGGACCCACGGGGGGCCATCATAGTCCAAACTACACCGCCAAAAAGGTGTTTGATTCTGGGTTTTATTGGCCCACAATCTATAAGGATGCCCAAGAAATCATAAAAACTTGTGAAGCTTTTCAGCGTCACGGAAATATTTCACAACGAAATGAAATGCCACAAAATGCAATTCAAGTTTGTGAAATCTTTGATGTCTGGGGCATTGACTTTATGGGGCCATTTCCATCATCTCGAGGAAACAAATATATTCTCGTGGCTGTTGACTATTTGTCAAAATGGGTTGAAGCAAAAGCTTTACCCACCAATGATGCCCGAGTTGTTGTAAAATTCCTAAAAGCTCTTTTTGCCCGTTTTGGAACTCCACGTGCTATAATTAGTGATCGTGGTACGCATTTTTGCAATGACAAATTTGATAAAGTCATGCAAAAGTATGGTGTAACTCACCGACTTTCTACTGCGTATCACCCACAAACAAGTGGGCAAGTTGAAGTTTCAAATCGGGGTATTAAAAGAATCTTAGAAAGGACTGTAGGAGAAAATCGTGCATCCTGGTCGGATAAATTGGATGATGCACTATGGGCCTTTCGTACAGCTTACAAAACACCCATCGGGTGTACACCTTACAAGCTTGTGTACGGAAAGGCATGTCATCTACCGATCGAATTAGAGCACAAAGCCTACTGGGCCTTGAAACATGCTAACTTTGACCTTCAAACTGCGGGTGATCACCGTAAAGTTCAAATGAATGAATTAAATGAACTACGTGATCAAGCATACGAGAACTCTTTGATTTATAAAGAAAAGACAAAGAAGATTCATGACTCAAAAATCAAGAACCGCGTTTTTAACGTTGGTGATCGAGTCCTTCTTTTCAATTCAAGATTGAAGATTTTCTCGGGAAAACTCAAATCCCGTTGGTCTGGTCCATTCACTGTTACAAAGGTTTATCCATATGGTACCGTTGAGTTATCTCAAAATAACGGTCCAAATTTTAAAGTGAATGGCCATCGGTTAAAGCACTACGTTGGAGAGGACATACCATTTATGGTTGTCCCGGATCTTCAAACTTTCCCCATGAACCAATAAATGCGGGGATCGAGTCTAGCTAGTGACTCGGTGATCAAAAACATTAGCCCACCATATGGGTTTTCACCCATATTTCTGACTTCTTTCTATTTTCTACCACCCAAGTGTGGGGGATTGCCCACAAGTTGTATATATATTAAAAAAAAAAAAAAAAAAAAAAATGTGTGTATATAAAATAATGGCTATTAGTATTTCCCTTTCACGTTCTAAGTGTTGGTTTAACAGCCGTTACTTTGAATATTGAGGGCAATATTCAGTTCTAAGTGTGGGGGGGAAATTCTAGCGAATTTTATCAAATGTATCATCTAGCACCCCCATTTTTAGCCAAAATTTTAAAATTTTTTCTCACTTAGAACGCAATAAATGGTTATCAGTCCGCCATGTCTAACCCACATAAGGATTGGCTAATCCAGGAGCAAACGGCTCTTGGTAAAGATCTATCAAATCCGTTTATGGCTTGCAATTTGCCAAAAATTGTATGGTATTCGACTCACCATATCTTTATAAGTGAAGAGTTGGCTAGCCCGCAAGGTTATGGCTTGTGGTAAAGGCATTGGAATACCATAATTGGTAATCAGCTCACCAAAGATAATAATTATTTTATCTAAGAGTTGGCTAGTCCAGAAGCAAACGGCTTCTGGTAAAGACAAATCAAAACCGTTGACAGCTGATGATTTGCTAAAAATCATTTGGTTATCAGTGTACCAAAGTTCTTACTTGAACTGAAACATTTGGCTACTCCAGAAGTGATGGCTTTTGGTAAAGAGATAAAATCCATTAAATTTTCAAAAATATTGCTAGGGACTAGCAATAGTTTAGTGTGGGGGATTGATGAGTGTGTAAATACTCATCATTTTTGTACTATCTGAACTGCCAAAACATCCAAATACACTCAAAAATGCATCAAAATACTGAAAATATCCCAGGAGTGTGTTTTATAAGTTTCAAATGCAAAATGTTTAAAAACAATTGAAAAACAAATAAAGTTTGCATAATTGGCAGTTTCAGTCCCTCAACTTTCAAAAGTTGTCAAAACTAGTCCCTGGTTATTCAAAACATGTAAAATATCATTAAAGGTCCTTGGGAATTCACAAGTTGTCAAAAGAAATCCTTTAAAGTTAAAAATTGCAAATTGACAACTTTAGTCCCTCAAGTTTGAAAAATGTCATATTTGGTCCCCGGGTGTTCTAAAATGGAGAAAATGCATTTATGGTCCTTGGGTTATTATTATATGGCAAGATTGGTTCCTTGTGATACTTTGGGAAAATTACAACTTCAGCCCTTCATAAAATCAGTAATTACAACTTTGGTCCTTATGTTACTAAAACCAAATCCAAACCGGACCCCTTAAATAAAAATACCCCAACCCAATATTATCTAATCCTAAACCCAATCCTATCTATTACTAACCCAGCCCAACCATAAAACCCTTGACCCGGCCCAATCCCAACTTAAATAAATACCAGGGTTTGACCCAAGTCAAACCCATCTTCCCTTTCACACTCACCCCGCCAAAACCACCCCTCCTCCATCAATACCAGAAACCACTCAACCTTTACACCTCACCCTTCCAACTCATCACCCCAGCTCACTAATCTCTCCCCTCCACCTCCACAAACACCCAAATTTCTTTAATTGTAAAAAACCTGCTCTTGATATTTTTCCCGCCAAAATGCCAAATGGACGAATATGATGAAATTTGCCAAATCAAAGGTCAAGATGAGGTGGGATATGCTCAGAGATGTCGACAAAGAGATAATAGTCTATAAAGAAAAGATGGGAAGCAATGTGAGAGAGTATCTAGTGTAAATTAGTTAATCTTAGTTCGAATTAGTTAATCTTTCAATTTCAGTGTAAACTTTAGCTTTCAAGTACTTTTTCAAGCAATCTTATTGTAATATTAAGCTTTTTCAATCATCAATTTCAAGGTTAAGTATTAAATTCAGTGTATGCAATTTCTTGTTCAAATCTCATGTTTCTTTGGATGTTGTTTATAGTGTTGTTTCTGGACTCATAAGACCACATAAGCTCCTATATAGCTTATCAAAGCTATTAGTAATCCTTAAAATTAGTTTAGTAATAAAAACTCAAAAATACAAAAAGGTCAACAAAAGTCAAAGTTCAGATTTCATGATGATCATTGCTGGAGCAAGGGAAATTCTGGATTGCCCTTGGGTTATTAGCCTTGTGGAAGGCTTATAGGAGTGTTCTATTGGTCTTTGTTCTTGGTTTTTCATCTGGAGTCATTTGTAAGCAAAGTTCTCAATTTTTGGCATTTTATTGTATCTCTGAGTTTCATGCTTGTTCTGCTATTGTTTTATGCTTAAATAAGCTTATGGAATGATATTATGAGTTCTGAGATCAGTATTGTGGGTTAATTCTGTTAGTTGCTTTGAAAATTCATAAAATCAGTAACTTTAAAGACTGTTTGGATCTTACTGATTCAATTGTGTTGCTGACTGTTTGAGTTGTTATTTCTTGTTGTTACTTATCACACTAGGTCATATTAGTACAAATAAACCATAATAACCAGTAGCTATTTGATAAAAAGTCAAAGTTTACTTTAATCTCATCTTAGTTGTTATCTGTTAAAAGTTAAAGTGCCATTTTCATAATTTTAGCTCATTAGTTGATAACCTTGCTTAATTTCAACTCTAATTAGCTTGTTTCATCATAATCAGTAGGAGAATCTAGCTTAAAGATCATTAAAGTCAACTGTTTAGTTTTGCTTAAAAAGTCAGTCACCTGCCCTGTGCACCCAGAAAAATCAGACTTTCATAAGCTTGCATAAGCTTCAATACTTGTCCTTAGCTTATAATTTTTGGTTCTTTGTGAAGCTTAGCAACCCATCTTCAAGTTTCAGCAATAATCTTTCCATTTCTAGCTTATTTGATAGGGCTGCAATCAGCTTCTATTTTGTCCCATTTTCATCAGTATATACTGATCAGTATTTGGGCATCTTTTCATAAGCTCATCATAAGCTCTCTAGTGGACCACACAGTGAGAGCTTTAGCTTTTTGAATACCCCACCAGCCCATCTACATACATCAGTGCTTATTTTAGGCTTAGGAGCTTTTGCCCCTAGCTTAAATTGCTTTCAAAATTCATTGCAGGCCTGAGTGTTTAACTGAGTGGAATTTGGATTGCTTATTGGCTTAATCTGAGCTTATCAGTGAATCCCTTTGTCCCTCTTTGCTCATTTCAAGTTTATTTAACTTATTTACACCTTATTTTCCCTTTGTTTCAAGCTTGTAGCTTATTTTGAGCTTAATTCCCATTTTGAGCTCATAAGCTCAACTGTTTAGCTCATTAAGTTGCATATTGCTTATTTTTAAGTTTTAAAATTTTTGTCTTCATTAAAGTTACTTATTTTCAGTAGTATAACAAGTTTGTAGTTCAAAGTTTTAGATAAAAACCACTTTTAAGAAAGTGATAGCTTCTATTTAAGAAGCTTGAGCTTTTTAGCTTATTTTTCTGCTTTTTAATTAAGCACTTTCTGTTTTTATAATTTTCTTACCTTTCTGTCACCATAGGATAATTATAGAAAAAGTTTCATAATTTTCTGAGTTTGTTTAGTATTTATTAGAATTTAAAATAGTTAAAAAAAATATTTAAAATAGTAATTAAATCATAATAAATAGAATATTAATCAGAAAAATATAAATCCAATTTTCATAATTTTCTTTTGTCATTTTTAATCTAGGAAAAATATAATCTTATTTTTAGTCCTTAAGAAAATCAAAAAATAGAAATATAGTGATAGCTTCTATTTAATAGAATTTATCTTTTTAAATTTTAATTAAGTAAATTTCATTTTTATAATTTTCTTATCTTCTTATCACCTTAGAGTATTTATATAAAAATTTTCAGATTTTTCTTTAATCTTTTAGTATTTATTAGAATTTTAATTAGTTTAAATAATTATTAAATAGTTTTTAATTAATAATAATTAATTAATAAGTCAAATAAATAATTTTCTTTTTCCAATAATTTTCTTTTATTATTAGGATTGTAAAAATATAATTTTCATATCCGTAGGCCTTTTATTTATTAAATCTCACTTTTTATTTTATACGTTTACTGTTAGGAACTAGAACACACACACACACACGAACACAAGATATAACGTGGTTCGGTCTAAGCTGACCTACGTCCACGGGGGCAACTGGGGTATTCTTTTATTGAGTGATAATAATTACAAGGTACAAGAGATATATTTATAGGCACTAATTAGGGTTTAAACCCTCTACTAATCTTGTTGAACAAGTTAATAAATCTGGGCTTAAAACGATTGGGCCTATAGTGGGCTGAAGACAACATCTCCAACAATCTCCCACTTGGTGTCTTCGGACCACGAACTGCACCATCTCTTCTGTACTTCTGTAGATAAGATTTCCCCTTGATCTTCATTGCACCTCCAGTTACCCCGATCTCCTCAACATTATTCCTGGAGACCAGCTGAAGCCCCGCATAGCTTCAGCTTATCCAACGTTACACATTTGGTGAACATGTCCGCTGGATTCTTAGCACCTGAGATATTCTTCAAGTTAATAGTGCCATCAGTAACTAAATCTCTCACAAAGTGATATCTTATCCCAATGTGCTTCGTCTTATGGTGATACACAGGATTCTTAGCAAGTTTCACTGCACTTTCATTGTCACAGTGCAGTAAGTACTCAGTCTGTTTCTTCCCTAATTCTTCCAGAAAAGCTTTCAACCAAACTAGCTCCTTACTGGCTTCAGCCATAGCCATGTATTCTGCTTCCGTTGTGGATAAAGCCACACTTTTCTGGAGCCTGGACATCCAACTGACTGCAGTTCCTCCCACTGTGAAAATAAAACCTGTGGTGCTTTTAAATGTCTCTTTGCAGCCACCCAGGTCAGCATCTGTATAACCTCTGAGAATTGAATCCTTCCCTTTGAAACATAACCCCATCTTTGATGTTCCCTTCAAATAACGAAGCACCCATTTAACTGCTTCCCAATGTTTTCTTCCCGGATTCGACATAAACCGACTGACAACTCCGACTGCCTGTGCTATATCAGGTCTTGTGCACACCATAGCGTACATCAGACTACCTACTGCAGATGCATACGGAACTCTGGTCATATCAGCTTTTTCTTCTTCTGTTCTGGGACACTGATCTTTGGTAAGCTTGAGGTGACTCCCCAAGGGCGTGTTTCTCGGCTTGGTCTTCTCGCTGTTAAAACGGAATTTCTCTAACACTTTCCTGATGTACTTTTCCTGGGACAGTGTCAGAGATCCATCATTTTTGCTCCTAGTGATACTCATCCCGAGTATCTGTCTAGCTGCACCCAAATCCTTCATCTCAAATTCTTTGGACATCTGTTTCTTCAACTTGCTGATTTCATTCATATCTGATCCTGCAATCAACATATCATCTACATACAGAAGTAGAATGATATAAGAATTCTTGAACTTCTTCAGATAGCAGCAGTGATCGGCTTCACATCGCTTGTAACCGGTTCTCACCATGAAATCATCAAACTTCAAGTACCACTGCCTTGGTGCTTGTTTCAGACCATATAAACTCTTCTTCAGTTTGCACACCCAATTCTCTTTTCCAGTAACTTGAAATCCCTCAGGCTGTGCCATGTAAATATCTTCATCAAGGTCACCATGTAGAAATGCTGTCTTCACATCTAGCTGCTCTAGATGCAAGTTTTCTGCTGCTACAATACCAAGAACTAACCTGATGGTGGTCATCTTCACCACTGGAGAGAAGATCTCATCATAATCAACCCCCTTCTTTTGCTGAAACCCCTTGACCACTAAACGGGCTTTATACCGTTTAGTCCCATCATGTTCATCTTTGACCCTGAAAACCCATTTATTCTGAAGAGCTTTCTTGTCTTGCGGAAGCTTAACAAGAACCCAAGTCTTGTTCTTTTTAAGTGAACTCATTTCTTCTTTCATAGCTCGCTCCCACTGGGACGAGTCCTTCATCTTGACTGCTTCAGAATAGCTTTCTGGTTCACCATTTTCTGTCAAGAGAATATAATTAACCGAAGGGCCGGTTCGACTGGGATTGTACCTGTCCGGCGGTTTAGAAACTCTGGTGGATCTCCTGACCCAAGTATCAGACTGGTCAGGCTGCTGTGGAGACTGTTCATCTTCAGATTCTGAACTCCAACTGTCAGAAACTCCCACTGACTCTTCATTCTCACCATCTTCAGTCTCTGGTTCTGTGTCATCTTCAGAAACTATTACTGGCTCTGTAACAGACTTGTTCTTCTGATTTTCAACACTAAACTCAACTGTTTCTTTCTGAACCTTTGACTTTTCCAAGTTTCTATCTTTGTACAACTCTTCTTCATTGAACTCAGCGTGCTTGCTTCTGACTAACTTTCTGCTTTCAAAATCCCAAAGCCTGTAGCCCATTTTATCACCCCCATATCCAATGAAAATATGCTTCTTTGCTTTAGCATCCAACTTGTCACCTTCAGGATTGATATCGTAAGCACTGCACCCGAATATTTTCAGGTGATCATACTCAACTGCTTTGCCCTTCCATTCTTCTTGAGGAATCTTGAAACCCAACGGTACTGAAGGCCCACGATTGATAAGATAGGCTGCTGTGTTAATTGCATCAGCCCAGAACATCTTTGGGAGCCCTGCATTCAACCTCATACTTCTGGCTCTTTCACATAATGTTCTATTCATCCTCTCCGCAATTCCATTCTGTTGCGGAGTTCCTGGAACTGTCTTTATCATCTTGATCCCTCTATCAGCACAATAATCATTAAATTCCTTGCTGATGTATTCACCACCGTTATCAGACTTCAAGCATTTCACCTTCAAATCAGTTTCAAGTTCAACAGCAGATTTCCATTTCTTAAAAGTATCGAAAACTTCATATTTATGTTTAAGAAAATAAACCCATACCTTGCGTGTTGAATCATCTATGAAGGTCACAAAGTAGCGAGAACCTCCAACTGAAGCTACTGATGTCGGTCCATAAACATCTGAGTGAATAAGCTCCAACTTCTGAGCTTTCGGTGCTCTCCCAGTCTTCACAAAAGTCACCTTCTTTTTCTTGCCTAGGATGCACGGTTCACAAAATTCTGACTCGACCTTCTTCAATTCTGGAAGTTTTCCCTTGCTAACAAGCATCTTCATTCCCTTTTCACTCATGTGCCCGAGTCTTTGATGCCATAACTTTGATTGACTCTCGTCACTAGACATTGCATTCACCCCATCAGCTGGTACTTCAACCATGTACAAAGTACCTCTCTTCTTACCTTTAGCAACTACCATACTGCCCTTGACAACTCTCCATTGTCCTTTGCCAAAATGAACATCATATCCCTGATCATCAAGTTGACCGATGGATATTAGCATCCTCTTCAAACCAGGAATGACCCGAACATCCTTCAAGGTCCAAACAGTCCCCAATGATGTCTTCAAGTCTATATCTCCCATTCCTGTAACATCAAGACTGTGATTATTAGCCAAACGAACTTTACCAAAGTTACCTGTTCGTAGATTCTTCATCTTCTTCGTGCTAGAAGTGGCATGAAACGATGCCCCTGAATCCATAATCCAGTCTTCAACAGAATTTTCGACACAACATATAAGGGCATCCTCTGAATCTGAGGCTGTGGCAGCATTCACCTCCTGTTTCTCTCTAGCAGGTTCAGTACACTGATTTCTGAAATGCCCGAACTCCTTACAGTTCCAACACTGTATATCTTTCCTTGGCTTTCCAGGTCTCGACTTGCTCCTACGCTTTGACTTTGATCTACCCTTGTTTCCTCCTCTGTTATTACTCCTCCCTCTTTCTTCAGTACTGAGCAACGAGCTTGATTCTCCATTGTTCCTTCTCCTGGAGTCCTCATTCAGTAACGAATCACGAACTTTACTAAAACTGAGAGTCTCAACTGACCCTGTGAGTGCTGTGATTGTGCCTGACCAGCTGTCAGGTAATGAGGATAACAATAGACAAGCCTGCAATTCATCATCTATCTTAAAGTTCACAGAAGACAAACGTGTCAAATGTGATTTAAACAAATTAATATGCTCAGTTATAGAACTTCCCTCTTTCATTCTGATGTTGACTAACTCCCGTATCAGAAACACCTTGTTTGCAGGAGACGGCTTCTCGTACATGTTGGACAAGGCTTCCATAATCCCACGCGCTGTGGTTTGTTCCAGAATGTTGTAAGCTACATTCATGGAGAGAGTAAGCCGAATCATTGACTGTGCTTTCTTGTCAATATTTGTCCATACAGCAGTTATGGTTTCCGGGGGAGGTTCCAGTGCAGAATCCAACTCCTTCTGTATAAGCAGATCCTTGATTTGCATCTTCCACCAACCAAAATTTTTCCCATCAAATTTATCTATCCTGACTTTTCCTTCTTCAGACATCATGGCTGTATGGCGGAACCCTAGACTGGGTTGTTGAAGGCGGCTGAGATGGAGGAAGAGGCGGCGCCGGAACCCTAGATGGGTGTCTGCTGACGGTGAGGGTCAGGGGTGGAGGGTGGTGACGGCTGGTTAGGGTTCTACAGATACGTGTGTTCTTCTCTTCTTTGATCAAGAACCTAGCTTTGATACCAGTTGTTAGGAACTAGAACACACACACACACACGAACACAAGATATAACGTGGTTCGGTCTAAGCTGACCTACGTCCACGGGGGCAACTGGGGTATTCTTTTATTGAGTGATAATAATTACAAGGTACAAGAGATATATTTATAGGCACTAATTAGGGTTTAAACCCTCTACTAATCTTGTTGAACAAGTTAATAAATCTGGGCTTAAAACGATTGGGCCTATAGTGGGCTGAAGACAACATCTCCATTTTTATTTTATACGTTTACGTTTATTTAAACGTACGTTTTTAGATTTTAGACGTTTTAAGTAATTTGATTCCCTGTATTTATTCCATAGCTTGTTTTAAGCTATTCTCTTTTATTTTCTTAGTTCAATAATTCCAAAACCCTTTCCCATTCAATTACACTTGATCACAAGCCGTTTTTAAAGCACAATTTCACATCTCGCTGGGACTTAAACGACTCGGGGATAAAACTATACTCCTTGGTTAAATTGTGACCTCAATTGGTTTGACTTTGTTTGACCACATCCGTGGTTGATTTAAGTTGACTATTTTAGGACCAATCACATATATACTTATATCACAAATGAAAAAGTGATCTCACAACGGTCTCGTAAAGATTTACAAGTACAAGCTCCAGAATAAATAAATTTACCGGCACACTCATAGCATAAGAATTAAAGCATAAAAGATGTATGCTAAATACGAAACATGCTTAAATTCCTCACATTGTAGTGGAAAGGGCTATAGTATGTGCTAGCTAGTGTTATCGATCCCAAAATGGATTGCAATATTAATCGGGACACATCTCAATTTTTCAAAAATTACAGGTTTTACCAGTGGATAGATCCAGTTACTCTAATATATGATCTTTAAAATGACAAAGAACTAGATCATAAGGGCAAACAAAATTTAAAATTTAGCTCGAAATTTATAATTTATCCTTATTTTCCTATTCACCCCCACACTTAAGTTAAGCATTGTCCTCAATGTGATATACGAAATGAATGAAAATAGGGAAATAAGTGATTAAACCATATTTTCTTGCTCCAGAATATTTTTCGATCCAAGTGTCCATACTTTGTAATCATTATCTCCAGTAATCTTAAAACAAAAGAAACACACAAAATATGTCTACGTTTTATTAAAAGTTAGTGATACACCCCCACACTTAAGTTCAATTAAGGGATTAGAGAAACCTTGGGGTTTAAGCACTTTGAAAAATAAACTAAGAAGTAAAATTGCAAATAGAAAACACACGGGTTGCCTCCCGGGAAGCGCTTATTTTATTAACGAGTCATCAGCCTGACTCAAACTTCCTTCTTGTTACGTTGGTGTGATTTTTGGTTTCTTCTTTGGAACATACACCATGTTTTCTATCACTATTCCTTCTCCAGTTTCATCTATGTTCTCCAATTTGATTGTTTCCTAATGTTTTGGAAGGACATCATAGATAAATTCAGAATTCTCCTTCGGTTGGAAAAGGTGTCAGAAATGTGATAGCTTCATATTCTGATTCGGGCGGAACTTCTTTAATAGAAATCTCGTTCATTTGCTCCTTATCATAATACAATTTAATTCGGTGACCATTAACAATGAAACTTTCACCTTGTTTTTCATGTAATTCAACATACCCAGATGGAAATCTATGTTTCACTACATATGGACCGAACCATTTTGGTTTTAGCTTAGGTGCCTTGAACTTGTATTTCATATTAAAAAGCAGAACTTTGTCTCCAGCTTTGAATTCTTTCCGGATTCTAAGCTTTCTGTCATGGTACGCTTTGGTTCTAGCTTTGTAAAGCTTGGAGTTCTCGTAAGCTTGGAGTCTTAGCTCACCGAGTTCATGCAATTGCAAGAATCTCTTCTCTCCAGCTATTTTGAGATCAGGGTTACAACTTCTGAGTGCCCAGTATGCGCGATGTTCGATTTCGAATGGCAAGTGACAGGTTTTCCCATACAACAGTCTGTATGGTGTCGTACCAATTGGAGTTTTATAAGCCGTACGAAATGCCCACAGAGCATCATCGAGTTTTCTTGACCAAACGGCAGGATTGTCTTTGACCGTTTTTTCAAGTATCCTTTTTAAGGCTCTGTTGGTATTTTCGAATTGACCACTGGTCTGAGGGTGATAAGCTGTGGCAAAACGATGATGTACTCCGTATCGTTTCATAATTTTCTCCATTTGTTTGTTACAGAAATGGGTTCCTCGATCACTTATTAAAGCTTTGGGAATTCCATAACGAGCGAAAAACTTTTTGAGAAAATTGACAACAACTCGTGCATCATTTGTGGGTAGAGCTTCTGCTTCAGCCCATTTGGAAACGTAATCAATAACAACAAGAATGTATTCGTATTTGTGCGATTTAGGAAATGGTCCCATAAAATCGATTCCCCAAATATCGAATATCTCACAAACTTGAATGCTCTTTTGAGGCATTTGATCTCTACGAGAAAGACTACCGGATTTTTGGCAAGCCTCGCAGTTTTAAACAAGAGTATGGGCTTCTTTGAAAATGGTAGGCCAATAGAATACAGCATCAAAAACTTTTTTAGCTGTGGTTGAAGGACCATAGTGTCCCCCAGTCGGGCCATGATGGCATTCATCAAGAATTCTTCTTGTTTCAGAACCAAAAACACATCTTCTTATCATTCCATCGGGACACATCTTAAAAAGATAGGGTTCTTCCCAATAGTAGTGTTTGAGTTCTGAGAAGAATTTACTTCGTTGGGCATGAGTTAATCCTTTTTTGAGAATCTCTCAAACGAGGTAATTTGCATAATCAGCAAACCATGGGATTTCTTTTTCATCGATTGTATCAACAGTCATGAGAGTTTCATCAGGAAAATAATCGTCAATCTCGTCTTCCTTTAACTCTTCCAAATTTGGATTCTCAAGACGAGACAGATGATCAGCAGCTAGATTTTCTACTCCTTTCTTATCTTTGATTTCGATATCAAATTCTTGGAGTAGCAAAATCCATCGGATAATACACGGTTTTGCATCCTGTTTGGCAAACAGATATTTGAGCGCTGAATGATCAGTGAACACAATTGTTTTCGAAAGCACAAGATAAGATCTGAATTTGTCAAAAGCAAAAACAACGGCTAACAATTCTTTCTCCGTAACCGTATAATTTTGTTGAGCATTGTTGTGTGTTTTGCTAGGGAAGTATATAGGAAGAAAATGTTTTCCTTCACGTTGTCCTAATACAGCTCCAACAGCAAAATCGCTTGCGTCGCACATAAGCTCGAATGGTAGTGACCAATTAGGGGAAACCATAATGGGTGCACTAGTCAGTTGGGTTTTTAACGTTTCGAATGCCTTCATGCAATCTGCATTGAAGTCAAAAACATAATCTTTTTCTAGAATTTTCGTCATTGGACGAGATATTTTGGAAAAATCCTTGATGAAACGACGGTAAAAACCAGCATGTCCTAAAAAAATTCTAACGGCTTTAACGTTTGTTGGAGGTGGTAATTTGGTGATAACATCGATTTTTGCTTTGTCAACCTCCATCCCTGCACTGGAAATTTTGTGTCCTAGCACAATTCCTTCAGTCACCATGAAATGGCATTTTTCCCAGTTGAGAACAAGATGTGCAGCTTCGCATATTTCGAGCATTTTGTCGAGATTAGAAAGACAAGCTTCAAATGAGCTTCCAAAAACTGAAAAATCATCCATGAAACTTGCATTGATGTTTCAAGCATGTCTTGGAATATAGCAATCATACATCTCTGAAAAGTAGCAGGTGCATTACACAATCCAAAAGGCATACGCCGATAAGCGTAAGTTCCAAAGGGACATGTGAATGTAGTCTTTTCTTGATCAACAGGATCAATGGGAATTTGGAAATATCTTGAAAAACCATCAAGGAAACAAAAGTACTCGTTCCCTGCTAATCTCTCAAGCATTTGATCCATGAATGGTAAAGGAAAATGATCTTTTCTGGTGGCTTTGTTCAACTTTCTGTAATCAATACATACTCGCCATCTTGTGACAGTTCTAGTAGGAACTAATTCATTCCGTTCTTTAGTCACAACAGTCATTCCTCCTTTTTTCAGAACACAGTGAACTGGACTCACCCAAGGACTATCCTCGATGGGGTAAACGATACCGGCATCAAGTAGTTTGATGATTTCTTTTTTAACAACTTCTTTCATGTTGGGATTGAGTCGACGTTGTCTTTCTACAACGGGTTTAGCATCTTCTTCGAAATTAATTTTGTGTCTACAAAAATCAGGACTGGTTCCTGGGATATCAGATGTTTTCCATGCAAAAGCTTTTTTGTGCTTCTTGAGAACAGAAATGAGGTATTCTTTTTCCTTATCTTTGAGCAACGAAGATATGACTACTGGAAGAAGTGATTTATCCTCCAAGTAAGCATACTCAAGATTTTCGGGAAGTGGTTTCAGCTCAAGATCAGTTGGTGGTTCTTGAAGAGATGTTTTGATTCTCAATTGATCATCAAAAGCGATTTCCTCAAAATCTTCTTCTATTATCTCTTCTTCTTCAACTTCTGTTTCTTTTTCTTTAAATTTTACTTCCATAAAATCAGCGAATTCTTTATCAAAGTTTGTTTCACCAATTTTTTCTGAAGTAGTCATGAATGGATCAGAATCGTCAAGTAATGCATCCAATTCCTCCTTAGTGACTTCATCGATTACATCAATGTTAAAACAAGTGTCATCACTGGAATACGGATATTGCATCGCTTTATCGATTAAAAAGGTGATTCGATCATCTCCAACTCCAAGATTGAGTTCTTTTCCTTTTACTTTAATGATCGCATCAACGGTGTTTAGGAAAGCTCTTCCTAAAATAAGAGGTACTCTATTATCTTCCTCCATTTCTAAGATCACAAAATCCACGGGAAAAATGAATTTACCAACTTGGACAAGCATATTCTCAGCAATTCTGACAGGATATTGGTAAGAATGATTTGCTAAGCGAATACTCATCCTTGTAGGTTTCAAGGTATTGACGGAAAGTTTGGAATACAACGAATAGGGCATCAAATTGATACTTGCACCTAGATCGGCTAAAGCATCGCATGTGATGTTGTTTCCTAACGTGCATGGAATCAGAAAACTTTCGGGATCTCCTAGTTTCGGTGGAATTTTGTTTTGAACAATGGCTGAACATTCCTCATTGAGAAAGGTAGCGGATATTTGCTCCAACTTGTTTTTGTTATTAAGAAGTTCTTTCAAAAATTTCCCATAATTGGGCATTCCAGCTAAAACATCAACGAGGGGAATATTGAGTCTAACTTCTTTGATTATTTCAACAAACTTCTTGTAACGTTCTTCCATTTTTTCTTTCTTAATGCTCTGAGGATATGGAATTTTTGGTGTGTACGCCTTAACTGGTGGGATGGGTTTGGGTGGTGTTTTTTTGGTGTCTTCCTCCTTGGCTTCTTCTTCCTCCTCACTATCATCATCGATGATCGTGGTATCGTCTGGATTCGGTGGTGGATCATAAGAAAGACCACTTCTTGTGAATACAACATTGATATGCTCATTTCAATTCTGTGGTGGACGATAAGTTTTATCTTTCGATCCAGATGATGTTGGTTTAGGGTTGGTTTGGGTATTGCTTGGCAACGAACCAGATGGTCGGGAAGAAATTTGATCAGAAAGTCTACCAAATTTGTTTTCAAGATCTTGAATAGATGCTTGATGATTTTTCTGACCTTGCTCAACTTTGGTTTTGAGATTGAAAAATTGATTCTTGACGAACTCATTGGTTGATTTTTGAGCAGTTACGAATTCTCTCATCATTTTCTCAAAATCGGATTCTTCCGGTTTTTTATCAGAGGTTTGTGGATTTTGATTGTCTACTCGTGGTTGAGAATCATGGTTGTTATCCCTTGGTTGGCGATCTTGCCAATTTACAGAATTACGTCCGTAATAATTTCCACGATAACCGCCTCCACGGTATCCTCCTTGGACATAATTGTAACAACCCGTAATTTTCCAGACGTATTCCTATATGAGATTGTCTCTGTTTTTCATTTACGAATCTTTCTAAACTTACTTGGTTTGAAAACGTGAAGTTATCTCGCGAAACATGGAATTTGTACACAATATGTACTGGCACAACCGACGATTTGATTTGATTATTTGATTATTTGTGAGAAACGAGGCGTATGAATAGTCATTTTTACTGGAAAAATTATTTTGAGCACAATGGTGAAATTCCCGTGTCTTGAACCAATCGTTTGCTAGCCTAAACGAGCCCCAGACTTGATTTCGTGAAAGATTTCAAAAATCCCAGAAAGGGTCCCTGTGGAATTTTTCCACCCGCCGCCCTAAACTTTTATTATTTACAGATTTGGTCCCTAGGGTTTCTAAACCTAAACCTAACACTATAAATACCATATGATAACTCTTTTAGGGTTAGATACCCACTTATTTCCCAGGCAGCCGTCCCACCCCTCCCATCTCTGGCCACCATCTCCGGCCACCCCATCACCGCCATTATTAACACCACGACCACCATCTACACCTCATCATCTCAACACTCCCTCTCTTATAAACACCACTGACGCCGCCACCATTTTTCCGGCCAGCTTTCGATAGCCGTCACCACTACTCCATTTAAAGAACCGCGTACTACGAAGGCGTTTGTGTTTAGATCGGAAGTTTTGGAGCAGTTTTGGGTCTTGTTTGGTTTGTTGCTGTCGCCACCGTTGTGTAGCCGTCACCACCACCTCCTCCGCCGCCTCTTTCCCTCTCATCTTCTCTCTCATTCAACTAGTGGTATGGTAAAAATCACACATGTTGTTTGTTATTTCATCGATTTACTTATTTTGTTAACTGTTTTCGTGGATTCAAAACGGATATAAACTGATGTTATTAGTCTTGTGATTAAACTATGGATTAAAAACGTTTTGAAATGTTTTTGTGTGGTAAGGTCTGATTAAAATGATGTCTGGTTGATTCGATTTGGAGTATATGTTGGGAACACGTTTTGTATTATTCAAGTATTGATCATATTGTATTAAGGTTGCTTAGGCCTTTAGGTTTGTTATTAGGCCCAGCCCGTGTAGAAGGCCCATGGGCTGTGTCGTTTAGTTCATTTATTATGGTTAATTATGTATTATGTTAAGTAAGTAGGGCTAGTAGCCCAACCTCTTGTAAAAAACTATAAATACCCCTCCCATCCAAGGGAGAGGGTTGTTGGTTGATGAATTAAGAAGTTTTGTTACTAAGTGTGTGAAATCATCTCCCTTCCATCTCTTTCTCTCTCTAGCTTTCTCTCTCTAGATCTAGTAGGTAATTAGTAGGTAATTAGTGGTAGCTTAATTCATAAAAGTATAAAACATCAAGTGGTATCAGAGCCAGGTTACGATCCTGGGACCTGTGGTTGATGAATTAAGAAGTTTTGTTAAAAAATAAAATATAAAAAAAAAAATAAAAAAATAAAAACAATTATCTGCTGTTAAAAGAATCCTTAGATACATCAAGGGAACCATTCATTTGGGGATCTGGTATCCAAAGGATTCTGGTTTTGCACTAACTGCTTTTTCAGATGCGGATCATGCGGGATGTATTGATACAAGAAAGAGCACATCCGATGGTGTTCAATTCCTAGGTGATAAGCTGGTGTCCTGGCAGTAAAAGAAGCAAGATTGTACGTCTCTCTCATCCACGAAATCAGAATATGTAGCCATGTCTGCCTGTTGTTCTCAAATCATTTGGATGCGATCACAACTGATGGATTATGGTTACATATTCCACAAAATCCTGATGTACTGTGACTCCAAAAGTGCTATCGCTATCTCGTGCAACACAGTACAACATTCCAAGTCCAAACACATCGCTCTCAGATATCACTTCATCAAGGAGCATGTGGAGCAGGGTACCGTTGAGTTGTATTTTGTGGGAACGGAACACCAATTGGCGGATCTTTTCACGAAGGCTTTACCTCATGATCGTTTTGTGAAACTGGTTCACCAAATTGGAATGAGATGCTTGACTCCTCAAGAATTAGCGAACTTTCTCAAGAACAACTAATCGAGTCATGCTCTCTCACTATCTTGTATATATATTAAAAAAAAAAAAAAAAACCAAGTGTGCAAACGTAGATCTCAATCAAAATATGTTTTTGCCCATTGTTTCAAAGTTTAACATTTTTTTTTCCAAAATCTCACATATTTGGACGGGGAGAAACTTTTGTACATTTATCCATAAAAATTCTTCGTCATCTTTCTAATCATCATATATTGTTGTTCATCAGCTTGTGTTAACCATTAAACTATACATCTCTTAACCTTGGACTAAATATAAATAGAAAAGCAAAGTTAAAAGGTTAAATGTGTAAAATGGAAAAGAATGAGGACAAATACAGTCAATTAGGTTAACTCTATTCAATATATACCACAACTCATTGACTTAGGTCAAAATTTTTATCACACTCTCAAACACACAGTTTCATCTCACAAAAACGCGCGCTTCATTCTTCTGAATCTTTCATACTTCTAAATTCGATTACTTTGCTCTAATTGTAAGTCTCTCATTTGATTTCTGTGGTACTCATTTAAACTGAGAACGTTGCTTCAGAGATAATTTTTTGTTAGATTTATATTAGGTTTTTAGTCTGATTTAGGGTTTATGCTTGAAGGTGTTTGTGCTTATTTTATGATTGAGAAAATCTGCTTGTGACATAGTTAATCTGTGTTAAGCATAAAAGATGAATAATCGAATTTTGAGATAATCGAACTTCCAATATGTGAAAATGATTGAACAATAATCGAACTATTGGTGTAATCGAAGTATAGGACTGATCTCCGAGTTAGGAGTATCATGTCTGGAATGATCGAACTTTGTTTGATCGAACTTTGTTTGATCGAAACTGACCGAACTTTTGATTGATCGAACATTTGTTTTCTTCGAAGTTCAGGACTGAGTGTGTATAATCGATTTTTGACTAAGTATCTTTGATTGTTGAGATGAATTGTATTCATATGTTGGGCTGTGTTTACTGAATGAGTTGTTTTTTGTTTCCATCTGTGCTGTATTTCTTCATAATTCTTGTTTCATCATGTTCCTTATGCTCTGCTGGTCAGATTAATATGTGCATTAAGATGTTCTTTGCTTAAGTGCTGATACTAGATTATGTGATTATTGATGAAAAGTGTTCTCTTGCTTAAATATCTGAACTTGTGTCTATATGATGATAAGCAGTCTAACATACAAAGGGCATATCTAACATACTCACTAACACTCATAATATATGCTCTTGCGTATTGTTGTATGTTTGTGTTATGCAGTTAAAACATGTTACGTACATTATCTCAAGCATCACACACATCCAAGAAGCTCACTCAAGCTACGGAAAAACCTAAGATCGTCCGTTGCAATTCAAGAGTTGATTTCAATAAACTCAAGTGTCATCCATCATGTCAAATCATCGCAGAAATCCTTGCTAGACACTTCATTCGCCCTGCTTTAACCAAGACAACAAGTGTTCCAATGGATTATCTAAATCTGTTCTGGGAATTAATGTCTGTCAGCAAAGATCAAGCATCAATCACTGTCACTCTGGATACTCTTGAAATCTCATTCACAGTTGACACTCTGAGGACCATTCTTGAGCTACCCAAGGAAAACACAGGGAATTTCGAGAAGTTTCAAAATAACCCAACATTTCCAGAGATGGCTAAAACTCTAGAAATGCTGGGGTATGATGAATCAACTGAAAGAATGTCTTCAATCTATAAAGTTGAAAGAAAGTTTTTTCCACAACCTTGGTTAACAATGTTCACCATCATCAATCACTGCATCACTGGAAAAACCACCGGCTTAGAACACCCAAGACTTGAACACCTACAGTTTTTCTGTGGTCTTGTCAACATGAAACATCTAAACTTTGCACAGTATATCTGGAAGGACATGATCTTTCAAAGTAAAAAATTCCAAGAGAGCAATAAAGATTCAAATATCCCTTTTCCTCGCTTCACCAAACTCCTCATTGCTCGTGTTATTAAAAAACACCCAGTGCTACAACGTCCAAATTCTGAGCAGATGCATACCGAACAACATGATCATGTCCTCACTCGCCTCAGCATCCAGTCCATGACCGATACAGACAAACAAGGTGCTCAAATCCCTGATTATCTGCTGAATGATGACATTAGGAACACAGCAGCATATCTTACATATGTTAAAGCATTTAAAGATAAGAAATTGGGGTTTGTTCCGAAAAGGGATGCATTACCCAAAGGATCAAGGACTAAAGGGAAGAGTCATTCACTCCCAGCTCGAGCCACTACTTGCCGATCAAAGAAAGCTGAAACAGCTAAGAAAGGTAAAACAGTCACCAAAGCTTCATCAGCATTGCAACTTCGTGATGAATCGTGTGATGAAGAAAATGACGATAATGTTGAGTTCAAGAAAGGCAAAACACGGAAGGGTCTTGAAAAGATGAAATCTATTATGGGTTCAACTGATGAGAAACTGAAGCAAGGCAAGGGCAAGTCTATCAAACCAACAGATGTTAGTTTTTCACCGATTCCACCGATTGAAAGCTCAGAAGAAGAGGGTGACGAATCAGTTGAACACATCCATACCCCATCGTGTTCTGAAGTTGAAGAATCTGATGATGACAGACAAAGTGAGGATGATGAAGACAATGATGAAGAAAGTGACAGGGATAACAAAGATAGTAGTGACAACAACAATGAAAGTGATGATAATGATGATAATGAATCTCAAGATGACCAAGATAACCCAGTGATGAGGCGAAAAGTGTACCGCTTTTAAGGGGTCATTTAAGCCCGAAATCGTATTTATTTGATCAAATATTGCCCTAAATCGTTCCTTTTGTCATTTTAGGTACTTTTGAGGAGAAATCTGGAAAAGGAGGCATTTTGGACGTTTTTGGAGCATTAAAGTGAAGAAAACGGCAAAGTCTCAAGAATCGGCTAAAAGTTACTCTTGACGGCGTCACAATTAACATGGGACGGCGTCATGCCTTGGCAAGAAAAGTTGGATGTGAAATTTACTCATGACGGGCCATTGAGTTAGCATGAGAATTCTGACGGCGTCACGCTTTAACTAAATCAAGGGCGTCACGGCTTAAATCATAAGGGGACGGCGTCACGTTCATGATCCGACGGCGTCAAGCCTTGATAGGCCAGAATGGATTTTTGAAGAGCTAAAGAGGGACGGCGTCAAGAAGGTCACCCGGGAACCCTAAAAGCGGCGAGGTGACGGCGTCACAATGCATAAGGTGACGCCGTCAGATCCAAAAATCTATATATAGTTTTCTAATTTTTTGTCATTAAGGGAGAGCTTAGTGTGTGGAATTTTGGGAAAAAACCCTAAGACGATTTTAGCTACTTTTTCAGGGCTTTTTGCCTTGAGATCTTCCATGTTTCATTGAAAGATAAGTTATCAATTAATCATTCAATATGTCTATGTGTTGTTTGATTCTATCTTATGCTTGTCTTTTGTTTAACATGTTAGGCTAATTTTATCTTGTGTTTGCTTAGATCTAATGAAACCTAGCTATTGATTATTGGTTGTTAGTGTGTTGTTAGTTGTATTGGATGATTGTTTATCTATGTTAGGCTTAAGAAAACTGGCTAACTTCCTATTCGGTAACTTGCTTGAACGTCTTAAGAAACATGAACCAAACGCGTACTAAAGGTTTTTATGGTTGTATTTAATGCACAAGCGAATTCTAGTGATCCCATGTTAGGAGCTTCCTAGCCGGCTCGACATAGGAGTGAAGTAGGAGCTTGTAGAGTTGGGGAAGTAAGTACGCCACCCCACGAATGGTATTAAGGAATACACCCGTCATCCACGCGACTAATACACACTAATTAACCGGTAAAAGATAGTTAGGGAGTAAGGAAATCTAAGTAAACACATTTCTCTACACATAAGTTTCTCACCACATTTCATTTTTGTTATTTTATTTTATTTGCATTCGTAGTAAATTTTGGGTTAGTTGACTAGCAACTAATTCCGCCCACTCCTTCAAACCCGAGATTTTACTTGCTTTCATAAAATTATAAAAACATAAAAAGAATCTTCCTCAACCCTTAGACCTAATTAGAGTAGCCTTTCATACCTAACGAACACTATTCCCTATGGAGAACGATCAATCCCCCGTACTTACCACTACACTATACTACATCGGTCAGGTACACTGCCTGGTGGGGTTGTAAGCCTCTTGAGATCCCTCGAGAGGTAAAACCTGTTGTAAGGTTACAAAACCACGCAATCAAGTTTTTGGCGCCGCTGCCGGGGAATAGTTATTGTTTAGGTTGAATTTTTATTTCTATTAGGTCTACTCACTAGATTCCTTTCTAGTGAGATTTTTATTTTATTTTTCTAGGTTTTCTTTAGTCTATCTATTTTCTTCGTGTCTTTGTTCGTAACCATACCATCCGACATCATGGAAGATGGTAATATCCTTAACCCCCACAACCCACCACCACAACAACCACCACCACCTCCTAGAGCCCGTACTTTAGGAGAGTATTCCCGTCCTAGCCACCATGGCTATCGAAACACCATTGAGCTCACTCAAGGAGCCAATATCACACCCTTGCGATCCGACACCATCCGGTTGGTGCAAAGTGGATGCGCATTCCATGGACTTCGTTCTGAAGATCCTAATCAACATCTCAAGGACTTTCTTAAAATCGTTGATTCTATAGACCTTGATGTTGCCACTCGAGAGACGACCCGATTGCGTCTCTTCCAATTCTCTCTGCGGGACCAAGCTAGTCAGTGGCTAGAACGTCAACCCGCAGGATCCATTACCTCTTGGGATGATCTCACCACTCGTTTCCTTGCTCAGTTTTTCCCACCGGGAAGAACTACCAAGCTAAGGAATGATATCTTGATGTTCCAACAACGTCAAGGCGAAACTCTCTACGAGGCATGGACTCGATTCAAGGACTTACTCCGAAAGGTCCCTCACCATGGCATGGATCCTTGGCTACAAATCCAAATCTTCTATGATGGTGTCAATCATCAAACTAGAAGAGCCATAGATTACGCCGCCAATGGGAGATTGAGCAGGCTCAGTGTCGATAAGTGCTGGGAAGTCATTGAGGACTTAGCACAGTACGAAGAAGAAGAATGGGATGACTCAACATTCTCGGAAGAAGGGATTTTAAATTGCATGGGTGCAACCCAAGAACAGCTGTTCGCAAACATAAAAAGGCAGGTTGAGAGCTTAATGAAAGCTGAGATACCTACGGCTGATAAAAAATCCCGATGAGTGCGTGAACACAATTGGTAAACATACGTTTCACCAATTCTCACGACAAGATGAATTTGAAGGGATAATGCTAACTTTCGTGAACAACCAAGAGAGACGCATCAAGGAATTAGAAACTCATTTGAAAAACACCCAAGATATGTTCATGGAACTAGCAGAAAAATTCATCTCGAGAATAAAAGAGAAAATTAAGAAAGAAGCCGCACACAAAAAGATCGAGAAGATCTTTGAACTCCCGGTCCCTAATGAACCATACAACGAATGGGATGATGAAACCCCTCTCCCCGAGCCTTCACTTTTAAAGCCCTCTTATCTATTTGGATCCTCTCGCGAGAAAAAGAATTCTCAAGATCGTAGCATTTTCGTGGGGAGCATGGTTGTCACGCTCCCTAACTTTCATGAAGCTAGGAAACGGTCTTTTGGCTTTAAGCCAGGTGTGAGAAGAACTCAATTAAAGCACACCATCATCTTGAAAACCCCCTGGGAAAATTCCTCTCACCCCCTGAATACTCGCCTTGATGGAAATTGGGACCCGAATAAGACGTCAACCAACCCTTTTCAATATTTTACTACACCCCGTGACAGTAACAAAACATTTGACCCAGGAGGAACTTGTTAACGAGACTAGCTATCAGGATTATTGACCCTGACTAGCTGCTCTCTTAAAGTACGAGGGGCTCATTTGTAAACTGGCACAAAGTAGCAAAATACGCTAATCTGACGGCGTCAGAATTTGAACGTGACGCCGTCACCCCGTCTGCACAGCAATAATAACTTTAATTCCATCACTTTCATCACAAACCCCACAAACCATATCCTCTCCAACCCCACCTTCGAATTTCCAGGATCAAATTCACCGACTTTCGTCATCAATTTCCACGTGGTAAGTAATTTTTATTCATTCTTTTCGCTTCAATTACTCATAGGATTTGTAAATTTCGAAAATCCCCAACTCGTGAAACCCTAGGATTGATTCATGCTTAGAACTCATAATGTGTTTTAATTAGTGTTATTTTAGCAATGATTAAAAGCATGTGATTTTTAGCAATCAAATGGGTTAATTCACTAATAGGGTGGCCACGAATTTGAACCATAACCTGTGATCCAATCACCCATTTTTCTGCAAAAAGTGGTGTGTGGTTATTGAGCCTGAAGTTTGAATATTGATTTTTCCCTCGTAATTATGGATTTGAACACTGGTCGAATCTGACGGCGTCACCTATCAAAGCGTGACGGCGTCAGACCTGTCTGATGCGCCACCAAATCTTTAATTCACATATTAACACTTGTATTCCTCCTGTTTTGTTCCAGATAATGAGTAAGCGTCAAAGACCCAGCCGAGGAAGTTCTTCCCGATCTCAACAAGAAAACTTTGGGGATACGGTCCTCAGTTGGGGTGTCTTTGACAACGATGCTGCTACAAGCAAATATGCACAATTGTTACTACACAAGGTCGAGAATGGAGCAGTGGTTGACTGGGGCTTTCTGAGGAGAGTAGGTCTTGAGCAGACTTTTCTCCAAAGTTTTCAGACGGATGGGTTTATCGGCCCCCAGTGGGAAAGACTGTTTAAGATTCAGGAGCCGGTATATGAGGAGTTGGTACGGGAGTTCTTTGCCACCTTTCATTTTGATATGGCTGAGGCAAGGACCGATGTGGGCGGTACCACGATCTATTTCAGGCTGGGGGGTGAGCTAAGGACGTGTTCTGTTACTGAGTTTGGGTGGAGACTGGGGTTATATGATCAGCATGATACCATTCAGGCAGGGTTCATGCAGAGGTTGTTGCATGGGGAGTCGATGAAGAATGATTTTAGATGCTCTATTTTCTGGCAGACTATTGGGGATGGGGTGTATACCTCGACCACTGTAGCATCCCAAATCAGGGATCCTAGGGTTCGGTTGACTCATCGTTGCCTCACCTACAGCTTGACAGGGCGTCACAGCTCTCACCACCGTGTCACAGCTTCTGATCTCTTCTACCTGTACACCATCTACTCTAATGATGTTTACTGCAACATCCCGTTTTGGGTTGCTAGCTTTATGCATGGTGGAGTTGGGGAGAGGGAAGGTGACAGGATTTATGGTGGGATGTTCATCACCCGACTGGCTCAGTCTTATGGAGTCCTCAGGCCCGAGGTCATGAGGTATTTGAGTGGTGATAAATGCAGGACGGTGAAGGAGAGGTCCCTGAAGCAGATGGAGGTGATTATGGAGATGCATGACGGGTCCTTTATGTGGTATCACCCAGTTGGAGCTGAGGGTGATGATGATGAGGATGATGAGGAGGAGGAGGAGCCCCAACAGCAGCAGCATGAGGGGTATGAGGCCGGTACAGCTGATTACTACCGGCATATGAGCAGGGGGGACTGGCAGGCTCACCAGGGGACCTGGATGGGCCAGGTTGATGCTTGGAGGACCAGGGCGGACGAGAGGTTCGACTGGATGTACGATCACACGGTTCGTCAGATGCAGCATCTTTCCACACGTGATCAGTTGGACCCGCATCTGCAGATTGACCCTTTCCCGGGACGTGAGCAGGATTACCCACCCTATGGGTACCACGGGCATCTTCCTCCTGGCTATGACTATCGCCAAGGACCCCCTCACCAGTGATGTTGTGATTTGATGTTTTGTTGTTTGAACAATTTGATATTTGGTTGTATGTGTTGAAACAATATGGTCTGTAATAATTTAGGGAAGGCATCTGTTTGCCTTAAAACATTTGTTACATTAATTTTATTTATCGCATGCTAGCCTCATTTGATTATCTGCTTTATTTGCTTTATGTGTTTATTTATTTGTTTGTTTGATTTTATTTGTTTCCGTATGTATGTTTAATTTTTATTCTTATTGATTCATGTTCAAAACTAAATTGTGAAAATGCTTTATTTTGTTTTTAACTTCGTCTTAACTACATATAAAGGTATTTTGCAAAAGATAAGTGTAAGGGAAATCTAAATCGGTTTATTAGAACACATATGAACATGAATCGTAATAATAATAAATTAGCATACATATTAGTGTTTGTTTGAGTCAAATGCTTGTATCGAGTCATAATGATGTTTTGCAGGATTTTCAGGAAGTAAGGTAAAGGTTTTTCCAGAAATTTTCCGGAAACTTAAAATGAAAATTTTTGTCAGGTCATTTCTGACGGCGTCAGGGGTTATAACCTGACGGCGTCAGATTTAATTTCCAGAAATTTTTGAAAGTTTTGTTTTCATAAAAAGTTTTTATTAAATCTCCAACTTATAATCTCCAGGAATCTGCAAAATTATCATTCCACAAGCATTATATCCTTATATATAGATTTTATCCCGCCGATGTTATGCAGGTTTTCGTGTTTGTTTTCTCAGGTTAACAGGTTATTTTGGACAAGGAAATGTTTATGGAATCAAGCTTATGGCGATGCATTAGTCATGGAGCTTCAACATTCTCTTTGGAGGAAGATTTAACCGTGTGATTTCACTATCCAACGAGCGAATCAGGGGAGTATTTGATTTCATTCTTTTACTTTTTGCTTTTACATCTTGTTATTTGAACATTGGGGACAATGTTCATCTTAAGTGTAAGGGGGAGGGTAAAAGTACGATTTTAGAGAATACAATTGCGCTTGATTTTTGTTTGTTTAATAGTAGATGTGTAATAAAACTGAGAGAAATACTTGATTAGGGTAACTTTAGTGCCAAATTTAAAATTTTTTACAACATATAGGAGTGAAACTTTGATCTTAATGAGCGTCTCACGGATAGGAGTTATATGACTAGCACAAAAAACCGTACCACTAAAAAAATTTTCCACCCCAAATATGTGAGGTTCGCCCCTAGAATTGGTAGGAAAAGCATTTATGCTATGATGTGTGTACCGGTAGCACTTAGATTCTAGAACTTGCGTTAGGACCATTCCAAGGCCACAAGTGAGACTACATTCGTGTAGTTAGATTTACTACATGATAAGAGGCATTAGGATTAACCCATTGTTTTACACCTGTGTTTTTGTTATAATTACATTGGCTACATTGGTCAAGTAATTCTCCCACACCCTTTGCGTTGTACTCATTTTTAGTACACGATACCCCTAGTACACCCCTCAGAGCCTATCTTTTCGTTTCGACCTTTAAGCATTTTACTTAAAGGAAGAATTTGTTACACCCCACTAAAATGTACACCCAAATCGCCTTAGCCTACCTTGTATGCACTCATCTTTAGTGCATTATTGTGTCAACATTTGTTTAAACCCAAGTTAATTATCTAATTGATTACATGGTTGCTAAGTCGAGTCATATCCTTGTACATATTGTTTTGGGACGATTGGGACTCATGGGTAAAGTACTAGTGTAATGGAGTAACGGGGAAGAACATCATTTATTACCCCCATATGTGCTAAATATTTTAAAAGTACTCCAAGTGTTTCAATTATCTTAATTCGAGTCATTAGATTAGTATTTGTAAAGTTATGTAAAAATTCAAGTGTAAGGGGAATGCAATGCCCCTATGATGTATTATTTTGGATGGTAGGGCAAGAGTGTATGCAAAAAAAAAAAAAAAAAAAAAAAAAAAAAAAAAAAAAAAAAAAAAAAAAATCAAGAAAAACACAAAAAAAATGAGAAAATGAAAAATAGAAAAAACATACGGACTACCATCCCGTTTCATTTTATGTTTATCTTTATGTTTTTGTTATTTTGTTATTTTGTTTCTAGCTTAAAATCGAGTCGAGTCTTGGCTTAGCAACATTGTATAGTACATGTAATTGACCAAGATCTTTAACTCGCCACCAGTAAAATATCCCGTATCCAACAAAATCGTGTTTTCCTTTTCCCTACACCTAACGTTATAACCCATTTAAAAGCCCTCTTTGATAGTTTATCTTAGGTGCTTACGCCTAGTGGAGGAGGTTTTCGATCCTTTCCCAAGCCTATGGTAATCTATTTGCTATGACAGGTAGTGAGAGATATTTTCCGTTTTCATTTATGAGATTTATTTTGATGACACTTGAGAGATGTGAGTATCTAAACACTACTTGTGAGGTGCTAGTATGTAATCTCCGTGCTTATTATGATTGAAGTGGAACGATTATTTGTTGTAATTACTTTTATGTTAGCATTAAATGACCCCTAACTTGTATTTTGATTAGAATAAAAGCGCATTTGCTTGAGGACAAGCAAATCTCAAGTGTAAGGGTATTTGATGAGGCGAAAAGTGTACCGCTTTTAAGGGGTCATTTAAGCCCGAAATCGTATTTATTTGATCAAATATTGCCCTAAATCGTTCCTTTTGTCATTTTAGGTACTTTTGAGGAGAAATCTGGAAAAGGAGGCATTTTGGACGTTTTTGGAGCATTAAAGTGAAGAAAACGGCAAAGTCTCAAGAATCGGCTAAAAGTTACTCTTGACGGCGTCACAATTAACATGGGACGGCGTCATGCCTTGGCAAGAAAAGTTGGATGTGAAATTTACTCATGACGGGCCAGTGAGTTAGCATGAGAATTCTGACGGCGTCACGCTTTAACTAAATCAAGGGCGTCACGGCTTAAATCATAAGGGGACGGCGTCACGTTCATGATCCGACGGCGTCAAGCCTTGATAGGCCAGAATGGATTTTTGAAGAGCTAAAGAGGGACGGCGTCAAGAAGGTCACCCGGGAACCCTAAAAGCGGCGAGGTGACGGCGTCACAATGCATAAGGTGACGCCGTCAGATCCAAAAATCTATATATAGTTTTCTAATTTTTTGTCATTAAGGGAGAGCTTAGTGTGTGGAATTTTGGGAAAAAACCCTAAGACGATTTTAGCTACTTTTTCAGGGCTTTTTGCCTTGAGATCTTCCATGTTTCATTGAAAGATAAGTTATCAATTAATCATTCAATATGTCTATGTGTTGTTTGATTCTATCTTATGCTTGTCTTTTGTTTAACATGTTAGGCTAATTTTATCTTGTGTTTGCTTAGATCTAATGAAACCTAGCTATTGATTATTGGTTGTTAGTGTGTTGTTAGTTGTATTGGATGATTGTTTATCTATGTTAGGCTTAAGAAAACTGGCTAACTTCCTATTCGGTAACTTGCTTGAACGTCTTAAGAAACATGAACCAAACGCGTACTAAAGGTTTTTATGGTTGTATTTAATGCACAAGCGAATTCTAGTGATCCCATGTTAGGAGCTTCCTAGCCGGCTCGACATAGGAGTGAAGTAGGAGCTTGTAGAGTTGGGGAAGTAAGTACGCCACCCCACGAATGGTATTAAGGAATACACCCGTCATCCACGCGACTAATACACACTAATTAACCGGTAAAAGATAGTTAGGGAGTAAGGAAATCTAAGTAAACACATTTCTCTACACATAAGTTTCTCACCACATTTCATTTTTGTTATTTTATTTTATTTGCATTCGTAGTAAATTTTGGGTTAGTTGACTAGCAACTAATTCCGCCCACTCCTTCAAACCCGAGATTTTACTTGCTTTCATAAAATTATAAAAACATAAAAAGAATCTTCCTCAACCCTTAGACCTAATTAGAGTAGCCTTTCATACCTAACGAACACTATTCCCTGTGGAGAACGATCAATCCCCCGTACTTACCACTACACTATACTACATCGGTCAGGTACACTGCCTGGTGGGGTTGTAAGCCTCTTGAGATCCCTCGAGAGGTAAAACCTGTTGTAAGGTTACAAAACCACGCAATCAAGTTTTTGGCGCCGCTGCCGGGGAATAGTTATTGTTTAGGTTGAATTTTTATTTCTATTAGGTCTACTCACTAGATTCCTTTCTAGTGAGATTTTTATTTTATTTTTCTAGGTTTTCTTTAGTCTATCTATTTTCTTCGTGTCTTTGTTCGTAACCATACCATCCGACATCATGGAAGATGGTAATATCCTTAACCCCCACAACCCACCACCACAACAACCACCACCACCTCCTAGAGCCCGTACTTTAGGAGAGTATTCCCGTCCTAGCCACCATGGCTATCGAAACACCATTGAGCTCACTCAAGGAGCCAATATCACACCCTTGCGATCCGACACCATCCGGTTGGTGCAAAGTGGATGCGCATTCCATGGACTTCGTTCTGAAGATCCTAATCAACATCTCAAGGACTTTCTTAAAATCGTTGATTCTATAGACCTTGATGTTGCCACTCGAGAGACGACCCGATTGCGTCTCTTCCAATTCTCTTTGCGGGACCAAGCTAGTCAGTGGCTAGAACGTCAACCCGCAGGATCCATTACCTCTTGGGATGATCTCACCACTCGTTTCCTTGCTCAGTTTTTCCCACCGGGAAGAACTACCAAGCTAAGGAATGATATCTTGATGTTCCAACAACGTCAAGGCGAAACTCTCTACGAGGCATGGACTCGATTCAAGGACTTACTCCGAAAGGTCCCTCACCATGGCATGGATCCTTGGCTACAAATCCAAATCTTCTATGATGGTGTCAATCATCAAACTAGAAGAGCCATAGATTACGCCGCCAATGGGAGATTGAGCAGGCTCAGTGTCGATAAGTGCTGGGAAGTCATTGAGGACTTAGCACAGTACGAAGAAGAAGAATGGGATGACTCAACATTCTCGGAAGAAGGGATTTTAAATTGCATGGGTGCAACCCAAGAACAGCTGTTCGCAAATATAAAAAGGCAGGTTGAGAGCTTAATGAAAGCTGAGATACCTACGGCTGATAAAAAATCCCGATGAGTGCGTGAACACAATTGGTAAACATACGTTTCACCAATTCTCACGACAAGATGAATTTGAAGGGATAATGCTAACTTTCGTGAACAACCAAGAGAGACGCATCAAGGAATTAGAAACTCATTTGAAAAACACCCAAGATATGTTCATGGAACTAGCAGAAAAATTCATCTCGAGAATAAAAGAGAAAATTAAGAAAGAAGCCGCACACAAAAAGATCGAGAAGATCTTTGAACTCCCGGTCCCTAATGAACCATACAACGAATGGGATGATGAAACCCCTCTCCCCGAGCCTTCACTTTTAAAGCCCTCTTATCTATTTGGATCCTCTCGCGAGAAAAAGAATTCTCAAGATCGTAGCATTTTCGTGGGGAGCATGGTTGTCACGCTCCCTAACTTTCATGAAGCTAGGAAACGGTCTTTTGGCTTTAAGCCAGGTGTGAGAAGAACTCAATTAAAGCACACCATCATCTTGAAAACCCCCTGGGAAAATTCCTCTCACCCCCTGAATACTCGCCTTGATGGAAATTGGGACCCGAATAAGACGTCAACCAACCCTTTTCAATATTTTACTACACCCCGTGACAGTAACAAAACATTTGACCCAGGAGGAACTTGTTAACGAGACTAGCTATCAGGATTATTGACCCTGACTAGCTGCTCTCTTAAAGTACGAGGGGCTCATTTGTAAACTGGCACAAAGTAGCAAAATACGCTAATCTGACGGCGTCAGAATTTGAACGTGACGCCGTCACCCCGTCTGCACAGCAATAATAACTTTAATTCCATCACTTTCATCACAAACCCCACAAACCATATCCTCTCCAACCCCACCTTCGAATTTCCAGGATCAAATTCACCGACTTTCGTCATCAATTTCCACGTGGTAAGTAATTTTTATTCATTCTTTTCGCTTCAATTACTCATAGGATTTGTAAATTTCGAAAATCCCCAACTCGTGAAACCCTAGGATTGATTCATGCTTAGAACTCATAATGTGTTTTAATTAGTGTTATTTTAGCAATGATTAAAAGCATGTGATTTTTAGCAATCAAATGGGTTAATTCACTAATAGGGTGGCCACGAATTTGAACCATAACCTGTGATCCAATCACCCATTTTTCTGCAAAAAGTGGTGTGTGGTTTATTGAGCCTGAAGTTTGAATATTGATTTTTCCCTCGTAATTATGGATTTGAACACTGGTCGAATCTGACGGCGTCACCTATCAAAGCGTGACGGCGTCAGACCTGTCTGATGCGCCACCAAATCTTTAATTCACATATTAACACTTGTATTCCTCCTGTTTTGTTCCAGATAATGAGTAAGCGTCAAAGACCCAGCCGAGGAAGTTCTTCCCGATCTCAACAAGAAAACTTTGGGGATACGGTCCTCAGTTGGGGTGTCTTTGACAACGATGCTGCTACAAGCAAATATGCACAATTGTTACTACACAAGGTCGAGAATGGAGCAGTGGTTGACTGGGGCTTTCTGAGGAGAGTAGGTCTTGAGCAGACTTTTCTCCAAAGTTTTCAGACGGATGGGTTTATCGGCCCCCAGTGGGAAAGACTGTTTAAGATTCAGGAGCCGGTATATGAGGAGTTGGTACGGGAGTTCTTTGCCACCTTTCATTTTGATATGGCTGAGGCAAGGACCGATGTGGGCGGTACCACGATCTATTTCAGGCTGGGGGGTGAGCTAAGGACGTGTTCTGTTACTGAGTTTGGGTGGAGACTGGGGTTATATGATCAGCATGATACCATTCAGGCAGGGTTCATGCAGAGGTTGTTGCATGGGGAGTCGATGAAGAATGATTTTAGATGCTCTATTTTCTGGCAGACTATTGGGGATGGGGTGTATACCTCGACCACTGTAGCATCCCAAATCAGGGATCCTAGGGTTCGGTTGACTCATCGTTGCCTCACCTACAGCTTGACAGGGCGTCACAGCTCTCACCACCGTGTCACAGCTTCTGATCTCTTCTACCTGTACACCATCTACTCTAATGATGTTTACTGCAACATCCCGTTTTGGGTTGCTAGCTTTATGCATGGTGGAGTTGGGGAGAGGGAAGGTGACAGGATTTATGGTGGGATGTTCATCACCCGACTGGCTCAGTCTTATGGAGTCCTCAGGCCCGAGGTCATGAGGTATTTGAGTGGTGATAAATGCAGGACGGTGAAGGAGAGGTCCCTGAAGCAGATGGAGGTGATTATGGAGATGCATGACGGGTCCTTTATGTGGTATCACCCAGTTGGAGCTGAGGGTGATGATGATGAGGATGATGAGGAGGAGGAGGAGCCCCAACAGCAGCAGCATGAGGGGTATGAGGCCGGTACAGCTGATTACTACCGGCATATGAGCAGGGGGGACTGGCAGGCTCACCAGGGGACCTGGATGGGCCAGGTTGATGCTTGGAGGACCAGGGCGGACGAGAGGTTCGACTGGATGTACGATCACACGGTTCGTCAGATGCAGCATCTTTCCACACGTGATCAGTTGGACCCGCATCTGCAGATTGACCCTTTCCCGGGACGTGAGCAGGATTACCCACCCTATGGGTACCACGGGCATCTTCCTCCTGGCTATGACTATCGCCAAGGACCCCCTCACCAGTGATGTTGTGATTTGATGTTTTGTTGTTTGAACAATTTGATATTTGGTTGTATGTGTTGAAACAATATGGTCTGTAATAATTTAGGGAAGGCATCTGTTTGCCTTAAAACATTTGTTACATTAATTTTATTTATCGCATGCTAGCCTCATTTGATTATCTGCTTTATTTGCTTTATGTGTTTATTTATTTGTTTGTTTGATTTTATTTGTTTCCGTATGTATGTTTAATTTTTATTCTTATTGATTCATGTTCAAAACTAAATTGTGAAAATGCTTTATTTTGTTTTTAACTTCGTCTTAACTACATATAAAGGTATTTTGCAAAAGATAAGTGTAAGGGAAATCTAAATCGGTTTATTAGAACACATATGAACATGAATCGTAATAATAATAAATTAGCATACATATTAGTGTTTGTTTGAGTCAAATGCTTGTATCGAGTCATAATGATGTTTTGCAGGATTTTCAGGAAGTAAGGTAAAGGTTTTTCCAGAAATTTTCCGGAAACTTAAAATGAAAATTTTTGTCAGGTCATTTCTGACGGCGTCAGGGGTTATAACCTGACGGCGTCAGATTTAATTTCCAGAAATTTTTGAAAGTTTTGTTTTCATAAAAAGTTTTTATTAAATCTCCAACTTATAATCTCCAGGAATCTGCAAAATTATCATTCCACAAGCATTATATCCTTATATATAGATTTTATCCCGCCGATGTTATGCAGGTTTTCGTGTTTGTTTTCTCAGGTTAACAGGTTATTTTGGACAAGGAAATGTTTATGGAATCAAGCTTATGGCGATGCATTAGTCATGGAGCTTCAACATTCTCTTTGGAGGAAGATTTAACCGTGTGATTTCACTATCCAACGAGCGAATCAGGGGAGTATTTGATTTCATTCTTTTACTTTTTGCTTTTACATCTTGTTATTTGAACATTGGGGACAATGTTCATCTTAAGTGTAAGGGGGAGGGTAAAAGTACGATTTTAGAGAATACAATTGCGCTTGATTTTTGTTTGTTTAATAGTAGATGTGTAATAAAACTGAGAGAAATACTTGATTAGGGTAACTTTAGTGCCAAATTTAAAATTTTTTACAACATATAGGAGTGAAACTTTGATCTTAATGAGCGTCTCACGGATAGGAGTTATATGACTAGCACAAAAAACCGTACCACTAAAAAAATTTTCCACCCCAAATATGTGAGGTTCGCCCCTAGAATTGGTAGGAAAAGCATTTATGCTATGATGTGTGTACCGGTAGCACTTAGATTCTAGAACTTGCGTTAGGACCATTCCAAGGCCACAAGTGAGACTACATTCGTGTAGTTAGATTTACTACATGATAAGAGGCATTAGGATTAACCCATTGTTTTACACCTGTGTTTTTGTTATAATTACATTGGCTACATTGGTCAAGTAATTCTCCCACACCCTTTGCGTTGTACTCATTTTTAGTACACGATACCCCTAGTACACCCTCAGAGCCTATCTTTTCGTTTCGACCTTTAAGCATTTTACTTAAAGGAAGAATTTGTTACACCCCACTAAAATGTACACCCAAATCGCCTTAGCCTACCTTGTATGCACTCATCTTTAGTGCATTATTGTGTCAACATTTGTTTAAACCCAAGTTAATTATCTAATTGATTACATGGTTGCTAAGTCGAGTCATATCCTTGTACATATTGTTTTGGGACGATTGGGACTCATGGGTAAAGTACTAGTGTAATGGAGTAACGGGGAAGAACATCATTTATTACCCCCATATGTGCTAAATATTTTAAAAGTACTCCAAGTGTTTCAATTATCTTAATTCGAGTCATTAGATTAGTATTTGTAAAGTTATGTAAAAATTCAAGTGTAAGGGGAATGCAATGCCCCTATGATGTATTATTTTGGATGGTAGGGCAAGAGTGTATGCAAAAAAAAAAAAAAAAAAAAAAAAAAAAAAAAAAAAAAAAAAAAAAAAAATCAAGAAAAACACAAAAAAAATGAGAAAATGAAAAATAGAAAAAACATACGGACTACCATCCCGTTTCATTTTATGTTTATCTTTATGTTTTTGTTATTTTGTTATTTTGTTTCTAGCTTAAAATCGAGTCGAGTCTTGGCTTAGCAACATTGTATAGTACATGTAATTGACCAAGATCTTTAACTCGCCACCAGTAAAATATCCCGTATCCAACAAAATCGTGTTTTCCTTTTCCCTACACCTAACGTTATAACCCATTTAAAAGCCCTCTTTGATAGTTTATCTTAGGTGCTTACGCCTAGTGGAGGAGGTTTTCGATCCTTTCCCAAGCCTATGGTAATCTATTTGCTATGACAGGTAGTGAGAGATATTTTCCGTTTTCATTTATGAGATTTATTTTGATGACACTTGAGAGATGTGAGTATCTAAACACTACTTGTGAGGTGCTAGTATGTAATCTCCGTGCTTATTATGATTGAAGTGGAACGATTATTTGTTGTAATTACTTTTATGTTAGCATTAAATGACCCCTAACTTGTATTTTGATTAGAATAAAAGCGCATTTGCTTGAGGACAAGCAAATCTCAAGTGTAAGGGTATTTGATGAGGCGAAAAGTGTACCGCTTTTAAGGGGTCATTTAAGCCCGAAATCGTATTTATTTGATCAAATATTGCCCTAAATCGTTCCTTTTGTCATTTTAGGTACTTTTGAGGAGAAATCTGGAAAAGGAGGCATTTTGGACGTTTTTGGAGCATTAAAGTGAAGAAAACGGCAAAGTCTCAAGAATCGGCTAAAAGTTACTCTTGACGGCGTCACAATTAACATGGGACGGCGTCATGCCTTGGCAAGAAAAGTTGGATGTGAAATTTACTCATGACGGGCCAGTGAGTTAGCATGAGAATTCTGACGGCGTCACGCTTTAACTAAATCAAGGGCGTCACGGCTTAAATCATAAGGGGACGGCGTCACGTTCATGATCCGACGGCGTCAAGCCTTGATAGGCCAGAATGGATTTTTGAAGAGCTAAAGAGGGACGGCGTCAAGAAGGTCACCCGGGAACCCTAAAAGCGGCGAGGTGACGGCGTCACAATGCATAAGGTGACGCCGTCAGATCCAAAAATCTATATATAGTTTTCTAATTTTTTGTCATTAAGGGAGAGCTTAGTGTGTGGAATTTTGGGAAAAAACCCTAAGACGATTTTAGCTACTTTTTCAGGGCTTTTTGCCTTGAGATCTTCCATGTTTCATTGAAAGATAAGTTATCAATTAATCATTCAATATGTCTATGTGTTGTTTGATTCTATCTTATGCTTGTCTTTTGTTTAACATGTTAGGCTAATTTTATCTTGTGTTTGCTTAGATCTAATGAAACCTAGCTATTGATTATTGGTTGTTAGTGTGTTGTTAGTTGTATTGGATGATTGTTTATCTATGTTAGGCTTAAGAAAACTGGCTAACTTCCTATTCGGTAACTTGCTTGAACGTCTTAAGAAACATGAACCAAACGCGTACTAAAGGTTTTTATGGTTGTATTTAATGCACAAGCGAATTCTAGTGATCCCATGTTAGGAGCTTCCTAGCCGGCTCGACATAGGAGTGAAGTAGGAGCTTGTAGAGTTGGGGAAGTAAGTACGCCACCCCACGAATGGTATTAAGGAATACACCCGTCATCCACGCGACTAATACACACTAATTAACCGGTAAAAGATAGTTAGGGAGTAAGGAAATCTAAGTAAACACATTTCTCTACACATAAGTTTCTCACCACATTTCATTTTTGTTATTTTATTTTATTTGCATTCGTAGTAAATTTTGGGTTAGTTGACTAGCAACTAATTCCGCCCACTCCTTCAAACCCGAGATTTTACTTGCTTTCATAAAATTATAAAAACATAAAAAGAATCTTCCTCAACCCTTAGACCTAATTAGAGTAGCCTTTCATACCTAACGAACACTATTCCCTGTGGAGAACGATCAATCCCCCGTACTTACCACTACACTATACTACATCGGTCAGGTACACTGCCTGGTGGGGTTGTAAGCCTCTTGAGATCCCTCGAGAGGTAAAACCTGTTGTAAGGTTACAAAACCACGCAATCACCCAGATGTTCAACCCCACACAACCATTCCTCAATCACCACCAACATCATCAGTGGCTCAATCATCAAATGTCATAAGTCAGCTTGAAAGTAAACTGAATCAAGTATTGAGTACTCAAGAAGCCCGTGACAAGGAATATCAAGAAACAAAACTGAAACTGTCTAGACTTCAGGAGCAGATGGACAACCATATACTGAAGTGTGATAACGTTGATTTGAAAAAGGAAGTCACTGAACTGGTTCCAACTGAGGTCTTCACGACTCTTCAAGATGCATTTCCTGACATGCTCAAAAAATATGCCAAGAAGAATCTGGAAGAGGTTGTGGAAAAGTTGATGCAGACAATACCAATCACAATCAGAACGTTACCTTCACAACCATCTGGATCAACTCTCAGAGAACAACTTATTGAAGAAATTCGAGAAAACCCTGTAGAAGATGAACTCAGACAAGCATTACTTAACTCAATGAAACAAGCTGAAAAACAAGATGAACCATGCAAACTAACCAAGACATTGAAGCGTCGTCAGGATGACCCAGAGGATCAAGGAAAGAAAAGGCGGAAACCTTCGTCTTCAAGCCGTGGTCCCATAGCACACTCATCTGGAAAAGGAAAACAATCAAGTGGACCAGTCTTCAGTCCCATTGGAAGTGGTCAATTTGAGGACACAGAATTTCACGAGAACATCAGTTCCGATGATGAAATACCCTTTGTACCTACAAATGTTCAAGAAGCTGCGGTTCCTTCTGGTCCAGTAAATGATATACCACTACCAGAATGGGTCGATCCAGGAGCTTCAAAGTACGACTGGTTTGAAAATATGGTTGATGCATACCCTGATGAAGATTACAGCACACCCGTGGAAGGATCAATTGTAGATTTTACCAAAAGACTGAAAAAGGCAATCAAGGTTCAGAAGTTGGGGTTGTCAGATATCATTCGAGTTCGTAGCACAGGCTTTACTGAATTTAAGACGGTAACAACTACTGAGATAGAGTTTGAGTACAATCTTGAACAAGTTGCACGAGCCCTTGGAGAAAATATTGCTGATGAACAAACCCATAAACCAAAAGAACCATTACACTACAATGATTACTCCAAACCATTACCCCTCATTGGTCACCCAAAGAATCTTAAGTTACCAAAAGAATACTTCTTCAATCGCGACCTAATCTATCTCATGAGTGGAAGCACGGATCTTATAGTACGATATGCAACATCACTATCCAAGTATCCAGCAGCTTCATATTCCATAGAAGGTTTGGAAGAAAAGGTCGATGATTTATGGAACCATGACGTTTATGTCTACAATGACGATGCTGTTTTGGGGATTCATCATTGGAGACATATGAGGAGATTGTCATACAAATGCTTGGTCACCACGAGAGTTTCAAAAAACATAGATAGGAGGAACCCTAACAGGATTCTATCCATAACCAGTGCTGAAACCGAACCACTGTACGGGTATAACTTTCTAAACAAGATCACCGTGAGAAGATCAGATGACAAAGAGTATTCGTTCTGTGAAGCTGACTACCCATACTTGTCCCGCAATGATATCGAAGACATGTACCTACTGAAGATTCAGGGAAAACTTGAACATCTTCCTGGACGTCTTCAGTATGACATCATCAACTCCATTCTCATATTCATCCCCAGCATTGTCATAAGACATCGAGTTGAGGACATACAACTTGGGGTAGAAAGCTACCAAAAACGAGTTAATCTCATTAAGCCAGATATTGACCGGCCGGGTGTTCATTGCAAGACTCCTTATACGTTCATGGATAAACCGTTTGGAGTGGTTTACAAACGGAACAACAGAAGCCCACACTTTATGGGATTTGAAGAACTGAGAAAATTTGGGGATGAGACATTGGTAATGGTCAAGACAGAACTTGAGTCAATCTTGGATAATTACCACAAGGGTTCAAAAACGGGAGTCATGCAAGAGGTCAAATGGAGCAGAAATGATGCCAAGCAAGCAGCCAAGTTCATCAAAAGAATCAACGAAAAACTTCAGTTTCAGACTCAAATGCGAAGATTGGAGAGTTATGTGGGAGGACGAGCAAGACTTCCAAACATTCTCACCTTCCGACGTCCTGCCTAATTTGATTGGTACAATTTGTCTCATTTAATCATCATCATTTCATTTCATCATTCACTTTCACATATCACTACGGCTTGTGCACACATAACAGTGTACAACCCACTCTTGTAAAGAAAGGACCCTGAGGTACGCTTCAGTGCCTCAATCGTGAAAAAGGAGCGAAAGCTTCTTACTTATGAGCAGAATTAAAACCAGAATGTTTTTCTAAAGTTTTTCAAACATTCTGCTCATAAGGACAAGTACTCCCTTGTTAAGGGGGAGTATTTGAAAAATCTTTGTTCCAAAATCTACAAACGTTCTTGACATTCTTCCACAAACACCTCAAAAAGAGCATATTTTAATCAAAAGTTTATCAAAAACAACATTATTATGCTATTTTTGAGGGGGAGAATGAAAATGTGATTAAAATATGGTGGAAGCAACGATGATATCTCATGGAGTTATAAGGTGACTAAGGTTAAGGAAATGTGTTTTACAATCATAAACACTTTGAGAGATTTTCAAAAGGTTTGGTTTTATGGCATCATTAGGATAGTCATGGAGTTATAAGGTGACTAAGGTTAGGGAAAACCGTCCTATGATCCGCCAAAGCCGGAGGGATCTACCCAAGGACAATACCAATAGTTTAGAACTAGAAAGTCCTAGGTATGATATTAAAAAAGGAGAAAATGAATGAACGGAGAAAGAAGGGGTTGAAGAATTAAAAAGAAAAGCAAAAGAAAAGAGTGAAAAGAAATAGCCCTCCATTTGTTCAACCTTAGGGCAGACACTGGGTTCAATACATAATCTACTGGTTGATCAAGAATCACCGGTATTGAAGATCAAAGTCGTCATGGACCCAGTGACGCACTGCACTAAACCTTCTAAGCTACTCAAGTGTCTCTCAAAAGACATTTGTTTCATTCACACGGAGAACCCTTCATAATCTATCGACCTCTCATTACGAGAGTGTTGATAATGAAAAGGAGGCAATCTGCTCCATGCCTCCGACGACCAAACAAATGTGCACTAATTGAGTCTAGAGCCATGAGATTCATAAAAAGATCTCTTAGGTACACTTAGTATTACTCTGCGGTTCTACATCATGGGCAGCAGATGTAAAATTAAGAAAGTGTCCTTCGCAGATCTTAGCAATCTGCCGAGAACATTCATGAGAAAAGTCACAATTGTGATTATCAATGATTGAATGGAAATCCTGCCAGAGCAACATCAAACAACTCTGACAGCAGGTCACTTCGGTAACTCCTTGCGGGTTACGCTTAGTGTTTGCTCCAAACGGACTACAGTCGTAGGGTGATCTCCAGCGACTCACTGAATCGTGGGTGCACTTCGGTGTGTCCGTGTTATCCCTTTCGGGGGAATCCGGTTTAGAACGGTCTGGGTTAGGATTTGAGAAAGTCTTCACACTATGCTGTTGATGATCTCAAGTCTAAGCCTGTAAGTACCGGTTGGTTCGTGCTGTTGCTGCTGCAGAGCTTAAAGACCTGGAGTTCAGCCACCATCAAGACTCCATCATGCTCATATCCCAAAGAGAAGTTCTCACAAAGACTCAGAAATATCAAAAAGTTCAGAATTGTTAAAGAAAAGTCTAAAGATTCAAGTACTACAACCTTTCTCAAAGTTAAAGATTGAAGAACTGAGAACAAGTTGAAGAATCAAGGTCAAAAGAAATATGAGCATGGTGGAGAAGACGTGATGAACTCAAATAAGTACATTTTATTACTATCATTTATACTATTAATTTGACTTGTTTTACTATATTATGTATGAGGATTGATACTTAATCGTTTACTTTTGTAATTCTCAGGTAAAAACAAGCATTTGGTGAAACTTAGCGATTTTGGACTGATTATGGAGCAAAACATGCATAAAGTAAAGAGTCTACTGAAATGAAGAAGATCAAGTCTAACCTGCTCCAGATGCGCCGCATCTCACTCATGACATGCGCCGCATCTCTATCAAGATATCACCAGATACGATCCAAGATACAAGAGGACATGCGCCGCATCTAATAAAGAGTTACGCCGCATCTTCTGGCGGTGTACGAATATTCCTGAATATTATAATCTTGGACCCCACGCGAAGTTAAGTACATGCGCCGCATCTACTTAAGTAGATGCGCCGCATCTTCCCTCAGACACAAACTATAAATACCCCGTAGACCAGGAAGATTAAAGAAGAGGGAGAGGGAGATTCGAAAGTTCGAAAACCTAAAGACCGAACAGAAGAGAAGGACGAATTCAGTCAAGAAGGCAGCACAAGACACACCCAAATCGAAGATACAAGAGCTGTAAGAAGGTGCTGCATGTATTTAATTCATTAAGTAGTTTTGTTTTATTGTTTTAGCAAACTTTAATTCATCAGGATTGGTGGCTTGTGTAATGTGACAACGGAAAGATTGCACTCCCTTTAATACTTGCTTTCCCATCAATTAAAGTTTATATGTTGATGTCTTTGGTTACTACTTATTAGTGCATTGACCACCTCTGTGTTTATTAGTGGCTTGCGGGCACCCGACTGCGGGACAAGGTGTGGCTCCCACGGTTGTTTCTAAATTGATCACTTAGGAATAACTTTTAGACATAAGTCGTCATAAAGGGTTTACTCGCCGATAAGAATAGGACCAACGAGAAAGGGTTAATTACATACACTTCATATAAAGCTATCAATAAAACAAGTGACAATCTACTTAATCATAAGGACAGCCCTCTTATTGTCTCTAGTATCTATCTGTGTACGTGTGTGCTACTTGCTGATTCGTGCCTATTTGTTTATTTTATTATTTAATTGCAAACAAAACTGTGCCAGTCTCTCAGGCTGAAACCCCCTTGCGTTAGGATATTAAAATACTGATTAGATTAACGAGATTATACGTTCCACTCTTAGTGATCGACACTCTACTTACCATTATCTTCATACTGACCGGGTACACTGCTCGTTAAGTGTGTGTGTTATTGATAAGTCGGCTAAATATAAATTTAAAACTTGAGTAGGCATTAAAACTGCTAAACCGCAACGACACATCACGCGCATCAAGTTTTTGGCGCCGTTGCCGGGGAGTGAATTGTTATTATCTGTTAATTTGATTAGTATTTTAATTAGGTTATTTTTCTTTTTATTAGATTAATTGCATCATTGTACTATTTTGCATATTTGTTGTATTGTGTGTTATTTGTTTGCTTTTGTTTTTATTTTTGTGTGTTTTATTTTTTGTTTTTATTTTTCGTATTTTTCTGTTCTGCTATCGTTGTACTGTGCTAAATCAAACGATACGGCGCATCTGATCTCTCAGATACGGCGTATTGCGTTTAATTTTTTTAATACAACGCGTTTAATTAATTCGATACGACGCATCTTTTCCCCAAGATACGGCGTATCTGTTTTTAACAAGAAAATTTTTCTAAGCGATAAAGTAATACGACGCATCTGCTTTTGTAGATACGGCGTATCTGTTTTGATAAAAATTTTTTTCTAAACGTTAACGCCATACGACGCATCTGCTTTCGCAGATACGGCGTATCTATTATTTTAATTAAAAACAGTTTGCGAATTATTAAACAAATACGGCGTATCGATCTCCGTCGATACGGCGCATCTTACTGAATCAAAAATCTTTTATTTTTAAACGTAACGAAAATACGGCGCATTAACTTTTGTTAATACGACGAATATAATTTGATAAATATAGTTGATTTTTGATATTTACTTTGATCGGTCCGCTACTCTCGTGTGCAAGTTGTTTATTTTTCAGGATAAATGATGACTCAAGCATCACCAAGAAGGATTACATTCTGAACCAAACCAAGAGACGCTAGCTGAAGTGACCGAACATAAGACGGGAAGAGTGGAGGAAAACTCAGTACTGGTAACATTGAACTTCTTTAATTCTTGAAATAGAATCCCAGGTAAACTCTACGATAATTCAACTGCCCAAAGGAAAGTTCTCTACACTATGATCTCAGTTTTATTATCCTTATTATACGTCTGATTCAATTCGTAATCTTAATTTTGTATGCTCAAAAACGATATTTGTTCCTAACCTCGGAATAAATCCTTATCCACTAAACAATAAGATTACGATTATTAATGAAACGTCTATGCCTATTACTCTTATTTTGAATTCATCTATATGGTGTGCCGTTTTTACCCAAATTTGATGTATAAGGAACTGTGTTGCGGAGGCCAAGGTACGTTCTTCATTTAAATTTCGTTAACTAACATAGAGATACGGCGGATCTAAATATCCGAAGCGCCGTATCCCTGACCAACTAGGACTTATTGACTAGTCAACGGAATTAAATAGATACGGCGCATCCCAATTTTCTAATACGGCGCATCGTGTCGCCTTATAAATACGACGGGAATACGCCGCATAAATACACACAGTTAAGAACACGCACTAAAATTATACTCAAAATCCGATCATCTTTCTTCAATCCGCCTTTAATCCGAGCATTAAAACGTTCTCCTAATCACAAATACTAAGGTAATTGTTACATTTCGATTTAATTTTGATTAATACAAAAATTAGGGTTTATAGGATTAAATCGATTCGCGCTTAAACGATATAGGGATATGATTAGAACCTGGAATTAATTATTTCCCCTAAGTTAATTTTAGATTTGGACATCGAATTTGGCACTAATTGAATCGACCGAAAATTTAGGTTTTGGGTTTGATTTTGAATATTTAGCGGGAAGGTAAATTAGCTGTGGTTGATTGAACTGATATAAGGAGAATATTATACTGTGATATTTAGTGGAAGTTTACGTCACGGATACGGATTCTTGAAAAACGTGCCTAACCCTTTATTTTATACTGATATGCTTTTAGATGCGGCGCATCTAGGTTGATTAATGCGGCGTAACGACCTATTTCAAAATTGCTAAAATTTTAGATACGCCGTATTGATTAATCTAGATACGACGCATCTCAATACGCCGTATCTGTTGTCTTGCACTGCATCTCTTATACTTAATATAGATACGCCGCATTGATTTAATCAAATGCGCCGTATCTACCTTACTTGCAGGCTGTTTGCTGACTTTGAATGTTTATTTCAGATGACACTACCAGATATCGCACAAAGGCACCAATGGTTACGATTCGAGAACATGGGACTTACTGATGGCACTCTAGAGGATTATTTGCATAGGCTTGACTCAGTTTACTTCAAGAAAATATTCAGAGTCCAGGTTCTGAATTTTGACGACGTGGGATTGATCGGTGGTGGACATGCAGCTGCGAGCTTACAGCGTCGTATGGAGATGGTTGTTGTTGGAGGTGATGATGAGGTGGAGTTCAGGTCTAGTGCTTGGGAGCGACTGTTTAGGGTTGACGAGCCTCTGATTAGGGAGCTCATGCTGGAGTTCTTTAGCACTATTCATTACAGAGAGACGGATGTGGAGATTGATACAGCTGACACTCTGGTGTTCAGGTTAGGAGGTGTGCACAGGCAGATGTCGATGAGGCAGTTTATTTTAGCCTTGGGTCTACACACTGAGGAGGAGCTTGGATCTGCTGGGTTTGCCAGGTACTGGGCTGAGAGTTTACGGGTTGTCCCTGACAGAGGGGTATTCAGTGATTATTGGTTCAGGATTTCTTCGGGGGGCGACATCACTACTTCCACCCCCTCATATACTTTGATCAGGGAGCCGATGAGGAGGCTGTGTCACAGGCTGATTGCACTTACTATTGCTGGGAGGGGTCAGTCACCTGAAAAGGTGACCACTCTGGACCTCTTCCTACTTAGGAGCATGGATGAGGGGATGCCGGTGAACATCCCCCACTTTTTGGCACACTACCTCCACCGATCAGCTGCTGGGAGAGATCGGAGGAGCCACATGACTGGCGGGCATTTTGTTTCGAGGCTGGCCCGCCATTTTGGAGTTATTGGAGCAGAGATTCCAGCGGGGCTGGAGGTTGTGGTGGCTCGTCTCCCAGTTATTGATAGGGACTATTTGGTTAGACTGGCGATCTGCCAGGTGGCTGCTGGGGGTCACTTTTGGGCAGCATTAGGGCCCGCCAGAGCTGCAGGGGCGGAGGCGGAGCAGGGAGGACCTCAGGATCCTCCGGCTGCTGCTCCTGCCGACGAGGAGGTGCCACAGGCACCAGTACCCCCACCCACCGTGATTCAGAGACTCGACGCAGTCGAGGGAGAGGTGAGGGTACTGAGGAGAGACTTAGAGTGGGTGGTCAGGAGTGTGAGCAGACTATTAGAGCATCAGGGTATCACCCACACCCTTCCTGATGGTACTGAGATCACGGGAGTAGCACGTACGTACGAGCGCAGAGTCCGCCAGAGGACTGATGGAGCCAGCACTTCTGGGACCCATCCGGACGACACCGCTCACCCATGATCTTACCCTTTTGTTTTACTGATATTGTTCCACACATTATTATTATTTTTGGATTGTACTTATCGTTATTCTTATGCTTATGTTTAATGTTTCAGTTTATATTTCTTGTTATGTTTGACGAAGACTGGCATTAAGTTCAGCACGAGAGTACGAGAGGACGTATGAGATTAGACCGTGGAACAAGTCATTTTTGCAACAGACTGTTAACAGTCTGTTTGGTTACTACATGCGCCGTATCTGTTTAAACAGATGCGACGCATCCTATCCTTTATTTTGTTTTATTTTCAGTCCAGGCCGCACGAAGATACGGCGCATCTCAGTCCTGAGATGCGACGCATCCTCTGCAATGGTCATATCTTATTTTATTTTTCTGCATTTTTTAATTTTCGACTTTAAAACTATTTATCAGTTTATTTTAATGCGGCGCATCCCTGGTTAAGGATGCGGCGCATCTTTATTCTGATCCGTATTTATTCCAGGCTCGATACGGCGTATCTTCTTCAATAAGATACGGCGCATCGACTGACCTGATGATTTTCAGTTTTAATTTTTAAGTTTTATTTTTCCTAACTACTAATGTATTATGCAAGTTGAACCTTTCTTATCTTAGGTGTGTTTTAAAGTGTTGGTGGTATTATAGTTTCCTGGATTTCCTGCGGATAAATCAAGTATGAAGCTTTAACGTTCTAATCCACAAGAAAGATGATTTTTGCTCATATACTAATGGAGGATCATACCGAGCAAATCTCAGGGGAGTTTTTCCGTTCTAATTCTTTTTATTTCCAGTTTTTAACCTTTTATACAAACAACGAGGACGTTGTTTAACTTAAGTGGGGGGATAGGAGAATTAGAACACTTAACACTTACTTGTCCTAAACTTTTTCAAAAATTATGCTTAAAATGTGCTTAATATATCAAACTTAAAAAAATTTTAGCATGTTTTTGTTTAAGATCTAAGTTGCATAACTGCACACATGACGTTATTTTCAAAAAATTGTGATTTTTCCAAAATTCACAAATCTATGAGTGTGCCGGTGACTTGTAAACTTTAGAACTTGGCTTGTATACTATTCGAGACCACCATAATGAGTATTATTTATATAATTGGAATGACTTGTCTAAATTGGTAAAATTCTAGGATTACACCAAATAGCCTTTATATGTTATGTGTTATTAACTAACTACACTGGTTAGTTAACCCCCGTATAAACCTTTTGTTACTCTCATTTTAAGAGTAAGATACCCCTAGAAAAACCCTCAGAGCCATTCCTTTCGTTTCTTACACCTATGTTTAAAATGTTTCGTTACACCCTTACACCTTAGCCTACCCTGTAGATTAAAGTCCGTGGTTGGTTAATTGCTATAGGCAGAGTGTGTTTCCTTACATTGCCTGTGTTCGCGTGCGTAATTCATTATATATGGTTAGGTCGGGAAATTGCACAATGCAAATTGGAGTGAAAGTAAATATTGTATATTTTTGAGTTTATTTTTCGTGTGTTTACTACTTTCACTATTACCATTATTTCTGAAGTTATGAAAAGTATGAAAAAATTATCCGGAAAGAAAGTTGTAGTGATGTGGTGAAATTTTACACATCTATGTTTATGTTTCAAAAAAAAAAAAAAAAAAAAAAAAAAAAAAAAATGAAAAAAAAAAAAAAAAAAAAAAAAAAAAAAAAAAAAAAAAAAAAAAAAAAAAAAAAAAAAAAAAAAAAAAAAAAAAAATGAAAAAAAAAAAAAAAAAAAAAGAAGAAAAAAAAAAAAAAAAAAAGAAAGAAAAAAAAGAGTTGGATGTTTATTTTAAGCCAACGATGTAAAGTTATGTAAGTGGTCGATATCACCACTATTTGTTGTATTATATCTATGGATTGAATGGGAATTGGCAGTTATGGGAACGCCAATTAAGGTTTATTCTTTGATTAAGATCTTGTTGAGTATAATTCGTGTCTACCTAAAGCGTGTGTTTCAAGTATTAAAGCGTGAGTTATTCAATGATATGAGTCTTATTCATGGGATGGTTGGGATAGTGATTAACCACACTTAGGATTTTAATTTATTTGTTTTGTTTATTTTTATTTTTATTTTTACACCAATTTATATCCCAAATGTTATCCATACCCTGTATTGTTCTTTATCCAACCAAACCTTTGATTTATTGAGATTAGGGATTTGACCAATCTTAAGTATCGTAGTCGTGGATTCGGCTATGTATTTATGATTTTGTCGCCCTTTTTGATATATTATTATTGGTGAAGTTTGGACCTATCTTTAGCCTATTCGAGTTAAGGATTTGAGCAATTGCAAGTATCGTGTTCGTGGATTCGATCATGTATTTGTGATTTTGTCGCCTTTTCTGGAATTTGAGATCGATAGTGAAATAAGAATAATTAACCCTTAAGCCTAAAAACCCTTTTTACCGCTTTAGACTTGTTATTCCTTAGCTTTAGTGGTGGAGATGTGTATACTTGCCAAGCTTATGATAGAATATTCGTCGCGACTGGACAGTTAAACGATTAGATTTGCTTTTATCGACTTATTTTATTTTACTTCTAATTCGTTAAGTGTTTAGTTGTGTGATTACGAAATAAACGAATACATGCTTAAATATAAAAATAAATCCTAACATCTTTTAGGATACATTTTCATGAGATTTAATCTAAGGTTTACTTGGGGACAAGTAAAGTTCAAGTGGGGGGATATTTGATGAACTCAAATAAGTACATTTTATTACTATCATTTATCCTATTAATTTGACTTGTTTTACTATATTATGTATGAGGATTGATACTTAATCGTTTACTTTTGTAATTCTCAGGTAAAAACAAGCATTTGGTGAAACTTGGCGATTTTGGACTAATAATGGAGCAAAACGTGCATAAAGTGAAGAGTCTACTGACATGGACAAGATCAAGTCAATTCTGCTCCAGATGCGCCGCATCTCACTATCAACATGCGCCGCATCTCTATCAAGATGTCACCAGATACGATCCAAGATACAAGAGGACATGCGCCGCATCTAATAAAGAGTTACGCCGCATCTTCTGGCGGTGTACGAATATTCCTGAATATTATAATCTTGGACCCCACGCGAAGTTAAGTACATGCGCCGCATCTACTTAAGTAGATGCGCCGCATCTTCCCTCAGACACAAACTATAAATACCCCGTAGACCAGGAAGATTAGAGAAGAGGGAGAGGGAGATTCGAAAGTTCGAAAACCTAAAGACCGAACAGAAGAGAAGGACGAATTCAGTCAAGAAGGCAGCACAAGACACACCCAAATCGAAGATACAAGAGCTGTAAGAAGGTGCTGCATGTATTTAATTCATTAAGTAGTTTTGTTTTATTGTTTTAGCAAACTTTAATTCATCAGGATTGGTGGCTTGTGTAATGTGACAACGGAAAGATTGCACTCCCTTTAATACTTGCTTTCCCATCAATTAAAGTTTATATGTTGATGTCTTTGGTTACTACTTATTAGTGCATTGACCACCTCTGTGTTTATTAGTGGCTTGCGGGCACCCGACTGCGGGACAAGGTGTGGCTCCCACGGTTGTTTCTAAATTGATCACTTAGGAATAACTTTTAGACATAAGTCGTCATTAAGGGTTTACTCGCCGATAAGAATAGGACCAACGAGAAAGGGTTAATTACATACACTTCATATAAAGCTATCAATAAAACAAGTGACAATCTACTTAATCATAAGGACAGCCCTCTTATTGTCTCTAGTATCTATCTGTGTACGTGTGTGCTACTTGCTGATTCGTGCCTATTTGTTTATTTTATTATTTAATTGCAAACAAAACCGTGCCAGTCTCTCAGGCTGAAACCCCCTTGCGTTAGGATATTAAAATACTGATTAGAATAACGAGATAATACGTTCCACTCTTAGTGATCGACACTCTACTTACCATTATATTCATACTGACCGGGTACACTGCTCGTTAAGTGTGTGTGTTATTGATAAGTCGGCTAAATATAAATTTAAAACTTGAGTAGGCATTAAAACTGCTAAACCGCAACGACACATCACGCGCATCAAGAAGACGTGAAGACACCGGAAGCAAAGATCGTTGGAACATGGCAGATTTCTACCATATCGTATCACATCACTATCAAGAACAAAGAACAAAGATTTCGAAGACGTCAAAGCCAAAAGAAGCTAAGACGACGTCAAGCAACCTTGATGACCAATACTTAGGGGGAGATTGTTGGGAACACGTTTTGTATTATTCAAGTATTGATCATATTGTATTAAGGTTGCTTAGGCCTTTAGGTTTGTTATTAGGCCCAGCCCGTGTAGAAGGCCCAAGGGCTGTGTCATTTAGTTCATTTATTATGGTTAATTATGTATTATGTTAAGTAAGTAGGGCTAGTAGCCCAACCTCTTGTAAAAAACTATAAATACCCCTCCCATCCAAGGGAGAGGGTTGTTGGTTGATGAATTAAGAAGTTTTGTTAATAAGTGTGTGAAATCATCTCCCTTCCATCTCTTTCTCTCTCTAGCTTTCTCTCTCTAGATCTAGTAGGTAATTAGTAGGTAATTAGTGGTAGGTTAATTCATAAAAGTATAAAACATCATTATAGATATTGTGATGAAAATGGGTCGGGTCAAAACCCAACTAGCAGTTTCGGTTGAAGTCTCCATTTGAGACTTAGTTTTGTAATAGTTTGATCTTAATGTGGTCTCGATTTGTTGTTGCAAGTTGAGATGTATCAGTTTTGGTATTGCGGGAGTGAGAGTTTGTTCGGCTCACAAATTCACCCACGAGGGTGCTGTTCGGTTTTGGCAGCCGAGATGTCAAGGCCGAGACCATTAGGGTCTCGGCAAGGGTCGTTGTTATTGTGTATTATTGTTGTTGTTAAGTTTTTGTTGCCGTGATTAGTGGTGTTACTGTGCGTCTTTTGTTTGGTACTCGGAATACTAGATACCCGCAAGGGTTGTTGTCCTCGTTGGTTGAGTCTCGGTTTAATAGCCTACGAAGGGTGTTGGTTTATAATTGTGTTTGTTTCCAGCTAGTTAGGGTGCGTTTGCTCTTGATACCACCTAGGGTGTGTTTTGTTACACAGTTCAATTAGGGTGCATTGACCCTTCTTTTTGTGTGTAAATGTAAAAACTCATTTAGTATTAATTGGATTTGGGTTGGGTTAGTGTGGAAATGGATTGGCAGTAGGCTCAGTAGCCATGAAAGAGGGTCCATATGGTTTACTCATAATGTGGGCTTCAAGCCCAACAAGTAAAATGAAAATTTAAGTGTGTTTTGATACAAATTGTTTGGTGAGTTTGAATGTTGGTACGTTTTGGATTGTACTTGGAATCGTGATTTGAATTTGAATACGGATTTTGATTATTATATTTGGACATTGGACAACCATGGATCGTTATCGGACGTACAACATTAGATATTGGATTCATTGAACATTTTGAGACTTGAGACGGTATAATATATTAAACTCGAAAAGACTTTAATATATTAAACTCGGACCGGACACAAAATCTTCAATAAAACCAAAACTAATATTTACGAGAAAAATATCGAGACATAAACTTGTTAAATATTGTAATTTCAGTTTTGGTTAATCCAAGTCTCGACGACTTGAGAAAAACTAGTTTTATTAGTTAAACTCATTTTTATTATAAAACGTTTATGTTTTACACAAATTATTTGGGAAAAACGGGGTAGATACCGAAATGTACAAACCGATTCATTTTATTTGAAGTGTTTATTTGTCGTAACCTTCTAGGTTTGTCTTCCTTGGTTAAGTTCTCGTCAGTATTCTCTCGACTATGTCGATGTCTATTCTCTTTGGCGTGAGTTGTATGTCGAGTCTATGTCTTCTTACCACACCACACGAAACGTTGAAACTAAGCTTTTGATAAGTTTTGAAAACTGACTAATCCACAAAAACTACGACACATTTTCTTTTATAGACTTTGTTATTTTGCGAGCCGTGTTTTGAGATAACCGTATACGTATTAGGTTGTGCCGATCCTAGATCGTTGTTTATCGCTGTACTTGCACCTCCGTGTTTCGTCGTGCGGTATGTCTTGAGACCGTTGTGTCTTGCTTCTCGATGCCAGTCGTGTCAGTTGTGATCTTGCATTTCTGCGGCTAAGGTGAGTTCATTGCCCCTACTTTTACCGGCTTTCTAACTATTTTGGGGGAGAATACATGCTCATTTTTAACTAAACTCATGACTGTTTACTTGGCATTTATGCAAACTGTTTACTCAATATTTGACTATTTGGCTGATATTTTGATTTGGTTATTTGATGGCATTACGTGATTTATCTGGTATTCACGAGTGAGTTTCATAGCCCCGCTTTTACTCTTTTAAATGTTTATTTAAACTCGGGGGAGAAAACATGCAACTCTTTTTCTAGACCTGCAACTACTTTTTGATTTGCTTATGTGTTGACTAGTTAAGGGTTAGATGCGCTGTAGATATTGACTTAGCCTAGGCTAGCAATCCCTTGCTAGAACCGTGTCACCTAGCTAAGAATAGATATCTGTTTACGACCTAGACCCAGGCTAGCAACCCCTTGCTAGAACCGTGTCACCTGGCTAGAGTCGCTTAGGGCCCTACTCGAGATCTCGTTACGATCTTGGAATGATTTGGTTTGGAATGATTTGGATTTAGAATGATTGTTGGAATTATGGAATCCATCTGCCCTTAGTCCCACATAGCAAATAACTCTCTATCAGGTCTGCTGCTAAATTTGTGATTAAACCAAATCTTATTTGGCAGTGGGTTGTAAACACACAGGTTGCAAGTCTTGTATGGGCGGGACTTGGGACTGAGTGGATTTACAATGCCTTTGCTAGGAAATCGTTATCTGAATGCTTTACATTTTACACTAAAACCTATGAACTCACCAGCGTAAGCTGACCCTATTAGCAAGTATTTTCAGGTTTTAGACTATAGCTTATCTCTGGAGGCGCTTGGCAAGGGGCATGGTCGTAGATGACTCCGATATTTATATTTGGGACCGCTTTAATCGTTTTGGCCCTTATTTCCACACTACTTTAAAATCATGTAAATTTAACACTTTTATGAATAAACTTTCTTCTAAACGGTTAAGGTAAAACTGTTCTTTGTACCTTGTGTTGTGATACAAATTGAGTAGCGCCCCAGTGACATGTATGCTTCTGCTGGACCCGATTTTTGGGATATTACAGATTGGTATCAGAGCCAGGTTATAGAGAACTAGGTTTATTTTCAAAAACCTGGACTATAACCACTTTTGGCGAAAATTTAACCCTATGACCGACACGTGCCTGCCTGCCAAGCTGATGCCTCGCGTATGACTTTGTTTGACGAGATAATTGATGATATATTAGATGAGATGTTCCTGGTATATTTGACGAGTTATTTGATGAGATGCTTGATTTTATATTTGTTGAGATGCGTGTGCCTGACTCTTGGATATTTTATATGCATTCGTTTTAACTGTTCACTATAAGCATTTCCATATGCTTATACTTGCACCGAACCTGTCATGGAGTTACGCTATTTCTTTGCGTAATCTCACTATTGATGTCGAGTTTGTACAGTTGTCGTGATTTTTGGGAATGATTCTGGATATAATGGACATACTACTAGTATAACTAGGCTTAGTATTCCAAAATTCATTGAATCTTGGGTGAATATAGACTGATCACCTATATTCAACCAGGGACAGTGGGACGTAGCCTGATCACCTATGTCCGACTCAGAGGTGAATTTTGCAGTACTCAGAGTAGTTATAATGGAATTATGTTTGGGATGGTCTTTTGGATTTTGGAAATGGTACAGTTTTGCGTGTGTACATGGACATGGAATCTTACTTCCACACACACTACACACTGGCATCACAACACCTCATGAACCGTAATGCTTTTGGCACTGCTATACGTCTCCGTTATATGGAATTCCTGTTTGTCGCCATTTGGCTGTAGTTTGCATCGGGTGTGATTAGACCCGATTGGCACCGTTTGAATCCGAGTTACTTATTTGTAACCCCTTAAGAGCGTTATAAGCCCATTTGAGCTTACTGGAATGTTTGGATTTGATTTTGGTTTTTACCACGTTTGGATTCGATTTTGGCCACGTTTAGATTTGGATTTGGTTATGTTTGGATTCGATTTTGGCTACGTTCAGATTTGATTTTGGCTACGTTTGGATTTGATTTTGGTTACATTCGAAATTGATATCGGCTATATTTGGATTGTTTGATTTTATGACTTTGGACGTCATCCTGGATTTGGATTTGTTATTCGGCCTTGTTTGGTTGTGGCCTTGTTACAATCGCCTCTACTCTAAGCCTTGTACTCAATCGATATTGTTCAATCGAAGTTGTTAAATCAATGTTGTACCTCCTGCTTTAAGTACTATGTACATTATTGATTCGACCAACTGATTGCTTGAAGCAGTCAACCTCCTCCCTCAGAGTTGTAATCTGAACTCGCTAAACTCTCCATTTGGTAGAGATTCTACGCCAGCAGAAATTTTAAGACCTTAAGGAATAACCTGAACCGCGATCCCTTGGGACAACCACCTAACTTTTCACTCGTCCGTCGGAAGTACCAGTGATCCTTGCTACTTTCTCACCAGATAATAAATTATATCATAAACGAAACCTCGGAAGTAAATCCCGCGCCGCTACTAGAGTTATTGTTGACAATCCTACCCAATCTACTCACCTTCTACAAATCAATGAAATGACAGTATTGGCAAACTTGCTCGTCAATACTCATGGGAAACCATTGCACCACATGGAGTGTCGATTCCCACCATTCTCTGATCGGGATAGCTGTTTCATACCGGATTCCTGAAAATCACTCTAAAGAGCCATGAGAACAGATTTGGATATGAATACTGTGTATCATCTCCAGACTGATGGCCGAAGTGAAGAAATCATTCAAGTGTTATATTGTGTGCCTGCGTAATTTGGCAATAGTCAGAATAGACACTTTTCGTTGGCCTAATTCTCTTATAACGATACCTATGACTCCAGTATTTCAACGGCATAGTAAGAGGCACTGTATGTTCGTAAGTGCCGATCGCCGACTTGATGGTTAGAAGTTCGAGATACCTAACTTACTGACCCTGAACTTGTTCACGAGACTACCGAGAAGATCGTTCAGATCAGAACCGAGCTGCAAGCTGCTCACGAATCGTCAGAAGAGTATGCTGACAAATGACGTAAACCTCTTGAATTCTCAGTTAAAACCTAGATTATGCTTAAGGACTCACCCTGAGAAGGTGTGATACGTTTAGTAAATGTGAAAAGCTTAATCCCCGCTATATTGATCCTTTTGAAATCCTTGCTAAAGTTAGACCGGTAGCTAACAGACTCGAGCTACCATCAGGACTCAGCAGTACTCGCAACGTTTTTATGTGCAATGTGAAGAAATGACTTGCCGATGAGGCAACCGCTATTCCTCCGAGAAAGATCCAGATTGATGAATGTTTAAACCGTGTTGAGAAACCTGTCGAAATCATGAACCGTGAAGTCAAACGACTTTAGTAAAGTCGCATCCCTATCGACGAAGTTCATCGAAACTCACGAAAAAGTCTTGAATTGTCATGGGAACGTGAGGATGAATCCTCGTATGTATATACTCATCCCCTTTCAACCGTAACGAGTAACTTGAATTGAATCACGAGGACGCGATTCCGTTTAAGGAGGTGAGACTGTAACAACCCGTAATTTTCCAGACGTATTCCTATATGAGATTGTCTCGGTTTTTCATTTACGAATCTTTCTGAACTTATTTGGTTTGAAAACGTGAAGTTATCTCGCGAAACGTGGAATTTGTACACAATATGTACTGGCACAACCGACGATTTGATTTGATTATTTGATTATTTGTGAGAAATGAGGCGTATGAATAGTCGTTTTTACTGGAAAAATTATTCTGAGCACAATGGTGAAATTCCCGTGTCTTGAACCGATCGTTTGCTAGCCTAAACGAGCCCTAGACTTGATTTCGTGAAAGATTTCAAAAATTCCAGAAAGGGTCCCTGTGGAATTTTTCCACCCGCCGCCCTAAACTTTTATTATTTACAGATTTTGTCCCTAGGGTTTCTAAACCTAAACCTAATACTATAAATACCATATTATAACTCTTTTAGGGTTAGATACCCACTTATTTCCCAGGCAGCCACCCCACCCCTCCCATCTCCGGCCACCATCTTCGGCCATCTCCGGCCACCCCATCACCGCCATCATTAACACCACGACTACCATCTACACCTCATCATCTCAACACTCCCTCTCTTATAAACACCACTGACGCCGCCACCATTTTTTCGGCCAGCTTTCGATAGCCGCCACCACCACTCCGTTTAAAGAACCGTGTACTACGAAGGCGTTTGTGTTTAGATTAGAAGTTTTGGAGCAGTTTTGGGTCTTGTTTGGTTTGTTGCTGTCGCCACCGTTGTGTAGCCGTCACCACCACCTCCTCCGCCGCCTCTTTCCCTCTCATCTTCTCTCTCGTTCGACTAGTGGTATGGTAAAAACCACACATGTTGTTTGTTATTTCATCGATTTACTTATTTTGTTAACTGTTTTCGTAGATTCAAAACGGATATAAACTGATGTTATTAGTCTTGTGATTAAACTATGGATTAAAAACAATTTGAAATGTTTTCGTGTGGTAAGGTCTGATTTAAATGATGTCTGGTTGATTCGATTTGGAGTATAGATATTGTGATGAAAACGGGTCGGGTCAAAACCCGACTAGCAGTTTCGGTTGAAGTCTCTATTTGAGACTTAGTATTGTAATAGTTTGATCTTGATGTGGTCTCGATTTGTTGTTGCAAGTTGAGATGTATCAGTTTTGGTATTGCGGGAGTGATAGTTTGTTCGGCTCACAAAGTCACCCACGAGGGTGCTGTTCGGTTTTGGCAGCCGAGATGTCAAGGCCGAGGCCATTAGGGTCTCGGCAAGGGTCGTTGTTATTGTGTCATTATTGTTGTTGTTAAGTTTTTGTTGTCGTGATTAGTGGTGTTACTGTGCGTCTTTTTTTTGGTACTCGGAATACTAGATACCCGCAAGGGTTGTTGTCCTCGTTGGTTGAGTCTCGGTTTAACAGCCTACGAAGGGTGTTGGTTTATAATTGTGTTTGTTTCCAGCTAGTTAGGGTGCGTTTTCTCTTGATACCACCTAGGGTGCGTTTTGTTACACGGTTCAATTAGGGTGCATTGACCCTTCTTTTTGTGTGTAAATGTAAAAACTCATTTAGTATTAATTGGATTTGGGTTGGGTTAGTGTGGAAATGGATTGGCAGTGGGCTCAGTAGCCATGAAAGAGGGTCCATATGGTTTACTCATAATGTGGGCTTCAAGCCCAACAAGTAAAATGAAAATTTAAGTGTGTTTTGATACAAATTGTTTGGTGAGTTTGAATGTTTGTACGTTTCGGATTGTAGTTGGAATCGTGATTTGAATTTGAATACGGATTTTGATTATTATATTTGGACATTGGACAACCATGGATCGTTATCGGACGTACAACATTAGATATTGGATTCATTGAACATTTTGAGACTTGAGACGGTATAATATATTAAACTCGAAAAGACTTTAATATATTAAACTCGGACCGGACACAAAATCTTCAATAAAACCAAAACTAATATTTACGAGAAAAATATCGAGACATAAACTTGTTAAATATTGTAATTTCAGTTTTGGTTAATCCAAGTCTCGACGACTTGAGAAAAACTAGTTTTATTAGTTAAACTCATTTTTATTATAAAACGTTTATGTTTTACACAAATTATTTGGGAAAAACGGGGTAGATACCGAAATGTACAAACCGATTCATTTTATTTGAAGTGTTTATTTGTCGTAACCTTCTAGGTTTGTCTTCCTTGGTTGAGTTCTCGTCAGTATTCTCTCGACTATGTCGATGTCTATTCTCTTTGGCGTGAGTTGTATGTCGAGTCTATGTCTTCTTACCACACCACACGAAACGTTGAAACTAAGCTTTTGATAAGTTTTGAAAACTGACTAATCCACGAAAACTACGACACATTGTCTTTTATAGACTTTATTATTTTGCGAGCCGTGTTTTGAGATAACCATATACGTATTAGGTTGTGCCGATCCTAGATCGTTGTGTACCGCTGTACTTGCACCTCCGTGTTTCGTCGTGCGGTATGTCTTGAGACCGTTGTGTCTTGCTTCTCGATGCCAGTCGTGTCAGTTGTGATCTTGCATTTCTGTGGCTAAGGTGAGTTCATGGCCCCTACTTTTACCGGCTTTCTAACTATTTTGGGGGAGAATACATGCTCATTTTTAACTAAACTCATGACTGTTTACTTAGCATTTATGCAAACTGTTTACTCAATATTGGACTATTTGGCTGATATTTTGATCTGGTTATTTGATGGCATTACGTGATTTATCTGGTATTCACGAGTGAGTTTCATAGCCCCGCTTTTACTCTTTTAAATGTTTATTTAAACTCGGGGGAGAAAACATGCAACTCTTTTTCTAGACCTGCAACTACTTTTTGATTTGCTTATGTGTTGACTAGTTAAGGGTTAGATGCGCTATAGATATTGACTTAGCCTAGGCTAGCAATCCCTTGCTAGAACCGTGTCACCTAGCTAAGAATAGATATCTGTTTACGACCTAGACCCAGGCTAGCAACCCCTTGCTAGAACCGTGTCACCTGGCTAGAGTCGCTTAGGGCCCTACTCGAGATCTCGTTATGATCTTGGAATGATTTGGTTTGGAATGATTTGGATTTAGAATAATTGTTGGAATTATGGAATCCATCTGCCCTTAGTCCCACATAGCAAATAACTCTCTATCAGGTTTGGTGCTAAATTTGTGATTAAACCAAATCTTATTTGGCAGTGGGTTGTAAACACACAGGTTGCAAGTCTTGTATGGGCGGGACTTGGGACTGAGTGGATTTACAATGCCTTTGCTAGGAAATCGTTATCTGAATGCTTTACATTTTACACTAAAACCTATGAACTCACCAGCGTAAGCTAACCCTTTTAGCATGTATTTTCAGGTTTTAGACTATAGCTTATCTCTGGAGGCGCTTGGCAAGGGGCATGGTCATAGACGACTCTGATATTTATATTTGGGACCGCTTTAATCGTTTTGGGCCTTATTTCTGCACTACTTTAAAATCATGTAAATTTAACACTTTTGTTAATAAACTTTCTTCTAAATGGTTAAGGTAAAGTAGTTCTTTGTACCTTGTGTTGTGATACCAATTGAGTAGCGCCCCAGTGACATGTATGCTTCCGCTGGATCCGATTTTCGGGGTGTTACAATAATTGGCTTCTCCTTCTTTGGGTTGGTCTATTGGTTGGTTGTCACATTCTGATGATGGGTGATTACTGATGAAGCGAAAAGTGTACCGCTTTTAGGGTGTCATTTAAGCCCTAAATCGTATTTATTTGATCAAATATTGCCCTAAATCGTTCCTTTTGTCATTTTAGGTACTTTGGAGAAGAAATCTGGAAAAGGAAGCATTTTGGACGTTTTTGGAGCATAAAAGTGAAGAAAGCGACAAAGTCTCCAAAGCTGCTGGAAAAGTACACTTGACGGCGTCAAGGATTGCTCCTGACGGCGTCATGGCTTGGCAAAAGAGGTGGATATGAAAAATACACGTGACACGCCAGAGAGTTTTACAATGGAAAGTCTGACGGCGTCACCCTTTAAGGTGATCAAGGCCATCACGGTTTAAGTTAATGAGAGACGGCGTCAAGTACTATTCTGACGGCGTCAACCCTTGATAGGCCAGAGCGGATTTTGGAGGATTAAAGAGGGACGGCATCAGGAAGACCATCCGGGAACCCTAGCCACGGTGAGGTGACGGTGTCACCTCCTACAACGTGACGACGTCAGCCACTAAACTCTATATATAGTTTTGCAATTTTTATTCACAGTGTGCAACTTTGTGGGGAGAAACCCTAGACGAATTTTCTGCCATTTTTAAGGGTTTTATACCCTTGGATCTCCCATGTTTAATTGAAGATAAGTAATCATTTAATCATTCAATATGTCTATGTGTTGTTTGATTATATCTTGTTCTTGTCTTTTAATTAACATGCTAGGCTAGATTTATCTTGTGTTTGCTTAGATCTAATGAAACCTAACTATTGATTATTGGTTATTAGTGTGTTATTAATTGTATTGGATGATTGTTTATCGATGTTAGGCTTAAGAAAACTGGCTAACCTCCTATACGGTAACTTGCTTGAACGTCTTAAGAAACATGAACCAATGCGTACTAAGGTTATTATGGTTGTATTTAATGCATGAGCGAATTCTCGTGATCCCATGTTAGGAGCTTCTTAGCCGGCTCGACATAGGAGTGAAGTAGGAGCTTGTAGAGTTGGGGAAGTACGTACGCCACCCCACGATTGGTATTAAGGAATACACCCGTCATCCACGCAATTAATATACACTAATCAACCGGTAAATGGTAGTTAGGGAGTAAGGAAATCTAAGTAAACACATTTCTCCCCATATAAGTTCCACAGCATTTTCATTTTCAGTTATTTTATTTTATTTGCATTTGTAGTCATTTGGGTTAGTTGACTAGCAACTAATTCCGCCCACTCCTTCAAAACCGAGATTTTACTTGCTTTCATAAAATTATAAAAATACAAAAAGAATCTTCCCTCACCCTTAGACCTATTAGAGTAGTTTTTCAATCCTAACGACACTATTCCCCTAGAGAACGATCAATCCCCCGGTACTTGCCACTTCACTATACTACATCGGTCAGGTACACTGCCTGGTGGGGATTGCAAGCCTCTTGAGATCCCTCGAGAGGTAAAACCTGTTGTAAGGTCGCAAAACCACGCATCAAGTTTTTGGCGCCGCTGCTGGGGAATAGTTATTGTTTAGGTTGAATTTTTATTTTATTAGGTCTACTCACTAGATTCCTTTCTAGTGAGATTTTTATTTTATTTTTCTAGGTTTTTCTTTAGTCTATCTATTTTCTTCGTGCTTTTGTTCGTATAAGATTTTCATTGACTATTCAGTTTGCCATTATGGAAAACGCGAATCCACCCCTTACACCTGACGAAGTGGCTTTGTTGCGTAGCCAAATTGAGGATGAGATTAGCGAGCTCAGAGAGCTCAATAGAATGATTGATATAGAGCTTGATTATGCCTTGAACAACTTAGAGACCGTCATATACTCAGATAATTACTTTGAACGTAATAATCTTACGGTTGAGGAGTTGATTGAGAAAATTGATGAAGTGAAGGTAGATCCTAGGTTGGATGATTATTTCAATGAATACCCCACTAAGGAGGAGATTGCTTACTATAACAACCTAGTTGATAACCCTCGACCACCTTTTGTTAGAATTGACCCAAAGATTAAGAGGGGTGATCCCGGGAATGTGAAGATACCATGTATGATTGGGTACCAATACGTTGAGCATGCTTACATTGAATGTGAATCCCCAACCAACGTGATGTCCTCAGGCCTTTATAGCCAGATCATAAACACACCACTTGAGCCTAGGAAAGACCCCAAGTGCCCCGGCGGAGTTTGCAACTTCGTTGGAAGGGTTAAGGACATGCATATCCTTGTTGGGAATTTTACCTTTGTCACTAACTTCATGATCTAAGAAGATTTAGCAAGTGTTGTTGACTGCCGCCTATCTCACGTGGTGTTAGGTAAGCCGTTTATTGAAGCATCCAATTTAAAGTATGATCGTTTAAGAGGCACGGTTCAGTTTTCTAATCACATAGATAGGATCACATATAGGATGCCTTATCGGGTAAATGAATTTCATTTTGTTCCTCGATTTGACAAGGACAACATTGGTGCGATTAAGGACATCAATGATAAGGATAAAGAATTCCTTGAGATGCTTCGTCTAGTACATGGTAGAAGATTTGGATAATGGTTCCTCGTCCTAAACCATGTCTATGACAACTGCGAAGCAAATCTTTCATACGAAGCCAGGCTTCGACGAGCGATTCGTTAGGGTTTTGTGTGAAAGCACAAATTTCTCCCATGAGTTGGTCAAACATGGCAGGTGGAAAGAATCGGCTTACAAAAGCTTGCCTCATCTCCTCCCAAGTATTGATAGTTCCTGGGGTTAATTCATTATACCACACTTTTGCATCTACAGCAAGTGATGATGGAAAAAGTTTGAGTTTAATGGCATCCACATTGGTGTCGCCATATCGGAACATGCCACAAATTTCGATGAATTCGGCAATGTGTTTGTTAGGATCGGCCCTCGAACGGCCATCGAATTGACGGTCTTTGATCATAGAAAGATGGTGACCTTTCACGGTGAAATTGTCACCTAGGTTGACGGTAACAATAGCAGCTCCAGGAGTGGGTGCCACGGTTCGGTTGGCTTCCCACATGGGTCTATCATCAGCCATGGGAAAAGGTTGCTCAGTGAATGGGTTAAAAACGACTTTCGCTTCAAAAAGGTTATCAAACGGTGGGTTTCGTACTCTTGGTACACGATTGGCTAATGGAACAAAGAGTTTTCTTTTTCTTCTTTGTTTTCGGACTAAACGTTCGGGATCTAAAAAAGGTGAAATTGGTTCTATTCCGGTTGATCTAGTGTTCATACAATTCCCAAGAGAATCGAGGCAATGTCTAAACACACGAGCGAAGAATGGAAACAATTTGAAAAATCAGGGCTAAGGATACCGATCGGATGGAATGGAATACCGATCGGATGAAGCTCTCGGTAAACTTTTAATCTTGGAATCCGATCAGATGGAATGGAATACCGATCGGATGGTTGTCTCGGTAAATTTTTCAAAACGGGCAACCGATCGGATGGTTAGCTTGGAAAAACTTTTTTTTTTTTTTTTATGAAAACGAACTATGAAAGAAACGGACTTCTAAAACCTACAGAAACACGATCAAAATCCCCGGCAGCGGCGCCAAAAACTTGATGTGTCGTGTGTGAGTACAAGTTTTAAATTTATAAAGGTCGAATTACCGAATCTAGGAACAACACATACGAGCAAGTTAACTCGTCCGTTATAGCAAGATTATGATGGTAAGTCGGAATCGTTCGCAGGGATTTGTGTAGTGAATCGAATTGTAAGCTACTAGAAGTAAATTCCTAAACAAGTAATGACAAAAATATGATAATTCAAATGATTAAAACTACACTTGCTTAAACTAGCATACTACTCTTTGATAAGCATGATTGTGATAACTTTGGACAGCATGTTGGTCATGATTATTAGTTTGGGAAACTAATCTTTTGTTTCTACAAATTAAACCTTCGTCAAGATTTTAGTTCATAAAAACAAGCGTTACGTCTAACCACTCAATTCAAGATCAATTCAAGGTTCATAAGTTGGTGTACCTTAAACACAAAAATCTACTTTTGCTTTATCAAATAGCTTAGGAAATGGTCAATACAAAAGGTAACCGATTATAGACAAAAGGTCACAATTGATAATAAACTATTAATCTTTCGACCCTTGAAATGGTTTACCATAAATCCTATTTTTGATAGAAAAAAGCATTTTCATTACAACCACAATTAACTTTCTTTGTTTAATCAAGAATAATGGGTAAAAACAATCATTCATAGACAAATGATTATAACTAGTTGAATAACAATAGTTCTTTCGACCCTTAAAATTATTTGCAACTAGTTAAACTTGATTCAACAAATGTCACTACGAAACTTAATCACAATTGGATCTTAGAATCAACTTGAAATTGAATTAAACATGTTATCACAATCATACGCAAATCAATAGGTAATCCACATCATCTAAGCAAGTGCACAGAGGCACTAGCCACTCATAACAAACATGAACATAATCTCAGAAATTTGAACATTAAAAACCATGATTGAGAGTCTTACGATGATTAGAAATAAGATTACAAATGAAAAGGTAATAATACCCAAAGGATTGGTATTGAATTCTTGATGTTTGGATTTCCCAATATTGACTTCTTGACTCTCCAACTGCTCCTGGACTTTTAAGGACGAATTTGAAAGTATTTGATGAGTGGTTGATGATTAAAAGGTTTATTGATTGAGATTAGGCACACATAATACTCCACAAATACTCCTATTTATACTATTCTCCAAGCATTGGGTCTTTAATGCTTTCCTTGGTCTCCAAGCAGATAGAAGGACCTAGAATCATCATTAGAAGGCCTTGGAATCAGATGGTAGATAAACGTAAGACTTAATGATGAAGTTTTGGAAATTCAGATGACTTCCAACCGATCGGTATTGTGTCCAACCGATCAGTTGGTCTTCAGGACTGGCCTCCATCCGAATCAGTTGCGGGCAGCCTCCGATCGGATGGAGAGCTGCTGTTCTCTCTTTTTGTGAACTCTTTGTCGTTTGGCTTGTTACTTCCTTTTGGTCCTTGGTTCTTCATCCAAACTTGATCTTTTCTACATCTTGAAGCTAATTAACATGAATACTTGGACCTTCATTCTTTGAAATGCCTTTTTGATTTGGTACAAGAATCTTCGTGCTTTCAAAAATATTTCCTTCTTTCTCATTTTTCTCATCTTTTTCTTCCTTTTTTATGTTTTTGGTCACATATACTTTGCAAACACACTTTGGTACGATTTAGTAACAAAAACATATAAATATAACCAAATAACATGTATAAAAACGCAAATAACGCTACTAAAAACATGCACAATTTCAGCGTTATCAGTTATTTTCTTGAGAAAAATGTGTACATACAAGTTCCATTTCATATTTGTTTGATTTATACAAGTTAAGGCTTAAAAAGAGATAATAAGTGATTTATAATTAATCCTACACATTGACTATTTATTTCTTGATATTATGAATTTTATTATGTTTTAATTATTGTATGCCACTTGTGGAAAACTAGAAGGGGGGGGGGGTTGAATAGTTTTACCGGTTTTTAAGTTGACTAAAAAACTTTTACTATTGAAAAACTTGATTCAAATCTTATGTGTGATCAATCAACACCAATATGAACACTATACTACACTATGTAATATAAACACAACATAAGTAAATGAAAGTAAAGAGAAGAGATGGAAAGATCAAACAGGGACAAAAGGATTTATAGTGGTTTAGCTACGAAGCTCTTCTTCGTCCTACTCCACTCCCCGAGTACCACATTCGAGAGTTTAAGCACTATGTCAACAACCTCCCTTTAGGTGGAGAAAACCATACACGTCGCTTATCCTATTTCCGACACTAAGCTAGATGTTGAGTGCTAATCTTAGCTAGCACCAATCTACCACGATCTACCCGATCCTTTCTACTTCACACACTCAACACACAAGACTCAAGAGATCCCCAAGATCTCACAAGATCACAATGATCACCTCTCACTTGACTCAACCTATTCTATCAACTCTTGATCAACATGATCAACACACTAGCTCAAAGGCTACAAGAGATATTCACTATCTCTATAAGATCACAACGATCTTCTCTCACACTCTCTCAAAAGAAAAATGATCTTGATGTATGCTATGATACAATCAAGTGTGCAACAAGTGTTACAAGTGCTTCTACCTACAACTATAACACTTTGTATCCTTTTGGATATCTTGTGTTCTTCTCTTGCACTTGAAGAGGAATGAAGAGTATCACTTGGATGAATGATTGGATCACTATTAAACAAAAGAAAACTAAACTAAATGATCTAGAAGAAAAGATGTGAAGAGAGTATTAAACTCCGAAAGTTTTATGTGAGAAAGGATGCCAAAATCTGTGAAGTGGGCTGGTATTTATAGGCAGAAAAAATCTGGCCGTTATAGGGACACGACACCACTAAACCACACACGGTACCACTAAATTTAGTGGTACCGTGCCAGACAAAAACGCTCATCTTTTTGTCTTTTCTAGTGAAAAGTTATTTGGGGAAGTTTGGAGCTGATTTTGGGGGGAAAAATAGCTGTTATGTATTTTGAACTTATTTTTCCATTAAAACATTTCTTAATTATTCAAAAATAATTTGTAAATTTTATTTTTGAAAGAAATGTTTTGTCACATAAAAATGTGATGTCTAAAACACAAATTCACTTCTTTGATCATTTGTCAAGTTGTAAATTTGTTCAAGAGTAATTTGCGTAGAAACGGGAACATTCGATTAAAAACTTGTTTACGTTAATTTTAACGTAACATGTTTTGACATTTTGTCGTCCTCAAAACGTGAAGTTATCGAAAGATAGAAATAACGTTTTTAGAACATTATTTGCATCAACAATCTCTCCCTTTTTGATGATGACAAAACATAAACTCATTTTAGGTTAAAATTAGTTTTAACAAGTTTTTAATGAGTTTACTCCCATTTCTTCCCCTTTTTGTCAAAGCAAAAAGGTTGCTAAGGCTCCCCCTTGATGTATACTCCCCCTCGTTTGGAAGACACCAAGGAATCGAGCAATGATTCGTGCTACAAAACAAGGTTAGATAACAAATGTAAAAGATTTAAGATATGCAATCAACACAAAAAGTAAGTAAGAACACATGACAAAATCCAAACACAATAAAGACAAGTCACAAATAAAAACATAGGAAAATTGCATACATGATATACATATAACATAAAAAGAGACAATAAAAAGCATAAATCTTTAATGACTAGAGGAAAGCTTTATTTCCAAGAGGGTCCTAAGGTTTATTGTTGAAAACTAAACATGAACAAGTTTAGTTTTGTGGGCTAGGAGGTGGTGGAGATGGTGACATCATTTGGGGGGGGGGGTGGTAGTGTCAAAAGATGCTCCACATAAGAGAACATGAAATGAATCTCATCTCTCAAGGAGAAGATGAGGTTGCGGTTGTGGAGGCAACATTGTTGGAAATTAAGCTTAACAGTTAGTACTGCAAGGTTTGAAGTTAGTACTGATGAAGATAACACTGACAGTACAAAGTCAGTTTGTTAGGAATATAAATATTCAGATGAAGGCTCGGTCACCCCGAGCATCTACATAGCTCGTAGGCTTATTTATATTAGCTTAGCAATATTAGTATTAGTATTATTAGTTTAGTCGTATTTATATTTGTGGAGTGGGTCGGGGCTTTCCCCACTGTCAGCTCACTCCACAGGCCAATAGGGGCACAAATATTAGCTACTATATAAAGCCCTTCCCACACTTGGGAAGGGTTGGAACTCTCATTCTCTTAATCTAATTTTCCTGATTTTTCTTTCAAGAGTTTCCCATTCTCTCTCTCTAGTTCATCTTCCACCTAACTCAAACCATGGATCTAATCTTCCATGAACCAAGACCACCCGAATAGATCCACACAATCAAAGGTTAGATCTTATAATTGGTATCAAGAGCCATGGTTAGGTTCGATTGATTGTGTGTGCCTTGATTTGTGGTCTCTATATTTGTTGTTTGCATCGAACACTGTTCAAGAAAGTCACTTGTTGTTCATTTGATTCTTAGCTCTACTTGTTCGAATATCTTGTCAAGTTTTGTGATTCGTATATCTTGTCGAGTTGTGTGAACATGACTAGTTGACCAAGTTTCTTGTTCGTTGTTTTTTGTGGTGTTTAAATCCTCAATGTTGGGCCTTCGGGAAATTTTGGTATAGGTTCAAGAATCCACATTTTCAAATAGTTTCAGATCCAAAAACAAGATATTTTGCTTGTCGTGAATCTTTGAAAATATTTGAAGTTGAAAATATGTTGTTCAATATGATTAAAATATTTTCAAGAAAATAGTTTGTGAAGACAAATCCAAATCAAGACATATTTTCAGTGTGTGTTTTCAGTTTGGTATTCATAAACATTATTCTCGTGGTTTACTTGTGGTTAAACATGTACGTTAAAACGGAAATGTTCTTGGTTGCGTTTTGTCAATCTCCTTGGCTGTTGTGAGTGATTTTTTTTTGCTGGTAGCCATAAGTGGATAATGGTGACAAAAGGGTGAAAGTGACTTGTGGTCCATTATGTGTTGCGTTTTGTTTCTCGTTGCTTGCATATGCGATTTGTGGGTTTAATGTTGATATTGGTATGTGTTGCGTTTTGGCACTTATCGGTTCTACTGCTTGGATTGTAGCCTAAACGGGTATAACAACAAAAGCGAAAAGTGATAGTTTTGGTCTTTTGTTGTTGGACTCAATGTGACTTGCGATTTGTCTGGCACTCAAAAGGGTTGCGTTTTGAATGGTCTATACATGCAGTTTTGGTTTTTAACTAAAATCGGAAAAAAGGACGAAACGGGAAAAAGTGACAAAAGTGATAGTGACAACTCTGTCACTTGCGTTTTGTGTTTTGCAAGCATGCGTTTTATATGTTGCAAGCATGCGACTTATGGTTGCAAATGATGCATTTTGTGTCCATTGAAACGTAGTGATTTGTCTCTTCCAACCTTGCTGTGGCGTTTTGTTGTGTGGGTTGCTTTTTGGCTAGCAATTCGATGATGTAGTGTTTTGTGTGTATGAAGTAACGTGTGGCGTTTTGTATAAAGTAGTCAAAGGTGATTGTCGGTTTGTTAGCGTGATTATTTTTTAATATTCAAAAGGACAGTCAAATTCACAACACAAAAGTAGCGACTTGTGTAGAGTCCAATTCACATGAAACAATGGTGTTTGTCGGTTTGTTGAGTACTACTCTGTCCTGTTGTGGTCTATGGATTAGCTTTCTGTCGTTTTGTGGCATGAAAACAAATGCAAAATCACGTGATAGTTGGTTGTATATTTTTGAAACAAATGTGACAAATCACGTGAAGGTTTGTTGTGGGGCAAAAACAAATGTGACTTCACATTTTTTTATTTCAAAATCACGTGATGACATTCTTCAAGAACGTGATGGTTGGTTGTGTATTACTCCCTCCATCTCAATTTATTTGTCCATATTTCCTTTTTTGGATGTCTCAAATTAAATGTCCACTTTCCTTATTTAGTAAAAACTAAAGAATCTATTAGAGGAATATTCCATTTTAGTGGTTGAAAATTAAAGTGGCCCTACTTTTATTAAACTTTGTGTTTTCTCTCTCCTGACAAATAAATTAAGACGGAGGGAGTATTTGTTCTTCTCACGTGATGTTCAAACAATGGAAAATCTCAAATGTGACAATCACGTGAAACGTGAAATGTGTGACAAATCGACAAAATGACAAAATGCCAAAGCTACATAATGACAATGTCATACGAAGAATGGGATTATTGGCTGGATTACTGGACGTGGACAAAAGGGGCTTCTTGTTGGGCTACAATACATTTGGGCTGAAATTAGTTTGCATCGTTTTTTGATGGGCTGCCATGGTTCACGGACTGGGAGTTTATGTCATTGGGTTGTGTATGAGTTATGATACATGTATTCCTAATAGTTGTATCAATTTGTGTTCAACTGGATTGATGTTGAATATCTTGGTATACTACTTGGTCCAAGAATATTATTTTGGTTGTTACGATTGTCTTCGAGAAGATTCACACGTCAAGGCTAGTATTTGGGTTTATGAACATCAACGGGATTACAGAGTTGTGGATTTGTCAGCATTGTTCTATTAGTGCCTACGACTTGAGTGAGCTTGCAATTTGATCTTTGCAATTTGAGTTATAGCTGACAAATAACAATTTGTTTAGATTGCGATTTGTCAAGTTGCGTTTTGACTTGTTGCAACTTGACTGATAGCAATCTGACCAGTTGCGATTTGATGTTGCGAGTTGACACTTGCAATTTGACTAATTGTGATTTGGTTGATTGCAATCTGACTTGTTGCAAGTTGACAACCTGTGACTTGACTTGTTGCGATCTGATCAAGTTGTGATTTGACGTCTTTGACTTGAATTTTAAAGATTAGTATTGCAATTCACTCTTAGTTGTTCTTGTTGATTTTACGGTTTCTCTTGTAGGTTTTATAAAATCCCGCGAAAGATTCGATTTCTCGGTTTAAATCTCAAGAGTAGTAAAATCCCGTCAAATCAATTTTGGACATGTAGGCGGGACATGGATTTAGACATAATAATAATTACGGGGTTTGACTATTTTTGTTCGGGATAAGTTTGTGCTACGAGATCGGCAGGAATTGGGAAATTATGGTAACTTGGTTGGTTTGTTAATTCACGGGTTTGCATACTTAATATCTCAAACATCTCGGGGTGGTTGGATGCACGATGTTTGATGACCCTTGCTCGAGCGTATTTATTGTGATTAGACTTGGATGTTCAAGAAGTGGATATATACAATAAAGGATGGAAGGTTGGGTATATATCACTACCTATATTTAAAGGAGTTACGTTGTTGTGCTCAATATAAGTTCTAAATCACAATTTAGTGCAAGTATAAGTCGCGGACTTGTTCTTTATCAAGCTTCATCAAGTGATTGTTGCTTCTCAAGCTTCTAATGGGGTTGTAGTACAAGATCTTCTCAAGAGGTGGTCAGACTTAGAGACGGGAGGTGATTTGTTTAGAGACGTGTTTTAACCTTCTACTCACTCTTAAGTTAAACACATCTTATCAAGCGGTTTTGGCATATTACGAGCTTCAGTGACTTTGTTAATCTACTAAACCGTTGATGAGGAGACAAGCAAGGGGTTACTACAAGCGAGTCTTTATCACCATCTTCTTTGCAGTAGTTTAATGTGTCTCTTTCCATGTATCTGTATTGTGCTTGTCAAATTCACAAACATCACGGACTCTCAACTTTGGCAAAAAGGTCATTTCATGCCCTTTTTGAGGGGGAGAATTAGCGCGAGTTTCCTAGCGGTTCCGTCTCCAGCGATGTGAATTTTAGCGGTTCCGGTTACAGCGTGTCAGATCGTATCGGTTCAGTCTCCAGCGGTTTGAGTCTTAGCAGTTTCGGTTTCAGCGGGTCAGATCGCAGCGGTTCAAGATTCAGTGGTTCAGTCTCCGGCGATTTGAATGGTGGTTCCAGTTTCAGTGGTTTAGCTTTCAGTGGTTTGGGTCTTAGCAAATTGCCTAAGATTTCAGCGATTTGATACTTACTGTTGTGCAGTTTGTTCTTGAATTTACTTCTTGGTTAAATCTCAAGAACTGTAAAATACCGTACACAGTACGACAACTATTCCATGCACTGCACCGATATCATCCAAGCAGCTGGGTCAGACAGCTATGTTTGTTTGGACTGACTATGAGTCATGGGCACTGCTAAGAATTAGCGCATATCTCTTCTCCCTTCGAATATTCAACCGCACAAAATGATCACGAAGCTAATTTGGTATTCCTTGCTTGAGGGTGAAGTTGGATTTCACGAAAGAGTCTACCTATTTTATCTTGAAATTGGGGATGGTTGGATGCATGATTTCAATGATAACTTGCTCGCGCATATGATGTAAGTTGAAGACTTGGGTTATCTAGTTTCCAGAAGGCGGGGTGGATGGTTGAAGACCTGGTAAACTATCACTTAAAGGAGATACATTGTAGTACTCAGTGTCACACGTAGAAGACGTTGTGGATAATCGCAAGAGGTGATGAGAGTCTCATACTTTGTCAGGATAACATTAAGCACTTAGAGGTTAACACCGTTCTTCCAACAACAATGCAAGCTTAGGTAACAAATTTGAGTAATTCTACTTCATTTTCATGATTGGTATATCGGATTTCCTTCATCAAGTGGTCACAATTGTTTATGTTCGAGGTTGGTTAGTTGGACAAAGGCTTTAAAAGTTATGATGTGATCTGTAACTCTCACATGATATTCTTAACCTAAACTGATGTTCACCAAAACCAAATCAGTCACGCCACATTCAATCTGTTACTGTCTCATGGTTTCTTCTTGGTTTTGTAAAATCCTGCGAATGAACTTATTTCTCGGTTTAAATCATAGATTTGTAAAATCCCGTGATGATGGGCTATGCGCTCTTGACCAGGATAGGGTTAAAACCATTATCAAAGATCATCTATAACATCATAAATGGCTGGATCGAGGCATTTAATTGACAAGATGTGACTACGGGGTTAGTTCAATATTATTTATTTGAGGCTGAAGTGAAATTTCATGGGTGCGTGTACTTAGTATCTGAAGATATCGGGGAGGTTGGATGAAGATTCTTCGAGATCCTCGTTCGATCTTTCGACAGTTTTAATGACGAGGACTTGGATATCTAGTTATTTTTTCTTTCTCTCTATTGCAAAATAACTATCACTTTAAGGAGTCACGTTGTAGTGCTCAGTGTCACACGAAGTTGTGGATATCCAAGAGGTGATGTACGTCTTATACATGATGGTTGGTTGGTTGAAGATTATATAGTACTTAGAGATTCGATGTTGCACGAAGTCTCTACACCGCTCTTTGTCACGCATTAGTACAAGTTTAAGTCACAAGTTCGGGTTATGTTACTTCAGTCTCAAGTTCATCATATTGGGTTTTTCTCCATCAGTGGTCACGACATCAAGCCGACAAAATGATAATGGGGTTGGTAAAGAGTTAGATGAGAGAAGAAGTAAAGAGAGAGTAATGACGCCTGTTCACATCAGTTCAGGCCTCGTTCTTCATTGGCTATGACGTTTGTACACATCACTGCAGGCCTCGCTCTTCATCATTATGACGTTTGAACACATCAGTTCAGGCCTCGTTCTTCATTGACTATGACGTCTGTACACATCAGTGTAGGCCTCGCTCTTCATCATAATGACGTCTGAACACATCAGTTCAGGCCTCGTTCTTCATCGTTATGACGTCTGTACACTTCAGTGCAGGCCTCGTTCTTCAAAGAAAAGAAAAGTGTACGCTTGAGTGCACTTTATCTTCAAAAGAAGAGGAATCTTCTTATTTATGGCCATTCTCATCAACAAGTTTCATTCTCTTTCCGTGCATATTCAGTCTTCAAGTGGATCGGCGCATATTGGAGTATATTTTTATTCACGTATTCAACCAAAAATTGCAGTTGACAGGCATATGCAATTTTTGAGGGGGGAAAAGGGTGAATAAACAATATGTTAGTCTTGAAGAACCGTCAAGTGAAGCTACTTACCGTTGATGGTACTTATATTCACACGTTCAATCATCAAAAATTGCAGTTGGCAGGCGTATGTAATTTTTGAGGGGGGGGGGGAAAGGGTGAATATTATTCTACATGTTGATTGATGATTGAGAAATGGTCATACGACTCCTGAATACGTCAGTTCAGGAGTCGTGCAAACCATGGTTCTTCAACACTACATCTTCTTCCTCTATCAAGGTGTTGAAGAACATGGTCATGGAATGCTAATCGACGTCATCTCACGGGCTGGTTCAATCAGCAACAAAGGGTTTCTAGTCAATGCTTCTTGTACACGTCATTACGCTGCATGTACACATCATGATGATGATTCCGATTAATCGTAACCATCAGGGGAGAGAAATGTGTACACCAAGGACGCACAACAGGTTTACGTGATCAGGCTTTATACTGCTTCTTAAGTTGAAGTTATTCCGGTATTGATAACTGCAGAGATGATCAGTGGTTCAACTTGTTACCTTGGTATTATCGTTTCGCATGTGTACGCTGCGGGCTGATGGGTTATATGTAAGGTTACTGGAAGGCATTTGGTGAGATGAAGATGGTTGGTATTCTGTTCCTCCATATTGGGCAATCTTGAAGAAGGTCGAGTCTACAGTCTACTCTACATTCTCCGCTATGTGTTAGAAGACTAAAGACGGCATGCATTCGGTTATCAAAAGACTTCTTCATATTATGGGTGTTCATCCAAATTCTTCCTTATTATGGTGTTCATCAAAGTTGTCATTAGGAGAGCACTAATTAGGAGAGTGAAAACTGATTTAATCCCTGGTAAATGTGCTCACATTGCTCTTCAGCAAGTAAAGTGATGGCAGCGGAAAAGATCCAAGAAGCTGAGGAGTAATGGTTTTTCTTTCGTATCCTTGTATATATTTTGCTTCATTTATTTTTTTGAATATCTTATTCCATTGTGTAAATAGATATATAGAAAACCTGCTAATTGTAAATAGAGAAACGTAAAACTAGAAAATCCATAAAAAAAATAGAAAATACCAAAAATAGTTTCACCTAGGCATGTCTTCTATTTATCGATAACATTTACCACTACTAGAAAAAGGGCTATCCTTGACTCCAAATGCGAGTCAAGAAGAGGTCTTATGACGCGCAAATGCGAGTCAAGGATGGACCTGTCATAAAGCTTCATGACTCGCATTTGTGCGTCATCCCTCTATGACGCGCACTTATGACCCATGTTTTATGACTCTCCTTTTTGCGTGTCATAACCTAATTTTTTTTAAAAAAAAAAAATTAATTTTTTTCAGTTCCTAATTTTCTATTAATTGACAATTAAAAACCTGATAATACAAAATTAAAAACACAAATATCAAAATAACGCATTTCATATATATATATATATCAAAACAATGAGGTTAATTCAAGTACTAATTCACGATAAGTCACAAGTTAATTAACGACAAAAATTACATATCGATAGCAATTCACAAGTTAGTTTGACAGCTTCCACATCGACCACTAAGTATACAACAAGACTACCCGAGTCATCCGTGCAGCTCTCCTGAAGCAGTAGTTCAACCATTGCTGGTTTTGGCTCCTTTTCGTATTGCTCGACCCATGATTTAACCGCTTGAGGAATAAGTCTCCCATTCCCTTTAACCACATCTAAAAAAGAGAAAATATAGACAAATTCAAAATACGTTACACGTCAATAGAATACTGCAGACATGCCAATTGTTCAATCAGTCTGCTGTCTAACTAGGGGCAGGGCAAAAACATGTCTGTTCAAGGCCTGAGAAAACTGCTTAGATTAAATCCTAAAATCCAAATAAAAATAAGAAAGGCTAGATAAGTTGGTCAACTTACTAAGTACCAAATTACAGCTTATAACTACTATTATCTAAGAAACTAAAAATCACACAAAACTGATGAAACTGGGGAAAAACAAATTAATGATAACTAGCTAAATCAGACCACTAAGGTGTGGTGCAGGGCAGACTATGGTTCACTGAGGTCTTTTGCAGACCAAAATAAGGCACTTAAATAAGCTCCAAGATTCTTACTAAGCTCAGAACCCTCTAGCTACTACTATGAGCTATTAAGAAAAACAAATTACAGAGAATCAACTTAAAGATATAAGCAGAAAATCAGCTGAGCAAAGCTAGTAAAACCTGAAGCAGTCTGCACTAACCAATTGGTACTGATATGAGTGATTACTTAAACAAGACATATAGGGATTAAGTGCAAACTGAAAATAGGCTATAAGGAACCTGAGAAATGCCAAAATGGAGTCCAAGATAAGCTCAGCTTATCAGAAGCTTGTACTGACAGTCTAGCTTCTTGTGTCTGCACCACCCAACTCCAACCTGTCAAACACTTCAAAACAACCAATATGATAATGAAAACAGCTTATACAAGCTGTTGTAAGCTCAATCAAAATTAACTTAATGGCAAATGAACAGTGTAGGTCACTTTTGACTATTAAACCAAACAGTCCTTAAAGTTTACTGAGTTGAGATTGAAACTAGAAATGACCAAAATAAATTAAGACTCTGACTTATTAGTGATTAACCAACTTAATTAACACCTGACCATCCCATTTCGCTACCTCCATATAAATTTTCTACATGGAGGAATTGTTGTAATTTGCATTATAGTGAGGGACTATTAGTAGAAGATGATGCAAGTACCAGGAGACATCCCCAGACGGGAAATGTTGGAAATTTAAATGACGTATGAGAAATATATATATAAACAAGTGAAAGATGAAAAGTAGCATTTTAACCTTGATGATTTCTTGTGATGCAACTCCACCGACATAAGCAGCAACAGCATGGAGCTCAGCAGCACCATAACGACACATCTCGTTAATAAGATCTTCAGTCAAGGTAGAGCCATTGCAGCCCAAGTCATTGAGGAGGCTAACTGCTGTACTTTTCAATCTAGATATTTCCTCATCCATTGCACTGCACGACACTTATAACAGTTAAAAAACAATATATAATGGTTATAGTTATGTCTCATTGATAGTGACGTTAAAATTTTACCCGTCAAATTGCCCGGGAAAAGTATTGTAGTTTGCTGCAAATCGATCGACAGCTCGAAGCAAAATATAGAATCCCACAGCCACACTGCCATTAACAAATAACAATAACAAAAAAACACCGATAACAATTCCATAACACAAACGTTATCACCATATATACACAACTTCAGAGATAAGGATACCTGTACTCCTCATCAGTCAGATATTTTTGCATCTCGGGCAAAACTGGTAAATTGAACTCTTCCTCAATGGGCCTATATCTGCATACCTAAAAAATGAAGTGACAATTTACATAAATTATATAACAGAGATTCAAAAGCTGGTATATGACATATCTAGATATAGTTGTACCAGACCAGCTACATAAGAAACTTTGCCTTTTTCTGTTAGCTAATAATCCAATTAAAATTAAAAATAATCCAATTAAAATAAACTTGCAATCCAATTTACAGCAACAACCATATTACCAAACACTTATATACAAGAAACAACTAGTGCTAACCACCGATTTTGCTAAACATATTTATAAGCCCAAAAAAAAAGCGAAAAAAAGGTTCCTAATCCACATTTAGCAATCGCCGCTTTAAATTCCCAAATTTGGCACAGCTATAAGCCCAAAGATCTTAGAATAAGCTCCTTAAATAAGCTCTACAAGAGCTTGTGAACTGGGCTGGTGGGACTTAGTGTATACTGAGTCAGTGTATACTGACTTAGTATATACTGAGGCTTATACTGGTGGGACTTAGTGTATACTGAGTCAGTGTATACTACCCCTACTAATACTATTGCACATTTTGATTACAAATAATCAAAGAGACTTAAACCAAACACATCTCTTAATTCATCTAGCTAGAGTTTAGGTAATAAACAACTACCTTTGTAGAACACTGACCCCCTTCGGCTACCATCTCCTTCAGCTTATCTTCATCACTACCCTAAACATAACAAAAACATTAACCAATAAAATCAAATCAATATATCAAATAAATAATTAGTTAAAAGTATATCCAACTTGCCAACGATTATTAAGCGAGTATCAACCTAATTATTATTATTTTTTCCCTATTTTTTTCCTCATCAGATGAAGATTCTTGTTTCTCGGCATTCTTCTTTGAAGTCTTGGTCTCAGTCTTCCTCTTCATCAGATGAAGATTCTTCTTTGAAGCCTGTACCACAGCTCCATTGTCAACTTTCTGCTTCTTGCTACTCACTACTTGCTTCTCAATAATCTCCTCTGCATCTCTCTTGCCTGAATCGTATAACAAACTCATAAGCACACTAAAAAAAATACTCAGCATATCTCACAGATATACAGATTCGGGTCTTATGAACCCTAATTTCAAAAGTTAACCAAACACGAAATTGACTCATGAACACCACGAATTGACGATTAAATTGAACATATAACACATTAAAGTACCTGATTCATGGAAATGTGGACCTGAAATCGAGAGTGGGACTGGCTAATCGCGAGGGTCTGTGGTTGACTAGCAAAGAAAACCAACAAGGTATAGATTCATGTCAAAACTAGTGGTTGGTTGTGTTATGATTATTACTTGTGTTATAGCGGCAGAGAAGAGAGATAAGTGGGGAGTAGTGAAAATAGTGGGCTGTGAAAATATGTGACCTAGATAAGTATGGAGGGACAATGAAAATCTAAATTTGATTTTGGGGAAAAAAAGTGGGCGGGAGTAGCCAAAAATGTGTGAAAACTGAAAACAATAGATTTTGATGAAGTAGATGGTTAAAAAAAACATAGATGACCCCTATTTAGGATGAAGCAAAACGAGCATCATCTAGCAGGCTAAATTTTAACTGATTATGACCCTATGTTATGACGCTTCTGAAAACGAGTCATCCCCAATAAAAAATTTACTCGTTATGACTCTTATTTTATGACTTTGCTATTTGCGCGTCATCTTGTAGCGTGCGTCATAAAATGCGAGTCAAGGCTAGACCTTTTTCTAGTAGTGTACGGACTTAGAAATGTCATTCAATAATGGCAAGGGTCTTTAAATGAAGCTCGAGCAGAAGTTAAAATGGATTGGTAAAACATGTCTAAAATGGCTTGCTATTATTTCAGATAGCAACCCGCGCTTCAAAATGGGGAAAGCACGTTGCCAAAAAGACGGTTGTTCTTCCAACTGGGTGATGTTCACCTGGGCATGGATTACTTTATATCCATGTTTCTTCGATCTGATGTACGTTTCAGTACATCATTTCTTGAAAAAGAAGAGAAATCTTCTTTGCATACAAATAGTTTTCATTCTACGATTCTTCTGAAAATTATTTGTGAGACACTTGGTGATTTTTGTGTTGCTTGAAATTCTTTTTGGATTGTGCATAAAATTTGTCACTCAATCAACGACTACAAATATTTAACTAGAATACGGGTCATTGATTGAGGGGGAGAGTGAATTCAAATTTTATATCATCAAACGGATTTCTTGGTTAACTAATACTTGTTAGAAATGGTTTTGTAGTTAATGGGGTATTAGTTGAAGAGGATCTTTCTAAAACTTTATATCAAATGGCCAAACGTGTTAGTTGCTAGAAAGTTTAGGACATTATGTGCACTTTGCTTATAGTATCCTAGCTTCATATAACTAGAAGGTTCATTTGTATCATTTTGGAATCCTCGTTTAATCCCCTTGATACATTAAAACTCAAAATCTGAAAGAAGTTTGAAAACCCAATGTGTTTGATGTTCTTGAATACTCCACTGACATTTGTATGATCTGAATGAATGAGTTTCAAATGTTGTCTGACTTCTGTTAGTCGATTGCTGCATAATTGTTGTTGAAATAGTGCATATGTTCTCAGGATATCCCTAGGTATATATCTATCGTGTTAGAATCTTGTTCCTAAGATCCTGAATTGAATGATGAAATATGAGTGAATTGTCATGTTCATGATTGCTGATTGCTCTTCATGCTAGATAGTAGTTTGACATATTTCCTGACTGTGGTTTGATTAAATGAATTTGGTATTATAATGTGGCAAGCTGCTGAAGGGTAGCTATTAAGGAATAGTGTATCTGTATGTATGTATATCTGTGTTGATATTCTTATGCAGATTCCATAGCCAAAATGAATGTGCCAGTTCCCATTCTAACCATTTGATCAGACGTTCAAACTCTATTGACTGGCTCGGAATTCACTACAACAACAACGTCGGCAACAACAACAACAACACTTTCACCACCACCACCACCATTCATCTATTTTGGTCTCGCCAAGTGGGGATCAAATACATTTGCGAAAGATTTGTTGGTGGATGGATATGCGATGTTGACCACTGATTTACTCAGAAAAGCGGATAATGACATTGTCTGCACAAAAAGGTCAATATCATTTGTGTCATAAAAGTTATCTTATGCATAAAAAGCAGTGAATCTCCCTCTTAGATTAAGGGGGAGCATAGTATGTTCCATCATCAGACTACATTAAATCGAACACATTTTCTCCCACATTTTCTAACTTATTTAAATCAATTGGGATCACAAATCTCAAAAGGTTTGAAATTTTTGATCGGGGGAGAGAATGTGATTTAAATATGAAACCTGATGAAAATGTGATGTTTTGGACTTAAACGTTAGACTATCCCCTGTGTGCTAAACTCTTTCGTATATCGATGCACATATTGAGGGGGAGCAAATGAACAAAAGGATTTGGCATCTTATGTGAGCACGGCTCAGACCTCACCAATGAATTGACGAAACACATACTGTCATCAATCGAAAGGATATATCCTGGCCGGGTAATAATTTCAAGCTGGTCTAACCAGTGATGTAAGCGTATCTCGAAAAGGATGTATCTGAGTAGAGTGTACCGTTTCGTGAAACTTTCTGTGGACTTGACCAGGCCGGGTAATAATTTCAAGCTGGTCTAACCAGTGATGTAAGCGTGTCTCGAATCGGTCATGTTCACTGAAAGTGGATCAATTCAAAAAGTGCGAGCTCTACCTAACATGTGCAAATTTATAAAACAATCACTTAAGCACATGTTGAGGGGGAGCATTTGAAAAACATAAAACTCTCAAAGTGTTAACAAAATGTGTTTCATAATTATGAACACTTTGAGAGATTTTTCAAAGATTTGGTTAATGGCAATTGTGGAAGTACACCAAAGACCGACCATTTTAATGAATGTATGGAGTTATAAGGATGGTTAGGTTAGGCTCAAGTTCCCACGATCCCGCCAGAGCCAGAGGGATCTACCCAGGGACAATCCACTAGTTAGTGTAGAAGTCCTTAGGTATGATTAAAAAGGAGAAAAGTGGATAAGGGAAAAGTGCCGACTGAGATGGAGCTAGTACTGAACAAACCCAACAAGGTGCTAGTTATGAAGTCTCGGTAAGCACTGAATGGGTTGAAGAATGAAAAAGAAATGTAAAGATGAAGGGTGAAAAGAAAGAAGCCCTCCTTACACTTTAGGCAGAAACCGGGTCAACATATATGCTGTCAGAATTACTTAGTTGATTGCTGACATTGAAGACAAAGTATCATGGACCCAGTGATATGCTGCACAACCCTCCCTAGCCACTCAAGGCCCTTCAAAGTACTCTTGTTTCAATTGTCACGGAGTTCAATACATTTCTATCGTCTCTCTCACTCCGAGTAAGATGATATTGAAAAGGTGGCAGTCCTCTCCAGCCTCCGACCACCAAATCAAAACGCACAATAGAGTCTAGAGCCACGAGATGCATAAAAAGATCTCTTAGGGACACAAACTATTTCTACACTGGTTGGTCAACTTCAAGGACACCAGTTGTAAACTAAGAGTCCTACACAGATCTTAGCAATCTGCCAGAACATTTATGAGAGAATTTACAAATGTAATTCTCAATGATTGAATGGAAATTCCTGCCAGGGTTAACATCAAACAGCCCTGAAAGCAGGTCACTTCGGTAATTCCCTATGGATTACGCTTAATGTTCGCGGCGGTTTCAAACGGTCTACAGTCGTGGAGTGATCTCCAGCGACTCACCTAATCGTTGATATACTATGGTACGATCTTAAAAAGCCCTCTGTGGGTTTTCGATTAGGAACGGTCTTGGTAAGGATTAGAGAAAGTTTTCACACTATGCTGTTAACAATCTCGAAGTACGAACCTGTAAGTACCGGATGTTTTGTTGCTAACTGTCGTATGCAGGAACTTCTGGCAGTTGAAGCTGATTGCTGTTGCAGCTGTTTGCGGTTGTAGCTGTTTGAGGTTGCAGCTGAATGCGGTTGCAGCTGAATGCGGTTGTAGCTGGTTGCAGAAAAGATGCCAATCCATCACCACATGCTCACACTACATCATCATCTTAATCAAAGAAGTCATGATACACTAAAAGACCTTTAACACAGCTTCTGCAAACTCTGATGCTGAAGATCATGACACCAAATAGTGTGAGCATGTCGGCTCGAAGACTATCACATCACGTGGAGACATACTACTGAAAGATGGCTTGAAGATACATGTTGGATGATATTTTCGAAGAATACTCAAAATCATCCAAGACAAAGGAAAAGTCATCAAAAGTTCACTACTGGATGCACAATGATCAAAGATTCAAGATTTTGAAGAATCAAAGACTACGAGCTATGAAGACAAAATTCAGAAGATAAAATGCTAGAATTCGAAATATTATTTCCGGGGTGACCTCCCTTAGGGGGAGATTGTTAGGAATATAAATATTCAGATGAAGGCTCGGTCACCCCGAGCATCTATTTAGCATCTACATAGCTCGTAGGCTTATTTATATTAGCTTAGCAATATTAGTATTAGTATTATTAGTTTAGTCGTATTTATATTTGTGGAGTGGGTCGGGGCTTTCCCCACTGTCAGCTCACTCCACAGCCCACTAGGGGCACAGATATTAGCTACTATATAAAGCTCTTCCCACACTTGGGAAGGGTTGGAACTCTCATTCTCTTAATCTAATTTTCCTGATTTTGCTTTCAAGAGTTTACCACTCTCTCTCTCTAGTTCATCTTCCACCTAACTCAAACCATTGATCTAATCTTCCATGAACCAAGACCACCCGAATAGATCCACACAATCAAAGGTTAGATCTTACACAGTTAGTACTGCCAGCACAAGATGTTAGTACTGCTTATAAGATGAAGACAGACACACATAGATAATTATAGAATAGATATTGTGTATATCCTATTTATATAGAATATAGTTATCTTGTACAGGAATCCTTGGTGTATAAAAGGATATCCTATGGTTAGGTTTTTTATATACAAAAAGTATGAATTATTCATAGATTCAAGGTTGTAAACCCTAGTACTAGCAAGAGTACTCATATTATTCATCAAAATAATATTGAATCGTTTTGATTAAACTTTGTCTTCATTGTTCATACACTTACATACAAATTCTTCTAAGTATAACTAAGTAGATTCCGCATACATGGTTGTATCAACTCAAAGTATCACATACACACCATATAGGATTAACACCCTAAGTGTTACACATACAATCAATCCTGACAAGTGGTATCAGAGAAAGGTTTTGATACTTTGATTTAGAAGATCCAAGAATAACAGTTTTTCAGAAGAAGATGGACATGGAGACGTCAACAACCAATCTTGCTATAAAATTTCCTATCCTCAAGCCCAATGAGTTTGATTTGTGGAGACTGAGAAGTGAACAATTCTTCCAAGTGCAGGACTATGCACTCTGGGAGATCATAGAAGAAGGGAACCCCTTTAAACCTACAACCTCTACATCCATAGCTGATGGCAAGAATGAGACTAGAGTACAAACAAAGCCATTGACTGCTGAAGAGAAAGTACAACACAAGAATGATCTAAAAGTAAGAAGCTTACTGCTATTGACCATACCTAATGATCAATTATTGAACTTCAGCAAGTTCAAGTGTGCAAAGACACTTTTTGAAGCTATTGTTGCCAGATATGGTGGGAATGATGCCACCAAGAAAACATAGAAGACCCTTCTCAAGCAACAATTTGAGAACTTCTCAGCTACAAGCAATGAATCACTAGACCATATGTTCAACATGCTACAGAAACTAGTGAGTCAGCTTGCTATTCTTGGAATTGAGGTACCTCAAGAAGATCTCAACTCCAAATTCCTAAGAAGTCTACCATCAGAATGGGCTGTGCATGTGGTTGTGTGGAAGAACAAGCCGGATATAGATTCCATGAGCTTAATGGACCTTTATAGAAATTTCAAAATAGTGGAGCATGATGTGAAGAGGTCTGCTGGAACAAGCTCAAGTCGTGGAAATTTAGCATTTGTGTCATCCTCAAGTACTTCAAGTCCAGATGAAGAAGTACAAGTTGCTGGAGCAGTTGGTACTGCTAGTTCTAATATTGGTACTGCTAGTACTTCAGGCAGTACTATGGATAAGAATACTTATTGTGCTTTCCTGACTACTCAGCACAATGGTACTATGTTGACTCATGAAGATCTTTAGGAGATAAATGAAGATGCTATTGAAGAGATGGACATCAAGTGGCAACTCTCTCTTCTTAGCATGAGGGCTAAGAGATTTTTGAAGAGAACAGGCAAGAAGATAGTCATAAATAGTAATGATGTTGCTGGTTATGACAAGTCCAAGATTGAGTGTTATAACTGCCACAAAATGGGTCATTTTTCAAGGGAGTGTAGGAAGCCTAGATAGCAGGACTCAAGGAACAAGGGATATGAAGGCAAGTCAACAGGATCAAGGGTTGTGGAGATTAAAGACTCAAGCTCAAGGGCAATGATAGCCATTGATGGCTTAGGGTTTGACTGGAGCTACATTGGAGAGGAGGTAGCAACACCAACAGAAATGGCTCTCATGGCTTTCTCAGACTCTGAGGTACAAGTTTATAAATGTTCTAAATCTTGTGATGCATTAAAAGAATTAGAAACACTTAGGAAACATTATGATGAACAGAGAATAGAGCTAAACAAGACCAATTTTAATTAAGCCAATCATAAAAGGGGTTTAGCTGTTCTAGAAGAGCAAATTGTTCATTATAAAACCAACGAGTCTACTTTTTCTGAGACTGTAGCTGTACTTAAAAGAGATTTAATGTTTAGAGATGATGAAATTAGTATGTTAAAAGCTGAGGTTGATAGACTTAAACAAGCTAAGGAGAACATTCAATTAAGTGTAGATACTTTAGAGTATACATCAAAAGGTGTTCAAAAGATAATTGAATGTCAAATCCTCAACAAAGCTACGTCAGGCCAAGGGTATAAGTCAGTTCCACCTCCTTACAAGGGAATACCTACACCTTCACGTATTGACCTTGAACATACAGGTTTGGAAGAATTTCAACTACCTAAAATGGAATATGGACCTAAACCTAAGGAGAAAGAATTAGTTGACAAACCTGTAGAAGTAAGTTTTGAAAGTGCAAGTGATAAATCACTCTCTGAGGACAAGGTGTACTCTGATAGGTCCTTAAGTAGAGAATCAGATGCTCCAACCATAGAGGATTGGACTTCTGATGATGATGAGAGTAATTATGCTATGGTTAAGCCTGTTAGTGTTAAGATAGAGGTACCAAAAGTTCCAAAGGTGGTCAGAAATACTACTGTTAGGCCTAAAACAAATGCTAGACATGCTAGGCAACCAGTAAGATATGCTGAAATGTATAGAACCACAAACAAGCCAAGAGGTAACCAAAGGAATTGGAACAACCTCAAGTCTCACCAACTAGGAGATGACTTTGTCTGTTATAGGAAAGCTTGTTTCACATGTGGTAGCTTTGACCATCTTGCAGCTTATTGCAATAGGGTAACTAGGTATTCAAGTCCTAGGGTAAACTCAGAAAGACTTACAACTCACCCTTCCAATGCTAAAATGATGCCTAGATCAGTTCTTTTAAGGTCTGGACCAAGAGCAGTTCATACTGCTAGACCAGAAATTCATACTGCCAGACCAAATAAGACTTTTTACCCAAAATAAGCAGTTCAAAGTGCAAAAATATTTTTTAAATCTGCACCATCAACTGCTAGAAGGCCCTTTCATAACAATGCAGTGATGATCAATAAACAAGTTTGGAAACCAAAGGTTGCAATTGCAAACCCAGCAGTTCATACTGCTAGGCAAGCAGTTAATACTGGTAGTTTTAAAAACACTGCTAAGGGAAATTTGGGCAATGGTATAAATGCATCAGCATCATGGCTTTGGAGACCACTTTAATCAAATGGTACTCCAATAGTTCTAAAAAGATTCAATTATATTGATGCTAGAGGAAAACCAAAGTCAGTGATGGCTTGGGTTCCACAAGGAAACTAATTTCCTTGTTTTTGGGCAATGCTAGTCATATGCTCGTATACTATGAGACAAGTGGCTTGCACTTTGTTTCTTGTTTTTGGACTAACAATTGCAGGATGTTGAAGTTTGTGAGCTAAATATTTTATGTTTTGGACTGAATGGTGAGATGCTTTGGAGCTCAATGTGTGATCTGTGCACACAACAAATGGTTATTGGTTCACCATGTCTAACCCACATAAGAACCAACTAGTCCAGAGCAAATGGTTTATGGTAAAGACTAATCAAATCCGTTTATGGTTGACAATTTACCAAAAATTGTATGGTTATCAACTCACCATATCTAAGTGTGAAGAGTTGGCTATTCCAAAGCAAACGACTATTGGTAAAGACATATCAAATCCGTTGATAGCTGATAGTTTGCTAAAAACTATATGTGAGTTATAATGTTTGAAATTTATAAGTTCATACTGTTCTTTGAAAATTTTTGATAATGGTTTGTACTGCTAGTGCAAAGTTTGTACTGCTGAACTAGCCGTTGTAACTGTTGTATCATTAATTAATTTTTGATTAGAAACTAGCCGTTGAAAGTTCGTTGCGATTTTTACTGAGTAAATTACGGTTTTTGTAACACCCCAACCCGACAAGGGTAAAGGTGTCACAAATACATGGTTTCATATCAGATACAAGCATTCAAGAAATAAACATAGCGGAAGCTTTAACATTAAAAATCCAAGGAAAATAAGTCAACACGACTTATATCAAGTGCAAGACAGGAATAATGAAGTACAAAACAGAATCCAAATGCCCAAACAATAGCATAACAGAAATAATATCCAAATGGTCACACTAGAATGACAAGGTGTAAACTTCACACAAGTTGCTCTCATCCCAAGCCAAACCCAGCTTCCTAGCTTAAATGTACCTGCCGCAGGAAAAGAAATGCGGCTGAGCTACGAGAGCCCAGTGAACAGATATAACGGGAACAAAGCAGTAGTAACGGAACAATAAAGTAAAAGAAATAATATCAGGAGTAACAAGAGTCAGGAAAAGGAATACAAGAGTTATGCAGACATACCAGGAATTAAGGATGGTTACAATGGTAGGTGTAAATGAAACCAGAACCCATTACAATCCCAAGTCAAATCAAGTCAAGTCCAATGTCAGGTCAAGTATCAGGTCAAGTAACAGGTCATAAGGTTACAAGGTTTCAGGTAAACAGAAATCCTCTATGAGCCCAAAACATATCAAATCACATCACATATATCAGGGTGTATGGAGGGGTGACCTCAGCATACCAGGAAATAGGGTGAGGGGATACCTCCAGAGGTTGGAGTTGCAAGCTCCCAGGGGTTGTGAAAGACGTGTATCGCACACACTCGTCAGTCACCAGGTATAACAGGAAATATAACAAATCAGGACATGTCTAGGATGCATCCATGCGCCCCCGCAGGCCACAGGGTCTTCCTCTACATAACAAATCAAATCAGGTCGGGGACGGTGTAACCAAATCACTAGGGCTACACACTAGTCATGCCGGTGGTGCATCACAAACATGGACATGAAACCCTCATGCCTAGTGGATGGCTCGTAGTCTCAAACTGTGGGTCAAGGTCAAGTATCAAGTCTCGGGTGTCAGGTGTCAAGTCTCAGGTGTCAAGTCTCAGGTATCAAATGTCAGGTATCATATCAGGGTTCAAGACAGGAGATAAATGCAGGGGTTCATTATCAGGAGGTCCATATCAGAAAGGTCAAATACTGGAAGGTTCATAATAGTTTATTATAAGAAATCCTTTTTACATGGTTTTTTAATAAAAGTAGTCTTAGAATAGTTTCATAATAAAAAGTCTTTTAAGGAAATGTTCAAAACCTCTTCATATATAAAACTAAAAAGTAGATGTAAAATCCTATGAACCTTCAAGTACCGAAAGTCTTAATTATTCAGGTTATCAGGGTTCAATAAGTCATGTCAAGTGTCATAGCAGGGTTCAAGTCAAAGGTTCAAGTCAAATGGTTCATATCAAGGTTCATATCAGGGTTCAAGTTCAGGTTCATGACAAGGTTCAAGACAAAGGTTCAAATCTATGGTTCACAATACAAGGGAAAACATAACAATGAATCAGGAATCAGAAATGAGACGAAGGCTCTTTACAAGAAGAGCAGAATATCTGTACCTTATTCAAATAGCAAGCACAAACACAAGAGTAGCTGACAGGGATCAAGATCACTCCCTCCTTGAACCTAAAGGAGTAGAAGACAGAAATACGAAAGGGGTTCAGTTCTCTTCCCATTATAAGTAACTTCTATTTTTAGTAACTTTCTATTTTTAGCAGGTTTCCATAATTAGTAAGTTACCATATTTAGCAAGATTCAAGTGATATAATTCAAGTCAAATCTTTAATTAGCTTATTATGGAAGTAATATTCATTTTAACAAGCTACACAAGTTCAGGGTTAGTTATGACAAGTTTTTTCATAGTTCAGGGTTATAAGTGTAAATTTGCCAAAGTTCAAGGTTTAAAATGAAAATATCACCATTAACTCATTCTCACTCTCAAGTTATCCAGAATTACACCTTTAGTCCTTTAGATTTCATAATTTACATTTTATACCCTTGGAATTACATAAGTTACATTTTAAACCTTATGGTATTTATAATTACACATTAAACCCTTAATTTCTCAATTTTAAACAATGAACACTTATTTCAACATGTTATACGAACACACCCTTAAACAATCACAATTTACACATCAAGTCCCTCGAGTTATCAAAGTTACATATTTAGCCCTTAAATTTACAATTTCAATCCTTAATTATTAATAATTACATATTAGTCCATTAAATTGCCAAAATTACACATAACCCCCTGAATATAATTTACTACTCAAAACAGCACCAAGTTTCCAGAAATTACATATTTAGTCCCTCATTTTTATTTCTTTTCAATTCGATTTAACTAATATATATATATTTATCAAATAAACCCTTTCTATGCAAAATTAACACATGAGCCCCTCCTTTTATATTTTATTCGAATTATAGTAGGTCTAACATGATTTACAAAATTATCCCTTAAGTTTTATAAATTACAAAACACACCCTAAACTAATTATTTTCAAATCGGTTTTTATAAAACCTTAACAAAATCAAACCCTAGCAATCCCAATCATTAAAAATCATTGTATCACTTTTATTTCCAGATTTCATCCACTAAAAACCCTAGGTCGATTGGTTCCATATTTTGTTCCACGATTTTCCCTTTTATTCAAAAACCCGATATAACAATAATTCCAAAAATCATGAATTCGACTCAAACAATTCGAATGCTTATTTTTCTCATGTTATAAGAAGCATATAGAACCCAGGAAAAATAAGTATACACCTCAGAAAAATCGCATACATGATTTATAGATTTTATTCGATTTTAGGGTTTATAACACATAATTTTCCATACGATTAATATATAGTGCATGGCTTGTTTTTATCATTTTTCCCACGTTATATATGATTAAGAGAGGGTTAGAAAAATACCAGAAAAATTATAGATCAAGGGATTCACACGCTATGGATTATTGTTGCTCGGTTAGGGTTTTTCGACCCAATAAATTCACCACGACCAAACGATCAACTCCAGGACCTTGTGGCTATTTTTACCACCTTCTTGGCACTATGAAGAACTCCATAAAATTGCCTCTTTTCTTCAGAAAATTCGGATGTGGTGGGTGGGATTTTTAAGAGTGGCGGCTTAATGTTTTGTTAGGGTTTTATGGAAGAAATAAAATTATGGGATGATATAAAATGGGATGGACCGAATTAGGAGGAGGGAGTTATGGCTAAGAACCGGCCTTCAAGGCCCAAGGATCAATTTTCCATCTTTAATTTTATTTTCCTTAATTACTTTGTATTTAAAAAGGTTTTTAATTAATAATAATTATGTATTATGTTTAATAAATTCGACCAAAGTGATATTTAAGTGAAATAATACATTTTGTACTTGTAAAAATAATTAGAGCTTGCCTCAAAATTATCTTGCTTGATTTGTAGTTCGTTTCCAGAGATTCGGGATTAATTCAGAACTTTAATTAAGCTTTAATTAAATTTTAAAGTTTCAGGGGCATTTTGGTAATTTTGCATGTTTTAGATTTTCGGGTTTTACAACTCTTCCCCTCTAACAGAAAAATTTCGTCCTCGAAATTTGCAAGGACATAGAAATGAAAGAGAACGGAAAACAGAACAAAGACATACCAGACGCGCGATCAATCCGGTCACCAGAAAGCATAAAGACACGACCGGTATGAGGAACAGTAGGAGGAGGATCAAGGAATTTCTCACTTGATGCTCAGAAGAACCACATCGGAAACAAGCACCAGACGTTATACGACAAGCTCCAGTATGGTTTTTCCACAAGAACCACAAACAGTTAGGGAAGTAGAGTACTCAGATGATCTCCTCTGCGAGTTTGATCCAGTAGCCCGATCTTGCTGATAGCCTCTAGAAGAATGATCTCTCCGCTGCCGTTTGGTTGAAGCTGCGATCCTGACGATCACCATCCTGCTTAGAAACTGACCTCGAATCTCGGCCCCTCGAATCTAATTTCTTCTGGTCGTAACTCTTGCCAGAATACTCCTTGACGTCTCGACTCTGAATCTGTTGTTGCACCTTGTCGCCATCATGGTCTCGTTTGTAACCAACGCCTTCATGAAAATCTCGATGTTGCGAGCTGCATCGCAACATGCTGACGGATCCGCAAACTCCGAATTAAGCCGACGATAAAGAAAATATGACAGAACAGAACATGAAGAATGACAGAGCAGAACAGGAAAATATGACAGAGCAAAATCAAGGAAAGATGACAGGGCATAACAGGAAAAGAGAGTGCGCGTAAGGAAACCTAATGTCTATCCAATCCTCACAGGTCAAGCCTAAGCTCTAAGGGTTTCTGAAGCCTTATCTCTGATACCATAAATTGTAACACCCCAACCCGACAAGGGTAAAGGTGTCACAAATACATGGTTTCATATCAGATACAAGCATTCAAGAAATAAACATAGCGGAAGCTTTAACATTAAAAATCCAAGGAAAATAAGTCAACACGACTTATATCAAGTGCAAGACAGGAATAACGAAGTACAAAACAGAATCCAAATGCCCAAACAATGGCATAACAGAAATAATATCCAAATGGTCACACTAGAATGACAAGGTGTAAACTTCACACAAGTTGCTCTCATCCCAAGCCAAACCCAGCTTCCTAGCTTAAATGTACCTGCCGCAGGAAAAGAAATGCGGCTGAGCTACGAGAGCCCAGTGAACAGATATAACAGGAACAAAGCAGTAGTAACGGAACAATAAAGTAAAAGAAATAATATCAGGAGTAACAAGAGTCAGGAAAAGGAATACAAGAGTTATGCAGACATACCAGGAATTAAGGATGGTTACAATGGTAGGTGTAAATGAAACCAGAACCCATTACAATCCCAAGTCAAATCAAGTCAAGTCCAATGTCAGGTCAAGTATCAGGTCAAGTAACAGGTCATAAGGTTACAAGGTTTCAGGTAAACAGAAATCCTCTACGAGCCCAAAACATATCAAATCACATCACATATATCAGGGTGTATGGAGGGGTGACCTCAGCATACCAGGAAACAGGGTGAGGGGATACCTCCAGGGGTTGGAGTTGCAAGCTTCCAGGGGTTGTGAAAGACGTGTATCGCACACACTCGTCAGTCACCAGGTATAACAGGAAATATAACAAATCAGGACATGTCTAGGATGCATCCATGCGCCCCCGCAGGCCACAGGGTCTTCCTCTACATAACAAATCAAATCAGGTCGGGGACGGTGTAACCAAATCACTAGGGCTACACACTAGTCATGCCGGTGGTGCATCACAGACATGGACATGAAACCCTCATGCCTAGTGGATGGCTCGTAGTCTCAAACTGTGGGTCAAGGTCAAGTATCAAGTCTCGGGTGTCAGGTGTCAAGTCTCAGGTGTCAAGTCTCAGGTATCAAATGTCAGGTATCATATCAGGGTTCAAGACATGAGATAAATGCAGGGGTTCATTATCAGGAGGTCCATATCAGAAAGGTCAAATACTGGAAGGTTCATAATAGTTTATTATAAGAAATCCTTTTTACATGGTTTTTTAATAAAAGTAGTCTTAGAATAGTTTCATAATAAAAAGTCTTTTAAGGAAATGTTCAAAACCTCTTCATATATAAAACTAAAAATTAGATGTAAAATCCTATGAACCTTCAAGTACCGAAAGTCTTAATTATTCAGGTTATCAGGGTTCAATAAGTCATGTCAAGTGTCATAGCAGGGTTCAAGTCAAAGGTTCAAGTCAAATGGTTCATATCAAGGTTCATATCAGGGTTCAAGTTCAGGTTCATGACAAGGTTCAAGACAAAGGTTCAAATCTATGGTTCACAATACAAGGGAAAACATAACAATGAATCAGGAATCAGAAATGAGACGAAGGCTCTTTACAAGAAGAGCAGAATATCTGTACCTTATTCAAATAGCAAGCACAAACACAAGAGTAGCTGACAGGGATCAAGATCACTCCCTCCTTGAACCTAAAGGAGTAGAAGACAGAAATATGAAAGGGGTTCAGTTCTCTTCCCATTATAAGTAACTTCTATTTTTAGTAACTTTCTATTTTTAGCAGGTTTCCATAATTAGTAAGTTACCATATTTAGCAAGATTCAAGTGATATAATTCAAGTCAAATCTTTAATTAGCTTATTATGGAAGTAATATTCATTTTAACAAGTTACACAAGTTCAGGGTTAGTTATGACAAGTTTTTCATAGTTCAGGGTTATAAGTGTAAATTTGCCAAAGTTCAAGGTTTAAAATGAAAATATCACCATTAACTCATTCTCACTCTCAATTTATCCAGAATTACACCTTTAGTCCTTTAGATTTCATAATTTACATTTTATACCCTTGGAATTACATAAGTTACATTTTAAACCTTATGGTATTTATAATTACACATTAAACCCTTAATTTCTCAATTTTACACAATGAACACTTATTTCAACATGTTATACGAACACACCCTTAAACAATCACAATTTACACATCAAGTCCCTCGAGTTATCAAAGTTACATATTTAGCCCTTAAATTTACAATTTCAATCCTTAATTATTAATAATTACATATTAGTCCATTAAATTACCAAAATTACACATAACCCCCTGAATATAATTTACTACTCAAAACAGCACCAAGTTTCCAGAAATTACATATTTAGTCCCTCATTTTTATTTCTTTTCAATTCGATTTAACTAATATATATATTTATCAAATAAACCCTTTATATGCAAAATTAACACATGAGCCCCTCCTTTTATATTTTATTCGAATTATAGCAGGTCTAACATGATTTACAAAATTATCCCTTAAGTTTTAAAAATTACAAAACACACCCTAAACTAATTATTTTCAAATCGGTTTTTATAAAACCTTAACAAAATCAAACCCTAGCAATCCCAATCATTAAGAAATCATTGTATCATCATTATATCACTTTTATTTCAAGATTTCATCCACTAAAAACCCTAGGTCGATTGGTTCCATATTTTGTTCCATGATTTTCCCTTTTATTCAAAAACCTGATATAACAATAATTCTAAAAATCATGATTTTGACTCAAACAATTCAAATGCTTATTTTTCTCATGTTATACGAAGCATATAGAACCCAGGAAAAATAAGTATACACCTCAGAAAAATCGCATACATGATTTATAGATTTTATTCGATTTTTGGGTTTATAACACATAATTTTCCATACGACTAATATATAGTGCATGGCTTGTTTTTATCATTTTTCCCACGTTATATATGATTAAGAGAGGGTTAGAAAAATACCAAAAAAATTATAGATCAAGGGATTCACACGCTATGGATTATTGTTGCTCGGTTAGGGTTTTTCAACCCAATAAATTCACCACGACCAAACGATCAACTCCAGGACCTTGTGGCTATTTTCCCCACCTTCTTGGCACTATGAAGAACTCCAGAAAATTTCCTCTTTGCTTCAGAAAATTTGGATGTGGTGGGTGGGATTTTTAAGAGTGGCGGCTTAATGTTTTGTTAGGGTTTTATAGAAGAAATAAAATTATGGGATGATATAAAATGGGATGGACCGAATTAGGAGGAGGGAGTTATGGCTAAGAACCGGCCTTCAAGGCCCAAGGATCAATTTTCCATCTTTAATTTTATTTTCCTTAATTACTTTGTATTTAAAAAGGTTTTTAATTAATAATAATTATGTATTATGTTTAATAAATTCGACCAAAGTGATATTTAAGTGAAATAATACATTTTGTACTTGTAAAAATAATTAGAGCTTGCCTCAAAATTATCTTGCTTGATTTGTAGTTCGTTTCCAGAGATTCGGGATTAATTCGAAACTTTAATTAAGCTTTAATTAAATTTTAAAGTTTCAGGGGCATTTTGGTAATTTTGCATGTTTTAGATTTTTGGGTTTTACAAAATTACGGTTTTTAAGGGATCCTCTTCTAGATATTTTAACTTTTATTCTATTATAATCTTATCCTAAATGAAAAGTTAACATATTCTTTAAGTCGGTCAATAGAAACCCTAATACTCTCAATAATATCTCATCTCACTTTCATCTTCTACTTTCTAACTTAAATTTTCACTATTCACCATAGTCAAATCAATTTTTACTGAGAATATTATGGCTAATTTGGATTTTATCAAGACTCATAACCAAGTTGCTTTTCTTGAGAAAACAGAGGAAGGGGACGGACCAAAATTCTATGAGATTGTGGATTTTCTCAACCACTCTCACATAAGGTATGCTTTAACTGTTTCCCCTACTCTTATTGTCTCTCATATCACACAGTTTTGGCAAACTGCCATTGTCAAAATTAGTGAAGAGGAAGACATAGAAATTCACTCTAAAGTGGATGGCATATCTTTTGTTGTTACCGAATCTACACTTAGGAGACATCTTAAGTTACAAGATTCAGATGGTATCAATAATATGCTAAACACTGAAATTTGGGAAGAACTTACCAGAATGGGGTATGATACATCCAATCAAAAACTAACTTTTCAAAAAGGATGTTTCTCCCCACAATGGCGATTTCTTATACATACTCTCTTACATTGTTTAAGTCCCAAAAGAACATCATGGGAGAAATTTATTAGCAATATTGCTATTGCTCTCATATGTTTGTCAACAAACAGAATCTTTAATTTTTCAAAATTCATATTTGAGAGTATGGTTGCTAATGTGAAAAGTAAAACAAAATTTCTTATGTATCCAAGATTTGTTTAAAGCTTTTTGAATAAGAAAAAGAATTTGCTAAAGAAATATAAAGAAGTTTTTCCTACTCCTAGCCCACAAAAAAAGTTTTTCAAAATATGCCTATGGCTAGTAGACTTTTTAATGGGGTTGAAATACCTCTATTTCTAGAAATGATACAAATTGATGAGGTTGAAGGGTCAGTAAACCTAACTGATCCCCAACACACAACTATTGTCATTCCTGAAAGAACCCATACACCCCCAGTTACCATAACTTATCAAAGAAGAACCAGAAAGGAGACTATGATTGCTTAGTCTAGTCCTCCTACTCTAACTTTTGAAGCAGATGAGCCTATCTCTCAAGATAGTATGGATGAGGCTTACACTACTGCTAAGCAGGACAATGTAAACATAGATAAGACCCCTATCATGGCAACACTTAATGTGCCAAGTCCTCAAAGACTTGACACAGGTAGTGAAATCCCAAGCAAAACTGTACAAATGGGTGGTTTAGGAGTACATCCTAGCCTAACTAGGGTGGAAACTGGATCCTTTCCCCTTGATTCACCTCTCCTAGCAGGTAACACAACTAGAAGTGATGAGGGCAGCTATTCACTAAAGGAATTGATGGTCATCTGTACAAAATTTTCAAATAAGGTGGAATCTCTGGAGGAAGATCTCAAAAGCCACAAGACCAATTTTGCTAAAGTTTACACCCAGTTGACTCTCAGGGTGAAGAAGCTGGAAACTCAACTTAAGAGGAAAAGATCTAAGGTGGTGTTAGATGATGATTCTTTAAATGATGGTTCAGACAGTTTTAATGATGATGATGGTGGTGGTGATTCTCCCAAACAGGGGAGGAAAATGAGAAAATCGAGGAAATCGGGGAAATCAGGTTCTCAAACTCAAGGGAAGAATGAAGAAGGTACTAGTGAAAAAGGTATTGATGATACTGATATGGGTGAACAAGAGCAAGAACAAGGTACTGCTGAGATAGTTGAAGAAGCAGTACAAACTGCTGAAGTGCCAAAGGAAGCAGTACAAACTGCTAAGGACAAAGGGAAAGGCATTTTAGTTGAAGAAGAGCCTCAGAAAAGAAAGATTAAGCCCAAGACACAAGCTCAAATAGATTATGATGCAGAAGTGGCAAAGAAACTTCAAGAAGATGAACAATCAAATGAACAAGCTTAAATTGCTGCTGATGCAGAACTAGCAAAGAAAATGTCTGAAGATGATATTATTGACTTTATGGAAGCAAAATGACTAGAAAAAGAAAAGATGACTTCAGATGCTCAGATGGATCCAACACAATTTGAAGAAAAACTACAATATTTGTTAGATAGTGATCTAATTGTGAAAGCAGAAGCTATAGAACTTGTTAAAGATCAAAGCTTAAGTGCAGAAGAAAAGTCAGCAAAGCTTACAAGTTTCATTTTGTCAAAGAATAAGGAAGTAGCTTGGAGTGATCTTGTGCAGAGAATCAGAGATAGACAAAAGAAAGGTTATAAGAAGAAGATGCCTTCTTATAAAGCGCAAATTAGTTTCATGAAAAGTTATTTAAAAAACCAAGCATTGTGGAAGCAGAGTTACTTTAAAGGAAGATCAGATGCTGAGATAGAACAAGCTTATTATGCAGCTTATGCAAGGTTAAACAAGCCAAGTGCAACAGAGTTTGTGACTGATACTGGACTCAGTAAAGAAGAAAAGAGAAAAGCTGAATTGTTAGAAGCTGATACATCAAAGAGGCAAAGAACTGAAACTGAGATGTTAACATATGAGCAGATCAAGAACATGATAGTGATAGTTCCTATATCAACAAATGTGAAACCACTACAAGCAAAAAATCCTATCATAGATTGGGGAGTGTTTGCAGAAGGAAGAATGAAAGGGTTGAAAATCATAAGGGTTGGAGGAATAACAGAGAAGTATAACTTGTTTGAAGATTTGCTTAAGGGTTTTGACAGAGAAGATCTCAACAAGTTATGGAGCTTAGTACAAGAAAAATTCAAATTTGCAGATCCTCTTGATGACAAAGACAAAGAACTATGGGTACAGTTGAAGAGGATTTATGAACCAGATGGTGGAGAAGCAATATGGAGATTTCAAGCTCAGATCAAGGATGTTACATGGAAGCTTTTTGATACATGTGGTGTTCATAGAATATCTATTAAAGATGTTTTGGAGATCTACATGTTGGTTGAGAAAGACTACCCTCTCAGAACAGCTGTATTGGTTACTTTAGTGTGTTCAAAACTGGAAGTTGAAGCTGATTCAGAGATGGCTGATATGTTGATCAGAAGGATGTTTGAACTTGCAGAACAAAGAAAGGCATATACTAAAAGATTAACATGGTAATGTTTGGAAGAATCCCCCCAACATCATGGTGATGAAGTTTAATTCGAATAAAAACTTAGTGATTTGGAGAGAAATCATAAGTTTAGGGGAGGATTGTTGGGAATTAAGCTTAACAGTTAGTATTGCAAGGTTTGAAGTTAGTACTGATGAAGATAACATTGACAGTACAAAGTCAGTTAGTACTGCCAGCACAAGATGTTAGTACTGCTTATAAGATGAAGACAGACGCGCATAGATAATTATAGAATAGATATTGTGTATATCCTATTTATATAGAATATAGTTATCTTGTACAGGAATCCTTGGTGTATAAAAGGATATCCTACGATTAGGTTTTTTGTATACAAAAAGTACGAATTATTCATAGATTCAAGGTTGTAAACCCTAGTACTAGCAAGAGTACTCGTATTATTCGTCATAATAATATTGAATTGTTTTGATTAAACTTTGACTTCATTGTTCATACACTTACATACAAATTCTTCTATGTATAACTAAGTAGATTCCGCATACTTGGTTGTATCAACTCAAAGTATCACATACACACCATATAGGATTAACACCCTAAGTGTAACACATACAATTGATCCTTACAAACATAGGCAATTAGCACTATGTAGATCAAAGAGATGGGGTTGAATGGGTTGTGCCATGAAAGGGGAAGGAGGTGGTGGTGAGTTTGTTGGTGATGAAGTTGGCAAGGCATAGTCCAATGGAGTTATGGGTGAGAGTGTGTAGTCCATTGAGGATGGTATGGTGTTGAAGGAAGGAGATGATGAAGATGTTGAGTAGGTAGATGATGTTTTGGAAGGTGCATTAGGTGGAGATGGTGAGTTGGGAGTGGCTTGGGAAGGTGGTGTCATTACTTCATCATCTTTTGTAAGATCCACAAAGAGAGGCTTTGAGGGTGGTCTTACGGTTATTCTAGGTTTCTTTGAGATGTGGGTGGTAGATTCTTGTGTGGATGACATGGTGTTTGGGTGATGTGAGGTTGAAGATGAAGTGCAAGATAAGCTTGCAATGATGAAGCCTTTTATAGGCGAGAGTTGGGAAATTTGAATTAAAGGTGATAGGAGTGTCCTATGGTGTAGGAAGGGAATCTTGGGGTGTATGTGAGATTGCAAAATTTGCAGGTTTGAGGTTTGAGGTTCAGGGATCTAGTGGAAACAGTGAAAATCCATCAAACAAGGGCACGGTACCACTAAATACTGCACGGTACCGTTAAATTTAATGGTACCGTGGCCTATTTAACAGTACTGTGACACTGTAGTCATGAATTTTCCTGTGCAGGCTAGTTCTTGGCAGCTATAGGGATGTTTTCGAGGGGAACTAGTTCCTGGAAATGATAGTGCCTCAAATCACTAAAGATTTATTTGCCTAATATGTCCCATATTAAGCTACTTCTAGCATATAAAGATCATCATGTAATTTGCCAAGATAATCATAAGCATGCAAGCATAATGGACAAAATAAGCTATCATCCAAATATCACATAAAATATTCATGCAAGGTGATAAATTAAGTATTAAGCATGGAAGAGTATTGATCTATTATAGATAAATCCTGATGTGCCCGGTTCGGTGCAAGTTTTAAATTTATAAGGGGTGAATTACCGAATCTAATAACAACACATACAAGCAAGTATACTCGTCCGTTGTAGCAAGATTTTGATGGTAAGTCGGGATCGTTCGCAGGGATTTGTGTAGTGAATCGAATTGTAAGTTAAAAGCAACTATCTCAAACAAGTAGTAACGATATAATGAAAATTCAAATGATTAAAAACTACACTTGCTTAGACTAGTGTACTACAATTGACTAATATGATTGTGATAACTTTGGATAACATGTTGGTTGTGATAATTAGTTTTGACACTAATCTATTGTTTCTACAAATTACACCTTCGTCAAGATTTTGGTTTATAAAAACAAGCATTACGTTTAACCAATCAATTCAAGATCAATTCAAGGTTCATGAGTTGGTGTTCCTCAAACACAAAAACAATCTTTTGTCTAATCAAACAAGCTTAGGAAATGGTCAATACAAAAGGTAACCGATTATAGACAAAAGGTCACAATTGAAAGCAAACTATTAATCTCTCGACCTTTAAAGTGGTTTACAATCAATCCGTTTTGATAGACAAAAGCATTTTCATTACAATCACAATTAAGTTCCTTTGTTTAATCAAGAATAGTGGAAGACAACAATCATGATAGACAAATGATTATAACTAGTGGAATAACAATAGTTCTTTCAACCCTTAAGATTACTAGCACTAGTTAAACTTGATTATCCAAATGTCACTATGAAACTTTATCAAAATTGGTTCTTAGAATTGACTTGAAATTGAATTAAAACATGTTATCACAATCATATGCAAATCAATGAATAATACACATCATTTAAGCAAGTGTACAAAGGCACTAGTCACTCATAGCAAACATAAATGTAAACTCAATACTTTGAACATTAGAAACCATGATTGAAAGTCTTACAATGATTTGGAAATAAGATTACAAGTGAAAGACAATGATTCCACAAGCAATGAAAATGGTATAATCGACTTTCTCCCTTCTCCTGGACTTATGGATGAATTTCTGAGTATATTTCTGTGAATGGTTCTCTCCTAGCACATTTTAACTTTCCTAGCACTCTTTAACTCTCTAGATTGATTGGTATATAAATACTCAACAAATGGTTCCATAAATTGTTCTAACCAAGGATCTAAGTGCATAAATGCTTCTCTTGCTCTCCAAGTAGTATTGAATGGTTAGAATACTGAAAAGAAGGACCTAGAACCGGAGTTATAAAGTCACAATCCTTAATAAAGAAGTCTTGGGCCAAACAGCGACTTCCAACCGATCGGATAGAATGGTCTACCGATCGGTTGGTCTTCTCGGTAAATCCAAATTCACTCCATCCGAATCGGTTGCGGGCGGCGACCGATCGGATGGCTATGGCTGATGGACCTTTTTCTTGGACTTTTGCATATGACTTGTTTCTCGGTCGTAGCTCTTGATTCTTTGATCTTTCTCTTCATCTTTAAGCTTATTAACTCGACTACTCGGACTTTAACTCATTGAAGTACCTTACGGAGCGGAACTTGACACAAGATTCACATGCAATCTCAAATACTTCCTTTTTCCTCATTTTTGCATCTTTTCCATCCATTTTCCTGTCTTTGGCTACAAATGCTTTGCAAACACACTTTGGTATGATTTAGTAACAAAAGCATATAAATATAACCACAAAACATATATAAAACTACCAATAACGCTACCAAAAACATGTTAGATTTAGGCGTTATCAAATCCCCCACACTTGAACTTTGCTTGCCCTCAAGCAAATCTAGAAATAAAAACAATTATCCACATGGTATGCATAAATGATTAGGAAAATGTGATGCAAATCTATCAAGCACTAGTACAAGCTAGATTCATCGTTTTAAGCTTTTATGGTTGAATCATCGAGATGTTTGACAATACCCAAATGATTTTCTTGCATGATACACATTACTAAACACCTCACGAAAGGAAAATGAAATATAATTCACTCAAACACTCATTTGTATGATTGGTGGAGTATATAAGAGGAATGACACTCATTTGCTCAGTCATGATCTCAATATTACCATAGGCTTGTACAAGAAACAAAACTACACCGAAATGGTGTGAGCGCCAAGTATACATATCAAAGAGGGCTTTTATTCGGGTTTAAGGCTTAAAGGGGTATAAAAGACTAATGCGCCACTATCTCATGCGAAACATAATAGCTCCCTAACAACGAATTCTTGCATTACCAAATAACGGATGGTCACTAGATTGTACCTTGGTTCGCTAACGACGTTACTTGCATAACGGATGGTCGCCAAAATACGCCCTAGATCGCTAACAACGTTAGTCAATTCCTCAAGAAATCGGATGGTCACTATATGTCTATACACTTAATAATTTCACAAAGTCAAAGAGGGTAGGATAAGGCATGGGATATGTTTATGAAATTGGTTGAACATAAAAACAAAAATAGTCAAAGTCTACGAACCAAATGTTACTAGCTATTACAAACCACTATCATGCCATTTTGTGAAAAACTCCATACTTCCTTTATTCATACTTGATTCACTTAGCCCATTGGCTTATTCTTGTCATCTTATAGTTGCAATGACTTTTCTTCTTTTTCTCTCTCTCTTTTTTTTTTATTTTTTTTTTATTATTATTATTTTTTTCTTCAAATTGTCATCTTATAGCTGCGATGACTTTTCTTGGATAACAATTTTCGGAGTTTACGCTTCCTTTGAACTTTCATGATTTCCACATAACATCCATCTTGCCAAATAGCTAGCAACCAACCAAGACTTGACTATGGATAAGGCTAGGCTAAAAAGGTGTAAAATCTTTTTGAATTTTTTTTTTTTTGGATTGTATCAAAAGAAAAGATAGGCTCGGCGGGTGTAACTAGGGGTATCTAGCATTAAAGACAAATGCTAACAAATGGGTCCATATGAGTGGTTAACCAGCCAATGTAGCTAGCTAATATAGCATTATATGAAAATGGAAGGCCATTTGGGATAAAACCTAAGATTGCCTCTTATCACGCATATACACTTATATCACAAACGAAATGTGATCTCACAACGGTCTCATAATGATTTACAAGTACAAGTTCTAGAATAAATAAAAATCACCGGCACACTCATAGCAAAAGATCTAAGCATAAAAGATGTATGCTATATATAGAACAGGCTCAAATCCTCACAATTTAGTGGAAAGGGCTATAATCTGTGCTAGCTAATGTTATCGATCCCAGAATGGATTGCAATATTAATCGGGACACATCTCGAATTTTCAAAATTACAGATTTCACCAGTGGATAAATCCAGTTATTCTATAATATGATCTTTAAAATGACAAAAGACTAGATTACAAGGGCAAACAAAATTTAAAAATTCAGCTCGAAACTACAATCTATTCTTATTTTCCTATTCACCCCCCACACTTAATTTAAGCATTGTCCTCAATGTGATAAACGACAAAGAATGAAATAGGGAAATAAGAGAACAAACCGTATTTTCTTCTCAAGAGGAGCCTTGATCCTAGTGTCCAAGCTTCGAAATCATTATCTGCAGTAATTGTAGGAAATAACCTTCTTGATTGTGTGGATGATTCGGGTGGTCTTGGGTTATGGAAGATTAGATCCATGGTAGATGAGATGAACTAGAGAGAGAGAGAGTTGGGAGAAAACTTGTATCAATTAGATTAGTGTGTGTTTGGTTACAAGAGTTCCAACCCTTCCCAAGTGTGGGAAGGGGTATTTATACTTACTAATATTATGCCCTTAGTGGGCTGTGGAGTGAGCTGACAGTGAGGAAAGCCCCGACCCACTCCACAAATATAACTACGACTAATACTATTAATACTAATATGAATATTACTAAGCTAATATAAATAAGCCTACGAGCTATATAAATGCTAAGTAGATACTCGGGGTGACCGAGCCTTCATATGAATATTTATATTCCTAACAATCTCCCCTAAGGGAGGTCACCCCGGAAATAATAACTTGAATTCTAGCATTTTGTCTTCTGATCATGTCTTCATAGCTCGTAGTCTTTGATTCTTCAATGTCTTGAAACTTTGTGCATTCATCAGTAATCTTTTGATGACTGATCTATTGTCTTGGATGATCTTTGAGATTCTTCGAGTTTATCATCCAACATTTGTCTTCAAGTCATCTTTCAGCAATATGTTTCCATGTGATGTGTAAATCTTTGAGCCGACATGCTCACACTATTTGGTGTCATGATCTTTAGCATCAGAGTTTGCAGAAGCCGTGTTAAAGGTCTTTTAGGTTGATCATGACTTTGTTGAGTTACAATGATGATGTAGTGTGAGCATGTGGTAGAGGATTGGCATCTTTTCTGCAACCAGCTACAACAGCAACCAGCTACAGCATTCAATCAGCTACAACCGCAAACAGCTGCAACAGCAATCAGCTACAATCGCCAGAAGATCCTGCATACGACAATTAGCAATAAAACGTCCGGTACTTATAGGTTCGGACTTCGAGATTGTTAACAGCATAGTGTGAAAACTCTCTCTAATCCTTACCAAGACCGTTCCTAATCGAAAACCCACAGAGGGATTTTTAAGATCGAACCGTAGCACATCAACGATTAGGTGAGTCGCTGGAGATCACTCCACGACTGTAGACCGTTTGAAACCGCCACGATCACTAAGCGTAATCCACAGGGAATTACCGAAGTGACCTGCTTTCAGGGCTGTTTGATGTTGACCCTGGCAGGAATTTCCATTCATTCATTGAGAATTACATTAGTAGATTCTCTCATAAATGTTCTGGCAGATTGCTAAGATCTGCGTAGGACTCATAAGTTTTCAACTGGTGTCCTTAATGTTGAACACCCAGTGTAGAAATAATTCGTGTTCCTATGAGATCTTTTTATGCATCTCGTGGCTCTAGACTCTATAGTGCGTTTTGATTTAGTGAGCGGAGGCTGGAGAGGACTGCCACCTATTCAATATCATCTAGCTCGGAGTGAGAGAGACGATAGGAATGTATTGAACTCCGTGACAATTGAAACAAGTATCCTTTTAGGGACCTTGAGTGGCTAGGAAGGGTTGTGCAACGTATCACTGGGTCCATGATACTTTGTCTTCAATGCCAGCAATCATCCAAGTGATTCTGACAGCATATGTATTGACCCGGTTTCTGCCTAAGTTGTAAGGAGGGCTATTTCTTTTCACCCTTTCTCTTTACAATTCTTTTTCATTCTTCAACCCCTTCAGTGCTTACCGAGACTTCATAACTAACACCTTGTTGGGTTTGTTCCAGTGTTAGCTCCATCTCAGTCGGCACTCTTCCCTCATTCACTTTTCTCCTTTTTAATCATACCTAAGGACTTCTACACTAACTAGTGGATTGTCCCTGGGTAGATCCCTCCGGCTCTGGCGGGATCGTGGGAACTTGAGCCTAACCTAACCATCCTTATAACTCCATACATTAATTAAAATGGTAGGTCTTTGGTATTCATCCACGATTGCCAAACCAAATCTTTGAAAAATCTCTCAAAGTGTTCATGATTCTGAAACACATTTTTGCAAACACTTGAGAGTTTTATATTTTTCAAATGCTCCCCCTCAACATGTGCTCGGTTGATTGTTTTATAAATTTGCACATGTTAGGTAGAGCTCGCACTTTTTGAATTGATCCACTTTCAGTGAACATGACCGATTCGAGACACGCTTACATCACTAGTTAGACTAGCTTGAAATTATTACCCGGCCTGGTCAAGTCCACAGAAAGTTTCTCGAAGTGGTACACTCTACTCAGATACATCTTTTTCGAGACACGCTTACATCACTGGTTAGACCAGCTTGAAATTATTACCCGGCCAAGACGTATCCTTTCGATTGATGACAGTTCAAGTTACGTCAATTCATTGGTGAAGTCTGAGCCTTGCTCACATAAGATGCATGCCAAATCCTTTGCTCCCCCTCAATAAGTGCATTGGTATACAAAAGAGTTTAGCACTTACTGGAGAGCTTACTTTCACATCCAAAACATTTTGCTCCCCCTCAATATGTGCATTGATATATAAAATGGTTTAACACATACGGGAGAGCTTGCATATATGTTCAAATCATCACATTTTATCAGATTTCATATTTAAATCACATTCTCTCCCCCGATCAAAAATTTCAAACCATTTGAGATTTGTGATCCCAATTGATTTAAATAAGTTAGAAAAATGTGGGAGAAAATGTGTCCGATTTAATATATTCTGATAATGGAACATACTATGCTCCCCCTTAAACTAAGAGGGAGATTCACTGCTTATTATGCACAATTCGACAATTATGACACAAATGATATTGACCTTTTTTTTTTTTTTTTTTTTTTTTTTTTTTTTTTTTTTTTTTTTTTTTTTTGCGCAGATGATGTAATCACCCACTTTTCTGAGTTAGTAGTCAACATCAATTATCCATCCACCAACAAATCTTTCGCAAATGTCGTTGATCCCCACTTGGCGAGACCAACATAGATGAATGGTGGTGGCGGTGGTGAAAGTGATGTTGTTGTTGTTGTTGCCGACGTTGTTGTTGAGGTGAATTTCGAGCCAATCAATAGAGTTTGATCGTATGATCAAATGGTTAGAATGGGAACTGGCACATTCATTTTGGCAATGGAATCTGCATAAGAATATCAACACAGATATACATACATACAGATACACTACTCCTAAATAGCTACCCTTCAGCAGCTTGCCACATTATAATACCAAGTTCATCTTATAATCAAACCACAATCAGGAACTACGTCAAACCACTATCTAGCATGAAGAGCAATTAGCAATCATGAACATGGCAATTCACACAGATTTCAATATTCAATTCAGGATCTTAGGAACATGATTCTAACATAATAGTAATATACCTAAGCGAATCCTGAGAACATATGCACAATATCAACAACAATTAAGCAGCAATCGACTAACAAGAGTCAAACAACATTTGAAACTCATTCATTCAGATCATACACATGTCATAGGAGTATTCAAAAACATCAACTGCAACTGGTTTTCTTACTTCTTTTAGGTTTTGAGTCTTAAAGTATTTAGGGGATTAAACGAGGATACCAAAGTAACACAAATGAACCTTCTAGATACATAAAGCTAGGAAACTATAAGCAAATTGCACATAATGTCCTAAACTTTCTGGCAACTAACATGTTTGGCCATTTGATATAAAGTTTTATCAAGATCCTCTTCAACTAATTCCCCATTAACTACAAAACCATTTCTAACAAGTATGATTTAACCAATAAGTCCGATTGATGATATAAAATTTGAATTCACTCTCCCCCTCAATCAATGACCCGTATTCTAGTTGAGCCTTAACTGAAATCAAGCTTAACCCCACAACTCATCAAACAAGAACTGTCATGAAGTTTTGTAGTCGTTGATTGAGTGACAAATTTTATGCATAATCCAAGTATAAGCAAATTTCATACAACACATATTCACCAAGTGTCTCACAAATAATTTTCAGAAGAATCATAGAATGAAAACTATTTGTTATACTAAGAAGATTTCTCTTCTTTTACAAGAAATGATGCACTGAAACGTACATCAAATCAGGAAACATGGATATGAAGTAATCCATGCCTAGGTGAACATCACCCAGTTGGAGGAACAGCCGTCTTTTTGGCGACGTGCTTTCCCCAATATGAAGCGCGGGTTGCTATCTAAAGTAATAGCAAGCCATTTAGACATGTTTTAACAATCCATTTTAACTTCTGCTTGAGCTTCATTTAAAGGCCCGTGCCATTATTGAATGACATTTCTAAGTCCGTAAATGTTATCGATAAACAGAAGACATGCTTAGGTGAAACTATTTTTGGTCTTTTCTAATTTTTTATTTTTTATGGTTTTTCTGATTTTACGTTCTCTATTTACAAATGCAGGTTTTCTATATATCTATTTACAAGATGGTATAAAATATGAATAAGTATATATGTACAAGGATACGAACCAAAAACCATTCCTCCTCAGCATTCTGAATCTTCACCGCATTCATCACTTGACTTGCTGAAGAGCAATGTGAGCACTTTCAATCAGGGAATGATTCTGGCTTTTCACTCTCCCCTAATTAGTGCTCTGCCCCAATATGACAACCTTTCTGATGAACACCCATAATAGGAAGAAGAAGAAGACTTTGGATGAACACCCATAATTAGAAGAAGTCTTTTGATAACCAAATGTATGCCGTCTTTAGTCTTATAACACTCCCGTCCATGAGTAAAGCCGTCAAAAACCTTAAGTATCTTTTCGATAGTTTAAGTTGAGCCTCAACTGAAATCTAGCTTAACCTCACAACTCATCAAACAAGAACTGTCATGAGATTAGGTTAACATCAAGTTGGACTTAACCTTAAACTACGGAACAACTTGAACCTAACTTAACTCCACAACTCATCAAACAAGAACTGTCATGGGATTAAGTTAAATATCAAGTTGTAAGAAAAGAACTCAACATGTTTTGACTGTGGAGAAGACTGTAGACTCGACCTTCTTCAGGATTGCCCAATGTGGAGGAACAGAATACCAATCATCTTCATCTCACCCAATGCCTTCCAGTAACCTTACATGTAACCCATCAGCCCGCAGCATACACATGAGATGATAACTCCTAACAGAGAATGTAGAATAGACTGACGACTCGACCTTCTTCAGTCTTACGTATAACACCAAAGTAACAAGTTGAACCACTGATCATCTATAGTATGTATCCATCCTTGGATATTAAGCCCTGATCACTTGAACCTGTTGTGCGTCCTTGATGTACACATTCTCTCTCCCCTGATGGTTACGATTAATCAGCCCATGACGTAACAGTGAAACGTAAATACCAAGGTAACAAGTTGAACCACTGATCATCTCTGCGGTTCTCAACACCGGAATATATGATTAAGCCCGATCACGTGAACCTGTTGTGCGTCCTTGGTGTACACATTTCTCTCCCCCATGATGGTTACGATTAATCGGAATCATCATCATGATGTGTACATGTAGCCTAATGACGTATACATGAAGCATTGACTAGAAACCCTTTGTTGCTGATTGAACCAGTCCGTGAGAATATATAGATTAGCATTCCATGACCATGTTCTTCAACACCTTGATAGACGGAAGAAGTAGTGTTGGAGAAACATGGTTTGCACGACTCCTGAACTGACGTATTCAGGAGTCGTATGACCATCTCAATCATCAATCAACATGTAGATTAATATTCACCCTTTCCCCCCCTCAAAAATTGCATATGCCTGCCAACTGCAGTTTTTGATGATTGAACTAGTGAATATGAATACCATCAACGGTAAGTAGCTCCACTTGACGGTTCTTGAAGACTGACATGTTGTTTATTCACCCTTTCCCCCCCTCAAAAATTGCATATGCCTGTCAACTGCAATTTTTTGGTTGAACAAGTGAATAAGAATATACTCCAATGTGCGCCGATCCACTTGAAGACTGAATAAGCACGGAAAGAGCATGAAACTTGTTGATGAGAATGGCCATAAATAAGAAGATTCCTCTTCTTTTGAAGATAAAGTGCACTCAAGCGTACACTTTTCTTTTCTTTAAAGAACGAGGCCTGAACTGATGTATTCAGACGTCATTTCTCTCTCTTTACTTCTTCTCTCATCTAACTCGTTACCAACCCCATTATCATTCTGTCGGCTTGATGTCGTGACCACTGATGGAGAAAACCCAATATGATGAACTTGATACTGAAGTAATATAACCCGAACTTGTGACTTAAACTTGTACTAATGCGTGACAAAGAGCGGTGTAGAGACTTCGTGCAACATCGAATCCCTAAGTACTCTATACTCTTCAACCAACCAACCATCAAGTATAAGACGTACATCACCTCTTGGATATCCACAACTTCGTGTGACACTGAGCACTACAACGTGACTCCTTAAAGTGATAGTTATTTTGTGATAGAGAGAAAGACAAAATAACTAGATATCCAAGTCCTCGTCATTGTAAATGTTGAAAGCTCGAACAAGGATCTCGAAGAATCTTCATCCAACCTCCCCGATATCTTCAGATACTAAGTACACGCACCCATGAAATTTCACTTCAGCCTCAAATAAATAATACTGAATTAACCCCTTAGTCACATCTTGTCGATTAAATGCCTCGATCTAGCCATTTGTGATGTTATGGCTGAACTTTGATAATGGTTTTAACCCGATCATGGTCAAGAGCGCATAGCCCATCATCACGGGATTTTACAAATCTATGATTTAAACCGAGAAATAAGTTCTTTCACGGGATTTTACAAAACCAAGAAGAAACCGTGAGACAGTAACAGATTGAATGTGGCATGACTGATTTGGTTTTGGTGAACATCAGTTTGGGTTAAGAATATCTTGAGAGAATTACAGTTCACATCACAACTTTTAAAACCTTTGTCCAACTAACCAACCTTGTACATAGATTAGTGACCACTTGATGAAGGAAACCCGATATACCAATACTGAAAACTGAAGTAGAAGTCCCCAAATTTGTTACTTAAGCTTGCATTAATGTTGGAAGAACGGTGTAGAGAATTAATGCTCCAAGCAAATCTCTAAGAGCTCAATACCCAACCAAAGTATGAGACATTAACACCTCTTGCGATTATCGACATCGTCATTGACGTGTGACACTGAGTACTCCCATGACTCTTAAGTGATAGTTACCTCGACTGCTGGTAACTAGATAACCCAAGTCTTCAACTTAAAATTTTAAGCACGAGCAAGTTATCAATGAAGGTCATGCATCCAACCAACCCCGACTTCAAGATAAAATAAGTAGATGCCTTCGTGAAATTCAACTTCAATCACAAATAAAGAATACCTGATTAACTTCGTGATCATCTTGTGCTGTTGACTAGCCAAAAAGAGAAGAAACATGCGCTAATTCTTAGAAGTGCCCATGACTCATAGTCAGTCCTATCAAACAAAGCTGTCTGACCCAGCTACTTGGATGTGGAATAGTTGTCGTACTGTGTACAGGATTTTACAGTTCTTGAGATTTATCTGAGAAATAAATTCAAGAACTAAATGCACCCCAGTAAGTATCAAACTGCTGTAGACTGAACCACTGAATCCTGAATCGCTACGATCTGACCCGCTGTAACCGAAACTGCTAAGATTCAAACCGCTGGAGACTGAACCGATACGATTTGACCCGCTGTAACCGGAACCGCTAAAATTCACATCGCTGGAGATGGAACTTCTAGGAAACTTGCGATAATTCTCCCCCTCAAAAAAGGGCATGAAATGACCTTTTTGCCAAAGTTAAGAGTCTGTGATGATTGTGAATATTGACAGGTACACAACATGGAAAGAGACAAATGAAACTACTGCAATGAAGATGGTGATTAAGACTCTCTTGTAGTAACCCCTTGCTTTCCTCCTCATCAATGGTTTAGCAGATTAATAATTCACTTAAGCTCATAATATGCCAAAACCGCTTAATGAAATGCGTATAACTTTAAAGTGAGTAAAAGGTTAAAACACGTCTCTAAACAAATCACCTCTTGTCTTTAAGTCTGACTACCTCTTGAGAAGATCTTGTAATACAATCCAATTAGAAGCTTGAGAAACAACAATCACTTGATGAAGCTTGATAAAGAACAAGTCCGCGACTTAAACTTGCACTAAATTGTGATTTAGAACCTATATTGAGCACAACAACGTAACTCCTTTAAATATAGGTAGTGATATATACCCAACCTTCCATCCTTTATCGTATATATCCACTTCTTGAACATCCAAATCTAATCACCATAAATACGCTCGAGCAAGGGTCATCAAACATCGTGCATCCAACCAACCCCGAGAAGTTTGAGACACTAAGTACACCAACCCGTGAATTAATAAACCAACCAGGTTATCATAATTTCCCAATTCCTGCCGATCTTGTAGCACAAACTTATCCCGAAAACATAGTCAAACCTCGCAAGTATAATAATGTCAAAAATCCATGTCCCGCCTACTTGACCGAAATTAATTTCACGGGATTTTACAACTCTTGTGATTTAAACCGAAAAATCAAATCTTTCGCGGGATTTTCTAAAATAAAAAAAAAGAGAAACCGTGAAATCAACACGAATAGCCAAGAGTAAAGTGCAATACTGATCTTCGAAATTTAAGTTAAAGGAGTCAAACGTCAACTTGATCAGATTGCAATTAGTCAAGTCAAAGTTTGTCAAATTACAACAAGTCAAATTGCAATTATCCAGATCGCAATAAGTCAAATCACAAGTGTTAACTCACAACGTCAAATCGCAACTGGTGCCATTACAATCAGTCAAGTCGCAACAAGTCAAATAGCAACTTGTCAATTCACAATTAATCAAATAGCAATTTGTCAACCGTAACTCAAATTGCAAATATCAAATCGCAGGCTCAAATAGGACAACGCTGCCAAATCCACAACTTTGATCTCACGTTGACATTCATAAACCCAAATACTAGCCGTGGCGTGTGAATCCTCGTGAAGTATTAGTGACAACCAAATTACTACTCTTTTCACAAGATGATTATCAAACATAAGTCCTTTCGTTAACATGTTTGATATAACACTTCGGATCAATCACATTCTTCAAGCTTCTGACCAAATGATATCCTAGCAGCCAACATCTATGTGACATAATATTCTCAGCCCAGAATTAAAATACCACAAATGGCCAAGCCCATTCAACACACTGGTCCAGTACACTTTACAAACATGCAGCCCGTGTAATCCCCTTTTATTTTTATTTAATCAGCCCAAAGTTCGGATAATAAGGCCCATAGACTATAACCCGATCCAACACCAACACCCCTGATTATACGGGTATTAATACATCATTAGCATCAAACCCTAATCCTAATATCACCCACAATCAACCGCCTCCCTCTTATCTAATCTGCTCTCACCTAACTCTCAACTCCCAATGAATCCGATCTATCATCACATTACTGATCTTATATCCATCTCCTTTATCATATCTCCAATCCGAAATCAAATAAAAATCAAACCAAACCAAGGATATAACACAAATCAGTTTTGGCTTCAAGATCTTTATACGGCAACAAGATCATTAAAGGTCTCGGGTAGGTGTGTTTTTAGTTTTGGTTCATGTGTTTTCATAACCGAATCAAAAGGAAGATTAAAACATTTTATTGTTTTGATTTTTCTTTTAATTGTTCGGATATTAATGAAGTATAATCTTCAAAAATTAGATCGATGATGATTGTTTATTTCTTTCATGTGTTTGGCTTTTGAGAAGTCATGATGATCCTTTGAATATCACTAAAAAGAAAGAAATAATGAGCTGAGATCTTTTTGTTAACGTATACTGATTGGCTCGATGTGTTTGAGATATAGGCTGTGAGTGTTGGCTGTGGGGGTTAGGATAAAATCTTGTAGTAGTCGAGATGGGATTAGGAAACTGAGGATGCATTTACTGTTAAGTTTGGTTATGGTTTGTCGATGGGTTTAGGATAAAGAGTGATTTGTTGTTGTAAGTTGTTTTATTAACTGTTGTCCGATTAACAGTTGATTAGGGCAAAACGTAAGTAATAAAACAACCAGCGACAAAGTGGTCCCTTTCCTGGTTTTGTCTCTTTTCCGTTTACGGTTACAATCCAAAATGCAAGTAGCAAGATAGACAAACCGCATTTTTCTTTTAAATTTTGGCAGCATGCCTTTTCTTTTGTTTTGATAAATTTTTTTTCTTGAGTAGACAAACCGCATAGACAATGGACAAACAGCATCGATGAGCAAATAGACAAACCGCGTCCATGAACATGGAGACAAACCGCGTCCATGAACATGGAGACAAACCGCGTCCATGAACATAGAGACAAACCGCGTCCATGAGCATACAGACAAACCGCATAGACAATAGACAAACAACATCGATGAGCAAATAGACAAACCGCGTCCATGAACATGGAGACAAACCGCGTCCATGAACATGGAGACAAACCGCGTCCATGAGCATAGAGACAAACCGCGTCCATGAACATAGAGACAAACCGCGTCCATGAGCATACAGACAAACCGCATCTTTGACCAGTCAAAGCTGTCACTATCCCCCAGTTTTGTCTTTTTCCCATTTTGGCTACTATCCAAAACACAAATCACCTTAACCACAAACCGCATCAATGAACAATACCTTTGGACACAAACAGCATCCAAGAACATCAATATCTAGCCTATCATATTCCTTCGAACGCATTGAACCACATAAATTCGTGACTATTCCCCAAAAAAAAACACCATGTGAACCCAACTAGGATTGTTAGAAGTTACAACACATATTAAATTGTTTGACTGGTCGAATCACATTGACCACATAACTCAACTTATTTTCACAACTTTGACCAACAAGAATTGTTTCATATATATTAAATCATAACACAAGTCAAATAAAAGTTGTTGAAAATTTGATTACAAGAACTGTTGTGACACTCCAAGCCAAGAAAAACAAGACAAGTTGTTTGTATTCTAATCAATCACACGAAGCACAGTCAAGGCCCACACAAATAGTAACAAGCTTTCAATAACATATTTTTTGTGGTACGAGCAGGTTATAAAGAATAATGATTCGAACAAACCAGGTGCAAAACAGTTTAAGAAAAAAAAATCGAACAAAAAAAAATGAAACCGACACACAATCAAACCGAACCTAGCCATGGCTCTTGATACCAATTGTAGGAAATAACCTTCTTGATTGTGTGGATGATTCGGGTGGTCTTGGGTTATGGAAGATTAGATCCATGGTAGATGAGATGAACTAGAGAGAGAGAGAGTTGGGAGAAAACTTGTATCAATTAGATTAGTGTGTGTTTGGTTACAAGAGTTCCAACCCTTCCCAAGTGTGGGAAGGGGTATTTATACTTACTAATATTATGCCCCTAGTGGGCTGTGGAGTGAGCTGACAGTGAGGAAAGCCCTGACCCACTCCACAAATATAACTACGACTAATACTATTAATACTAATATGAATATTACTAAGCTAATATAAATAAGCCTACGAGCTATATAAATGCTAAGTAGATACTCGGGGTGACCGAGCCTCATATGAATATTTATATTCCTAACAGTAATCTAAAAACAAAAGAGACACACATACGAAATATATCTTCACTTTATTCAAAAGGCAGTGATACACCCCCACACTTAAGTTCAACTAAGCAATTTAGAAAAAACTTTGGGGTTTAATCACTAGAAAATAAAAATGAAAAATAAACATAGCAAACACACGGGTTGCCTCCCGAGAAGCGCTTGTTTTATTAACGAGTCATCAGCCGGACTCGAACTTCTCTCTCTTCATGTTGGTGCTGACTTCTTCTTTGGAAATTTTGGAACGTACAGCACATTTCCAATCACTATTCCTTCTCCAGTTTCATCTATGTATTCCAACTTAACTTTCTCCCACGGTCTTGGTAGAACATCATAGATATAACCAGAATCTTCGGCCCACGGAGTGTTTTTCTTGAAATCGGCCGGGAAGGGTGACATAAAGGTTATAGCTTCATATTCTGATTCAGGCGGAATCTCTTGAATAGAAACTTCATTCATCTGCTCCTTGTCATAGTATAACTTAATTCGGTGCCCATTAACAATGAAACTTCCACCATGTTTGTCATGCAATTCAACATATCCGGATGGAAATCCATGTTTCACTGTATACGGTCCGAACCATTTCGGTTTCAGCTTGGGAGCTTTGAACTTATACTTCATGTTAAAAAGCAGAACTTTGTCTCCAGCTTTGAATTCTTTTCTGATTCTTAGCTTTCTGTCATGATAAGCTTTTGTTCTTGCTTTGTAAAGTTTGGAGTTCTCATAAGCTTGTAGTCTAAGCTCATCGAGTTCATGCAATTGCAAAAATCTCTTTTCTCCAGCTACTTTGAGGTCTGGGTTACAGTTTCTTAATGCCCAGTAAGCGCGATGTTCGATTTCGAACGGCAAATGACAAGTTTTTCCATACAACAATCTGTATGGTGTTGTACCAATTGGTGTTTTGTAAGCCGTGCGAAATGCCCACAGAGCATCATCTAGTTTTCTCGACCAAACGGCGGGATTGTCTTTAACCGTTTTTTTGAGTATCCTTTTTAAGGCTCTGTTGGTATTTTCGACTTGACCACTGGTCTGTGGGTGATAAGCTGTTGCAAAACGATGATGAACTCCGTATCGCTTCATAATCTTCTCCATTTGTTTGTTACAAAAATGGGTTCCACGATCACTTATCAAAGCTTTAGGAATTCCATAACGAGCGAAAAGCTTTTTGAGAAAATTAACAACTACTCGTGCGTCATTTGTGGGTAGAGCTTCCGCTTCAGCCCATTTGGAAACGTAATCAATAGCAACGAGAATGTATTCGTATTTGTGGGATTTAGGAAACGGTCCCATGAAATCAATTCCCCAAATATCGAATAATTCACAGACTTGAATGCTCTTTTGAGGCATTTCAACTCTTTGAGACAGACTACCGGATTTTTGGCAAGCATCACAATTCTTAACAAGAGTATGGGCTTCTTTAAAAATAGTCGGCCAATAGAATCCAGCATCAAAGACTTTTTTAGCGGTGGTAGAAGGACCATAATGTCCCCCAGTTGGGCCATGATGACATTCATCGAGAATTCTTCTTGTTTCAGAACCATAAACACATCTTCTAATCATCCCATCGGGACACATTTTGAAAAGATAAGGTTCTTCCCAATAATAATATTTAAGATCCGAAAAGAATTTACTTCGTTGGGCATGAGTTAATCCTTTCTTTAGAATTCCTCCAACGAGATAATTTGCATAATTGGCAAACCATGGAATTTCGTTCTCATCATCTGTATCAACAGTCATGAGTGTTTCATCCGGAAAATAATCGTCAATCTCATCTTCTTTTAACTCTTCCAGATTTGGATTTTCTAAACGAGATAGATGATCAGCGGCTAGATTTTCTGCTCCTTTCTTATCTTTGATTTTGATATCGAATTCTTGGAGTAGTAAAATCCATCGGATGAGACGCGGTTTAGTATCTTGCTTCTTAAACAGATATTTTAACGCTGAATGATCGGTGAACACGATTGTTTTCGAAAGTACAAGGTATGATCTGAATTTATCGAAAGCGAAAACAACGGCTAACAATTCTTTCTCTGTAACTGTGTAATTCTGTTGAGCATTGTTGAGTGTTTTGCTAGCAAAATATATAGGACGAAAATGTTTATCTTCTCGTTGTCCTAATACGGCTCCAACAGCAAAATCGCTTGCATCGCACATAAGCTCGAATGGTAGTGACCAATCAGGGGAAACCATAATGGGTGCACTAGTCAGTTGTGTTTTCAATGCTTCGAATGCTTTCATACAGTCTGCATTAAAATCGAAAACAACATCTTTTTCAAGAAGTTTCGTCATTGGACGAGATATTTTGGAAAAATCCTTAATGAAACGACGGTAAAATCCTGCATGTCCTAGGAAACTTCTAACGGCTTTAACGTTAGTTGGGGGTGGTAATTTGGTAATGACATCGATCTTTGCTTTGTCAACCTCCATTCCTGCGCTGGAAATTTTGTGTCCTAACACAATTCCTTCAGTTACCATGAAATGACACTTCTCCCAATTGAGAACAAGATGTGCAGCTTTACATCTTTCAAGCATTTTATCGAGGTTAGAAAGGCAAGTTTCGAATGAGCTTCCGAAAACCTAAAAGTCATCCATGAAAACTTCCATAGACGTTTCAAGCATATCTTGGAATATGGCAATCATACATCTTTGAAAAGTCGCGGGAGCATTACATAATCCAAAAGGCATACGCCGATAAACGTAAGTTCCAAAGGGACATGTGAATGTGGTCTTTTCTTGATCAGCTGGATCAATAGGAATTTGAAAATATCCTGAAAAACCATCGAGAAAACAAAAGTATTTGTTTCCTGCTAATCTCTCAAGCATTTGATCCATGAAAGGCAAAGGAAAATGATCTTTTCTGGTGGCTTTGTTTAATTTTCTGTAATCAATACATACTCGCCATCCGGTGACAGTTCTAGTAGGAACTAGTTCATTTCGTTCGTTGGTCACAACAGTCATTCCTCCTTTTTTCGGAACACAGTGAACAGGACTCACCCAAGGACTATCCTTGATGGGGTAAATGATACCTGCATCAAGAAGTTTGATGATTTCTTTTTTTACAACTTCTTTCATGTTGGGGTTGAGTCGACGTTGTCTTTCTACAACTGGTTTGGCATCTTCTTCGAAATTGATTTTGTGTTTGCAAAAATCAGGACTGATTCCTGGGATGTCAGAAGTTTTCCACGCAAAAGCTTCTTTATGCTTCTTAAGAACTGAAATCAGACATTCTTTCTCATAATCATTGAGCAACGAAGATATGACTACTGGAAGTAGTGAATTATCTTCCAAGTAAGCATACTCAAGATTTTCGGGAAGTGGTTTCAACTCAAGATCAGTCGGTGGTTCTTGAAGTGATGTTTTGATCCTCATTTGATCATTAAAACTGATTTTCTCAAAATCTTCTTCTATTATCTCTCCTTCTTCTTCTTCTTCTTCTTCTTCTTCAATCTTAACTTCCATAAAATCAGCGAATTCCTTTATCAAAAGTTGTTTCACTAATCTTCTCTGAAATAGTCATGAATGGATCAGAATCTTCAAGTAATGCATCCAATTCTTCCTCAGTGACTTCATCGATTACATCAATGTTAAAGCAAGTGTCATCACTGGAATGTGGATATTTCATTGCTTTATCGATTAAAAAGTTGATTCTATCCTCTCCAACTCCAAGATTGAGTTCTTTTCCTTTTACTTTGATGATCGCATCAGCGGTGTTTAGAAAAGGTCTTCCTAAAATAAGGGGTACTCTACTATCTTCCTCCATTTCTAAAATCACAAAATCCATGGGAAAAATGAATTTACCTACTTGGACAAGCATATTCTCAGCAATACCAACAGGATATTGGTAAGTATGATTAGCTAATCGGATACTCATCCTTGTGGGTTTCAAGGTATTGATTGAAAGTTTCGTATACAGCGAATATGGCATCAAATTAATACTCGCACCTAAGTCGGCTAAAGCATCGCATGTGATGTTGTTTCCTAATATGCATGGAATCAGAAAACTTCCGGGATCTCCGAGCTTTTGTGGAATTTTGTTTTGAACAATAGCTGAACATTCTTCATTGAGAAAGGTAGCGGATATTTGCTCCAACTTGTTCTTGTTGTTAAGAAGTTCTTTCAAAAATTTCCCGTAATTGGGCATTCCGGCTAAAACATCAATGAGAGGTACATTGAGTCTAACTTCTTTGATTATTTCAACAAACTTCTTATAACGCTCCTCTATTCTTTCTTTCTTAAGGCTCTGAGGATATGGAATTTTTGGAGTGTAAGCCTTAACTGGTGGTTTGGGTTTGGGTGGTGTTTTTTGTGTATTTTCCTTCTTGGATTCTTCATCTTCATCCTCACTATCGAAATTGATAGTTGTGGTGTTGTTTGGGTTGGGTGGTGGATCATAAGACAGGCCACTTCTTGTGAATACAGCATTGATATGCTCATTTCTGGTTTGTGGTGGACGATAAGTCTTATCATTCGATGATGGTGGTTTTGGTGGTTTGGGTGTTACTAGGCAACGAACCTGATGGTCGGGAAGAAATTTGATCAGAGAGTCGACCAAATTTGTTTTCAAGATCTTGGATAGATGCTTGATGATTTTTCTGACCTTGCTCAACTTTGGTCTTGAGATTGAAAAATTGATTCTTGACGAACTCGTTGGTTGATTTTTGAGCGGTGACGAATTCTCTCATCATTTTTTCAAAATCTGTTTCTTCAGGTTTCTTGTCGGAATTTTGTGAGGTTTGGTTCTCTACTTTTGGTTGGGACTCATGGTTGTTATCCCTTTGTCGGCGATCTTGCCAACTAGCAGAGTTTCGTCCGTAATAATTTCCACGATATCCTCCTCCTCGGTATCCTCCTTGGTTGTAATTAGCTTCTCCTTCTTTTGGTTGGTCCATAGGTTGATCATCGCATTCTGATGATGGGTGGTTACCTCCACAGTTGTTACAACCATCTCGCATTTCTTTCATCTCTCCTCTAAGATCTTTGTATTGCGAATCGATTTTGGAAACCAAGGTTTCCATTTTCTCCATGAGTTTAGATGAATCAGAACTTTCGGCAAAAGCAACGGTTTTTCTTAAGGGTTTTGTCTTGGCATCTTTTGACCAGTCGAGTTTGAGAAGAACTCGGTCTTCAAGCAATTGGTATGCCTGATTAGGATTCTTATAAAGAAAAATTCCTCCAGCATCAAGAATTCCTTGAGATGTTTCATCAAGTCCATGGTAAAAGATTTGGATAATGGTTCCTCGTCCTAAACCATGTCCATGACAACTTCGAAGTAAATCCTTCATACGAAGCCATGCTTCGACGAGTGATTCGTTAGGATTTTGTGTGAAAGCACGAATTTCTCCCATGAGTCGATCAAACATTGCAGGTGGAAAGAATCGGCTTACAAAAGCTTGCCTCATCTCCTCCCAAGTAGTGATGATTCCTGGTGTTAATTCGTTATACCACACTTTTGCATCTCCAGCAAGTGATGACGGAAAAAGTTTGAGTTTAATGGCATCTACATTTGTATCACCGTATCGGAACATGCCACAAATTTCAATGAATTCGGCAATGTGTTTGTGAGGATCGGCCCTCGAACGCCATCGAATTGACGGTCTTTGATCATAGAAAGATGGTGACCTTTCACGGTGAAATTGTCACCTAAGTTGACAGCAACAATAGCAGCTCCAGGAGTGGGGTGCTACGGCTCGGTTTGCTTCCCACATGGGTCTATCGTCAGCCATGGGAAAAGGTTGATCAGTAAATGGGTTATAAACGACTTTGGCTTCAAAAAGGTTATCAAAAGTTGGGTTTGGTACTCTTGGTACACGATTGGCTAATGGAACAAAGGGTGTTCTTCTTCTTCTTCTAGATCTTGTTCGAATCAAACTTTCGGGATCGAAAAGTGGTGGAATTGGTTCTACTCCAGTTGATCGAGTGTTCATACAATTCCCCAACGAATCGAGGCAATGTCTAAACAAACGAACAAAGAATGAAAACAATTTGAAAAGATCAGAATCGTCCAACCGATCGGATAGAACAGTCTACCGATCGGATAGATCTCTCGGTAAATTTGATTTGAAGGATCCGATCGGATGGAAGTGTCCGCCGATCGGATGGTTCTCTCGGTAAATGAAAATTTTGGAAAACCGATCGGATGGATGAACAACCGATCGGATGGGCAGCTCAGTAAAACTTTTTTTTTTTTTTTTTTTTTTTTTTTTTTTACAAGAACTAACTATATGAGAATTGGACTAAAACTTACAGAAACACGATCAAAAATCCCCGGCAGCGGCGCCAAAAACTAGATGTGCCCGGTTCGGTGCAAGTTTTAAATTTATAAGGGGTGAATTACCGAATCTAATAACAACACATACGAGCAAGTATACTCGTCCGTTGTAGCAAGATTTTGATGGTAAGTCGGGATCGTTCGCGGGGATTTGTGTAGTGAATCGAATTGTAAGTTAAAAGCAACTATCTCAAACAAGTAGTAACGATATAATGAAAATTCAAATGATTAAAAACTACACTTGCTTAGACTAGTGTACTACAATTGACTAATATGATTGTGATAACTTTGGATAACATGTTGGTTGTGATAATTAGTTTTGACACTAATCTATTGTTTCTACAAATTAAACCTTCGTCAAGATTTTGGTTTATAAAAACAAGCATTACGTTTAACCAATCAATTCAAGATCAATTCAAGGTTCATGAGTTGGTGTTCCTCAAACACAAAAACAATCTTTTGTCTAATCAAACAAGCTTAGGAAATGGTCAATACAAAAGGTAACCGATTATAGACAAAAGGTCACAATTGAAAGCAAACTATTAATCTCTCGACCTTTAAAGTGGTTTACAATCAATCCGTTTTGATAGACAAAAGCATTTTCATTACAATCACAATTAAGTTCCTTTGTTTAATCAAGAATAGTGGAAGACAACAATCATTCATAGACAAATGATTATAACTAGTGGAATAACAATAGTTCTTTCAACCCTTAAGATTACTAGCACTAGTTAAACTTGATTATCCAAATGTCACTATGAAACTTTATCAAAATTGGTTCTTAGAATTGACTTGAAATTGAATTAAAACATGTTATCACAATCATATGCAAATCAATGAATAATACACATCATCTAAGCAAGTGCACAAAGGCACTAGCCACTCATAGCAAACATAAATGTAAACTCAATACTTTGAACATTAGAAACCATGATTGAAAGTCTTACAATGATTTGGAAATAAGATTACAAGTGAAAGACAATGATTCCACAAGCAATGAAAATGGTATAATCGACTTTCTCCCTTCTCCTGGACTTATGGACGAATTTCTGAGTATATTTCTGTGAATGGTTCTCTCCTAGCACATTTTAACTTTCCTAGCACTCTTTAACTCTCTAGATTGATTGGTATATAAATACTCAACAAATGGTTCCATAAATTGTTCTAACCAAGGGTCTAAGTGCATAAATGCTTCTCTTGCTCTCCAAGTAGTATTGAATGGTTAGAATACTGAAAAGAAGGACCTAGAACCGGAGTTATAAAGTCACAATCCTTAATAAAGAAGTCTTGGGCCAAACAGTGACTTCCAACTGATCGGATAGAATGGTCTACCGATCGGTTGGTCTTCTCGGTAAATCCAAATTCACTCCATCCGAATCGGTTGCGGGCGGCGACCGATCGGATGGCTATGGCTGATGGACCTTTTTCTTGGACTTTTGCATATGACTTGTTTCTCGGTCGTAGCTCTTGATTCTTTGATCTTTCTCTTCATCTTTAAGCTTATTAACTCGACTACTCGGACTTTAACTCATTAAAGTACCTTACGGAGCGGAACTTGACACAAGATTCACATGCAATCTCAAATACTTCCTTTTTCCTCATTTTTGCATCTTTTCCATCCATTTTCCTGTCTTTGGCTACAAATGCTTTGCAAACACACTTTGGTATGATTTAGTAACAAAAGCATATAAATATAACCACAAAACATATATAAAATACCAATAACGCTACCAAAAACATGTTAGTTTAGGCGTTATCAAATCCTAATAGTAATACTAATCCCTCCCTATTATAATAGTTCTAATAGTTCCGTTGACTTGAGCACACCCTCATTCATCATCACTTGATGAAACATCATAGCAAGATACCGAATCATCATTATGGTTCTCTTGAGATAATGCACATTCCCAGTACAGTGAGGTGTAGGTGTTTTGGGTTCGAGGAGCCATGGTAGGTTCAACAAGGAGGTATCTATTGTTTTGGAGGTGAGGGAACGTGTTCATGACAAAATGATAAAGATGAGTCAACAACATGCCATAGGGTATCGCCTTATTTAGTCGACCCCTGACACCAAAAACTCTCCTTGCCACAAAGTAAGCAAGATTGTAGGGTTTCTCGGTGACGAGACAATACAACATATGAGCACAATGCGCCGGAAGTTGCTCACGGTTGTGAGGAAGACAGAAGACATTTTCATGGATGACTTCTATCCATCTACGTAGATGTGGATGAATTTCATCAACATAGATTTTGAGTGGATCTAAGTCATACTCATGAGACTCATGGAACACAATTTCACCGTTTTCTTTGAGAAAACCATGAACTTTTTGAGGAAGACGAATGTGCTCTTTAATCGCACAAGGAGTGGGAATGAGGGTATTGTAAAGATCAGACTCGATTTGGTAACTTATGAGGGCTTTGAGATACCAACCTTCCGTGTATGAACATTTTCCATAGTTCAGAAGTCCAAGAATGTTGGCGAATTGGTCAAGAGTGAGTGAGATTTCTTTGTTTTGTATGACGAATTGGAGAGACAAAGTTTGATCCTCGTTATGTACGAGTTTAACTTGTCTATAGAACTCAAGGGCAAACCGAGGACATATCAGATCATTAATCCGAAACAAGTGAGAGGATATAAACACACTCCTTGTGTTGAAGATACTTTGAGTTAATATTAACTAGCACGCAAAATTTACTAGCTAATACTGGGAAGATTATGTATAGTGTGATGTATATGATGGAACAATAATCGTATGAATACAATGTGTAAACAACCAAATAGCTTCAATATTAATAATACGAGTGATCTACAATATCACTAGAGTTTAACAACCTTGAAGCTTTCACAAAGATACGTATTTTTCTTATTTTTCTAATTGATGAAAACCTAACCTAGGATCTCCTTTTATAACACATGGAGTCCTGTACAAGATAACTATATCAAGCGCAATATTCATATAACTCTAACTATATAGAATATACACTAAATCTTTTTCTATACTTATCTCTTCACACGTCTGTCTTCATCACATAATCAGTACTAACTATCTATACTAGCAGTACTAACTCAATTAGTACTGTTAGTGTTATCTTCATCAGTTGTAACTTTATACCTGGCAGTACTAACTGTTGGTTTAATTCCCAACAATCCTCCGCTAAACTTATGATTTCTATGGAAATCACTAAGTTTCTTGAATTAAACTCCAACCTTTTATGATGGGGGGGGGGATTCTTTCAAACACTTAACTCGAATTACTTTAGTATTTTCTTCATATCTAAGCTTTGAAGAATTTTATAACAGCAAGTACTCCAGCTAACATGAGAATATCAACTCTTGTATGTAGAACTTCATCAGCATCAATTATTCTTTGAATTTGAACCCTGGTCTTTTTCCTATTCTTTCATACTCTGACTAAGGCAGGAGCAAGTACTCTATGAGCTTCAAAATCAACAATCTCTGTATCTTTTCCACCAAGTTTATTGGCTCCCCTCAGTCATTGAACATGTTTTCCTCCCCTGAGTCTCATACTCATCTTAAATCTACTGAGCAATCTTCCTCCCCTATTTGGAAGACTCCTCACCATCACTTGAACTTGAATCCTGGGCAGAACTAGCAGACAATTTTGTACAATTTTCCATCAATTCATATAGTTTCAAACTGCCCTCATCACTTCCAGGTGTGTGACCTCCTGAGAAAGGTGAATCATAGAGCATAGACTCAGTGTCAAAGCTAGTTTGAACTAGCAGTACAAATTTTTTATCAAGAATTTTCAAAGAGCAGTATAAACTCATTTGGTGTTTGAAAACATTTTTGCCCACTTATAGTTTTTAGAAAACTATCAGCTATCAACGGATTTGATGTGTCTTTACCAATAGCTGTTTGCTTTGGACTAGCCAACTCTTCACTGTGTGATATGGTGAGTTGATAACCATATAGTTTTTGGTAAACTATCAACCATAAACGAATTTGAGAAGTCTTTACCAGAAACCGTTTGATCTGGACTAGTTGGTTCTTGATGTGGGTTAGACATGGTGAATCAATTACCATTTTTTGTGTGCTAAGATCTCACACTTGAAACTTAAATCACCATAGTATCCAAAGCATAACATAGTCAAAACACAATCCATCTCAAATGACTTTCTCAACCTGTAAATGCTAGTCCAAAACCAAAGAAAACACAAGACAAAGTATTTTCTATTTGACAGTTATCAGAAGTGACTAACAAATGAAGATAAGCAGTACCAACTATGTTCAATCAGTACAAACTATATACAACTAGCAGTACAAAATCCTTTTTATCACAAAAACATTTAGACATAGAACTTTTCAGGGGTTAAGCATTCCAATACCTGTAACCAAGTACTGAAACCTTCCCACATGAAAATCTTTAGTTAATAAATCAGCAAAGTTGTCATCAGTATGAATTTTGACAACTTGAACTAACTTCTTTTCTTTACATTCTCTGATAAAGTGATGTCTAATTTCAATGTGTTTAGATTTTGAATGTTGAACTGGATTTTTAATTATACACATTGTACTGCTATTGTCTATAAAAATTATTGTGTTCAAGAAATTATACCCATAATCAAGTAACTAATTCTGAAGCCAAAGAACTTGAGCACAACAACTAGCAGCAGCCACATATTCAGCTTTAGTTGTAGAAGTGGCCACCATAGTTTGCTTTTTGCACTGCCATGAGATAAGTCTGCATCCCAGAAACTAACAACCACTAGTTGTAGACTTCCTATCCATACTAGCACCAGCATAATCACTGTCTGAATATGCTACCAAATCAAATGGAGAGTCTTTAGGATACCACAGACCTAAGTTTGGTTGACCTTTAAGATACCTAAATATCCTCTTTACTGCAGTGAAATGAGACACCTTGGGATTTACTTGAAATATTGCACAAGCACATACTGCAAACATAATATCAGGTCTGGATGATGTGAGATACATCAAGGACCCAATCATAGACCTGTATGTGTGCATATCTACAGTTTCACCACTTTGATCTTTCAAAAGCAAATGTGTCTCCCTATCAATAGGTATACTAACAACTTTAGCATCTGTAAACTGAAACTTCCTCAATATTTCAGCTACATATTTATCTTGAGGGATAAATATACCTTCTGGTTTCTGCTGTACTTGTAGTCCTAAAAAGAAAGTGAGTTTACCCATAGAACTCATCTGAAACTAATCCTTCATCAACTTTTCAAACTCTTTGCACATTTCCTTCTTGGTAGAACCAAAGATGATATCATCCACATATACTTGAACTAATAAGATATCACCATTGTTCTTCTTGATAAAAAGAGTCTGATCAATCTTGCCCCTATGGAACCCATTCTTCAATAGATAATTAGCCAGAGTTCCATACCAAGCTCTTGGAGCTTGATGCAAGCCATAGAGAGCTTTCACCACCTTGTATACTTTGTTAGGATGATCAGGATCAATAAAACCTAGAGGTTGAGAAACATAAACCTCCTCATCAATAGTACCATATAGAAAGGAACTCTTTACATCCATCTAGTAGACCATGAAACCCATGAATGAAGCATAAGCTAGAAAAAGCCTTATTGCCTCAATTCTTGCAACAGGAGAAAAAACCTCCTCATAATCAATTCCCTCTTCCTGAGTATATCCTTGAGCTACAAGCCTTGCTTTGTTCTTTATCACTATACCTCTTTCATCCTTCTTGTTTCTGAATACCCACTTGGTACCAATAACCTTCATGCCCCTTGGCAAATCAACCAGAACCCATACTTTCTGAATCTTGAATTGAAGCAGTTCTTCTTGCATTTCCTCAAACCAACTTGAGTCCTCTAATGCCTTGAGCACATTCTTTGGTTCTATCTGTGATAGGAAGTACACAAATAGACATTCATTCACATCTTCATGGTGTTTTTCTTCATATACAACACTGAGAAAACCATGATGATCTGGATCTTGGGTCTGTCTTCTAGTCTTTACTCTAGATTGTACATCTCCAATCACATTAATAAGTGGATGATGCTTGTGTACTGTGGTTTGGGGAGTAGAAGGAACTTCATATGAATCAGGCATATTGTGCAGCTCTACTTCTTCATCAGAAACATCATCAGTACAAACTGTTGGTTCAACAGTATGGAGATTTGAACCATCAGTACCTTCTTTTGGCTCAGCAGTACTAACTTTATTTGTACTACTTTTGGGAACTTCTGTTTCTTTACCATCTTGTCCACTGTTTTCATCAGCATCCTTCCCTTTATTAGCATCACTTGATGACGGAGCATCATCATTCTTTGAAGAAGAATCATATAATGGATTGTCTTCCAAAATTGGCATCAATATATATTTTTCATCAGAATCTTCTGAACCTGCATCATGATTAGTATTTGTACCTGTAACAGGCACATAATTCATAGATTCTGAAAGCCTGTCAATATGAAAAATCCAATATGGACCTGCACCTACAACATTTGGTATATTCTCTTGAAACTCAATGTGCAGATTTTCCTCTACATGTCTGGTGCTCTTATTATACACCCTGAAAGCTTTACTATGCAAAGAATAACCAACAAAGAAACCCTCATCAGATTTCCCATCAAACTTCCCTAATTGGTCTTTGGTATTAAGAATAGTGGCATGACAACCAAAAGGTCTCATAAAGCTTAAGGCAGGGGTTCTACCTCTGAAAAGCTCATAAGTAGTTTTATTATGAGGTTGTACCACTAAAACCCTGTTCTGAACATAACAAGCAGTACTAACTGCTTCAACCTAAAATGAGATAGGTAACTTAGAGTCAGCTAACATAGTCCTAGCAGCCTCTATTAGTGTCCTATTCTTTCTTTCAGCTACTCCATTTTTCTGTGGGATTCTAGCTACACTAAATTCTATTTTAATACCCTTTTCTTTGTAAAATTCATCCATAACCCTTTTTTAAAACTCTGTCCCATTATCACATCTGATTATTTTTACCTTCTTATCAGCTAGTTTTTCTACCTCAATTATAAAGGACTTAAGGATCTCACTAGTTTCATCTTTAGTTTTCAAAAAGAAAACCCAAGTAAACCTGCTATAATCATCAGTAATAACAAGATAGTATCTTTTATGATACAAGCTATTAACAGAATTAGGGCCAAACCAGTCCATCTGAAGCATGTATAAAGCTTGAGAATTAGAGTTATGAACCTTGGGCTTACAAGAAGCTGTTGCTTACCCTTAAGGCAAGAAACACAGGTTTGGTCATTTTAAAAAATCTTGTTAGGTAAACCTCTTACCAAACCATAATTAGCAATCTTATTAATGGTTTTGAAATTAACATAACCAAGCCTTCTATGCCACAACATTGACTCATCCAATGTAGCTTTTGCAACAAGGCAAGTAAGACCTTCTTTAGGTACAAGCTTATTCATCTCAACACTGTATGTATTACCCTTTCTGGGGATTTTAAGCAATACTTGACTTTCATTAGGTAGCTTGAAATCAGGAGAAAGAATAAGATAATCAGTATCAGTAAAAAGAACCTTGTTCTGCTTGTCAGAGATTTGTGACACACTAAAAAGGTTGTACTTAAGCTCTGGTACAAAATACACATTTTCAAAATCAAGATTACTAGTTTTAATAGTACCTTTACCAGTAATCCTACCACCAATACCACCTCCAAAGATAACAGGTCCTCCATCCAGAGCTGTAAAATTTGAAAGGTATGACATGTTACCAGTCATGTGCCTTGAACATCCACTATCTGAGTATCCTTTATCTTCTCCATCATTTGTAGGATGTTCCTGCACACAAAATAAAGGAATTAGTTCTTTTTAGGGATCCAAGCCATCACTGACTTAGATCTGCCTCGTGCATCAATATAAGAATATTTATTGAAAGTCATTGATGCACCATTGGATTTGGTAGGTTTCCAAACCCAATGTGTTGAGGCCTTTACAGCATTGCCCCATTGACCTTTAACAACATTTATATGCCTGGCCGTAGAAAGTGCTTGCCTAGCAGTAGAAACTGCTGGCTTAGCCGGTTTGACCTTAGGCATCCATTTTTGATTATTCAAAGCTGTTTTCTTGTAAAAGGGTCTGTTAACTGTTTGTGCATGATTGTAATGATTTGAATATGGTTTTTCACTTGAAACAGTTTGTTTGTAATTAACACCTTTGTTTGGTCTAGCCGTAGAAACTGATTTGATGCCAGACTTTAACATGACTGCTCTGGGTGTCATCTTATGGTTTACATTAGGGTAAGTCAATCTAGTAGGACTGTTTTGATTTACCCTAGCATTGGTATTCCCATACACCCTTGAACTCCCAAAAACCTTCTTTTTCCATGCTTTATTCTGCATAACAAACTCATCACCAAGTTGTTGAGATTTTAAATTATTCCAGTTCCTTTGATTGCCCCTAGGAACTGAAGATCTATTTGTAGACCTATACATCTCAGCATATCTAACAATATTCCTAACTGGTTTTATATTTTCATTTTTGACCACTTTAGGAACATGTTTGACTTCAATCTTAACCTTAGACTTATTCTCAGACACAACTTCATTGGTCTTAACCTTATCATCCTGATCATCATCAGAAGTCCAATCCTCTATGGTTGGAGCATCCAGATGACACCTTGTCCTTAGTGCCTGAAGTATCACTTGCACTCTTAAAAGAATCCTCAGCCTTGAAAAATCTAGTAGGACTCTCATCAATTTTAGGACCATATCCAAGAAATTCAACATCCTTAAACTCCTCTAAGCCAGTATGAGCTAAGTCAACGCCTGGAGGTACAAACATTCCTCTATTGGGGGGTGCAACAGACTTATATCCTAAAGCAGATTTTGCTTTATTAACCACTTGACTCTCTATTAGCTTTTGAACTCCTTTTGATGTATATTCAAGAGTGTCAACACTTAACTGTATGTTTTCCTTTTATTTCTTAAGCTTTTCTAGTTCATATTTAAGCCCACTTATCTTATCATCTCTAAGTTGCAAATCTCTTTTTAAGACAGCTATATCATCTGTAAAGTTTGCTTCATTCTTTCTATAAAAAGTAAGTTGCTCTTCTAAAACAACTATCCCCCTTTTATGATTTGAAAGACTAAAGTTTACTTCATTAAATTCTATTCTAAGATTATCATATTGCTTCTTAAGGGACTCATAATCTTTTAAAGCTTGACAAGAATTAGAACACTTTTTAACCTCATGTACCTCTGAGTCTGAGAAAGCCATCAATGCAAGGTTGGCTGGTTCCTCCTCTTCTACCATGAAGCTCCAATCAAAGCCAGCTCCATCAATAGCAACCATTGCCTTGGAAGTAGTCTCCTCCACATTCACTGTTCTCCTATTTTCCTGCTTACTTTTGTACCCCTTACCATTGTTGTCCTGTTGTCTGGGGCCTCTGCATTCTCTAGTAAAATTTCCCATCTTGTGATAGTTGTAACATTCCACCTTGGATTTGTCATAGCTAGCAACGTCACCTCGATTAAAAGTAAGCTTCTTTCCAGTCCTTTGAATGTACTTCTTTGCCCTAATGCTTATCAAAGCCATTTGCCACTTTAAGTCCATTGCTTCCAGGTCATCTTCATCAATTTGAACAAGGTATTCATTGTAGATTTGAGACCCATTGGATTGCTCTGACACAAAAGCATAGATAGTTTCATCACTCATGCTAGTAGTACTAGTTTTTACACTAGCAGTACTAACTTTAGTGCTAGCAGTACCAACATCTTGATCATCCTTAGGACTGCTATTGCTGGGGGATGACAAAAATGCCATGTTTCCAGACTTAGAACTGGTGCTTTCTACCTTTTCACCTTTTGTTCAACAATCTTAAGATTGTTGTACAACTCATTAAGTGTTATCTTCTTCAGTTCAGGCTTGTTGCTCCAAACAACAACATGGGTGTTCCATTCAGAAGACAAGCTGTTGAGAAACTTCATATTTAGGTCTTCTTGTGGAATCACAATCTTCAACCCAGCAAGTTAACTTACAATCCTCTGTAGCCTGTTAAAAACATGATCAATAGTTTTAGTGCTTGTGGCACTAAAATTCTCATAGCTTTGCTTCAGCAGTATTCTTTGTGCCTTCTTAGTGGCTTCATTACCACCAAACCTTTCTACAATTGCTGCAAAAAGTGTCTTTCCAGTCTCATAATGACTGAAGTTCAACATCTGATCATTGGGAATTGCCATGAGTAGCAAACTCTTGGCTTTGAGATCATTCTTCTTCTTGATCCTTTCATCATTGGTGACGGGTTCAGTGTTGAGTTTAGTAGTTTTGGAACCATCAGCAAGTGTTTCTTTAAAAGTAGTAGGTTTAAAAGAATCACTATGCAGAATGATATCCCATAATGCATAATCTTGCACCATGAAGTACTGTTTAATTCTGAGCCTCCAGAGATCATATTCGTTTTGTTTGAGCATTGGTAATTTAGCGAGGATTGAGGTTTGTGAGGTTTCCATGTCCATCTTCCTTGTTGAAAGAGAAAAGAGTTCCTCTGGATCTTCTAATTCAAAGTATCAGAACCTGGCTCTGATACCACTTGAGAGGATCTAAACACACTCCTTGTGTTGAAGATACTTTGAGTTAATATTAACTAGCATGCGGAATTTACTAGCTAATACTTAGAAGATTATGTGTAGTGTGATGTATATAATGGAATAGTAATCGTATGAACACAATGTGTAAACAACCAAGTAGCTTCAATATTAATAATACGAGTGATCTACAATATCACTAGGGTTTAACAACCTTGAAGCTTTCACAAAGATACGTATTTTTCTTATTTTTCTAATTGATGAAAACCTAACATTGGATCTCCTTTTATAACACAAGGAGTCCTGTACAAGATAACTATATCAAGCACAATATTCGTATAACTCTAACTATATAGAATATACACTAAATCTTTTCTATACTTATCTCTTCACACGTCTGTCTTCATCACATAATTAGTACTAACCATCTGTACTAGCAGTACTAACTCAGTTAGTACTGTTAGTGTTATCTTCATCAGTTGTAACTTTATACCTGGCAGTACTAGCTGTTGGTTTAATTCCCAACAACAAGCAATCGAATCCGATTTCTTGAAACATTGTTTGAATATGATCATGATTGAGAAAGGATGACTCGACAATATGTCCTTCGTGGAAGAGACGAGACTCTAGGTTACAGAAGCTTTGTATATGACAAGGTGGGGTGTTTGGTTCAAGTGAAAGTTTGGGAATGTATTCGGCAGTTAGTTCATGATCGTAATCAAATATGTGAAATCCCTTGTTACCTATGAAAAATTTATCAATGATTAATAATGAGAATATTTCATTTAAGGACATGTGCCTTGTGTGTGCCTATATGCAAACTATGTGGAGGTGCGGTAATTTCGACTCTATAACAAAATTAATGAAATTACCTAAACACCCCTAATTTTATTTTTGCTCAAGAAAATATGTCGTAAAATACATATTAATTATGTAATTCGATCAATATTTGTGAGATCATGTATGCATGAGAAAACGTTTTTAGTTTGCATCAACAATGCACGAAAAATATTTCATGATCCTAGTTTCCTGAAATTTTTCAAAAGCAATGGAATTGGGGTGTTTGGTGACTCAAAAGTGTTGATGCCACAATATAGTGATTCCTCTTAAATCTAATTGCTCAAATGCAAAAGTTTGGACTTAAAGTATATGAGTTTGTGCAAATCCTAAGTTAAGGGAATCATGAAAGTAATGCATTGTCTAATCCTATTCCTAATTTTATAAAGACTTACTTAGAATTCAAAGACCCCAATTCAATTTTTATGCATGAACAAACCCTAGACTCAAGATTAAGAAAAATTAGAGTAAAATGACTTACAAGTCATGTTGAAGATGCAAAAGTAGTTGGTAATCTTGAAAATCAATGCCTTGATTATGATCTTGACGGGGTGTAATTGAGTTTTGGGTTTGAGGTTTGGTTTTGACAGCGGTTACAAAAGTTGGGAAAGTTTAGAATGTATAATGTGGGAAATGAGGACTGAAATAAGGGATGTATCAGATACACGGTTCCACGGTACCGTTAAATTTAACGGTGCTGTGCCACTTTAGTGGAGCCGTGATCTGCAGGGATGAATTTTCGTCCCATTTTGATTTTTGACGAATAAGTCTCGCTGTTTTAGTGAGACTTTTTAACACGAGGAAATAATTTATAACTAATAAATTCTTTTGACAAGGAGAACCTAGACTAGACGAAAGGAGATGACTTCAAAGAGTCATGAGACGAGACACACGAGACGACTTCAATATTTCCCGTGAAATATTTAATTAGTCATGAGGGGGATACGCGGGATGACTTTAATGGTCTTGAGATTTATGGAATGTGTTCCATTATTCCTAGACCTAGACGAAGATAGTTGAAGGACTCTCGTTTAAGAGGTTTGGTTAGGATGTCGGCGATATTGTCTTGAGAAGGAACTTTCTCAATAGAAATGTTTCCTTTATGAACGTTATCGCGAAGGAAGTGGTGACGAATTTCGATGTGTTTAGTACGGGAGTGTTGAACGGGGTTTTTGCTCATGTCAATAGCACCTTTATTATCGCACATAATGGGAACGTCATCTAGATGGATGTCATAGTAATTGAGGGCTTGTTTCATCCATAGTGCTTGTTGACATGCCTTTCCAGCGCTTACATATTCGGCTTCTGTCGTGGAGATAGCAAGAGCCGTTTGTTTCTTAGAGAACAAAGAAGTTAGACAACAACCCACGAAGGTACAAATGCCACTCGTGCTTTTTCGATCCACCTAATCTTCCGCATGATCAGAGTCGGCATAGACAATAGTTTCTACACCGGTCCTCTTGGGATAGAATAATCCCAAGTGCATAGTGCCCTTAATGTATCGGAAGATACGCTTAACCGCTTCAAGGTGAGAGGTTTTGGGATCCTCTTGGAAGCGAGCACAAAGGCAGACACTAAACATGATGTCGGGCCTACTTGCCGTGAGGTATAATAAACTTCCTATCAAACCTCTATACTTAGTACTATCTACGGACTCACCTTCTTCATCTTTCGTGAGTTTAATTTCCGTGGACATGGGAGTTTTCATGGGCTTAGACTCTTCTAAACTAAATTTCTTAAGCATCTCCTTACTATACTTAGATTGATTAAAGAAGATACCATCTTCCATTTGTTTAATTTGTAAACCAAGGAAGAAATTTAATTCGCCCATCAAGCTCATCTCAAACTCGTCACGCATGATTGATGTGCTCTACCGTGTACAAGTTTCAAAATTTATAAACATGATTTATCCGGTTCTCTATTTAACACATACAAGCAAGTATACTCGTCAGCGATAGTAAAGTTGGGTAAGTCGAGATCGTCCCAAGGTATTTGGTATTTGTATTAAATTATAACTAGCTTTGTAAAAAGGGTTGTCAATCCAATTTTTGCGAAAATTCAAAAACGTAAATAGAATCCAGTCAAACAAAACATATACTTGTGTGTAATTCCTTAACCAATTGTATAGAGTATTCTACAAAGTTTGGTGTAACTTGTAATGATGCACTATTTTATGTGAATGATTAACAATCAATGGTTTATATCATGAAGAATCATTACTAAGAATTCAATATTCTAGTTAATTCCTTTCGGCCTTTTTAACTATTATGACAATTCTATTAAACACTAGTTGTTTGAAAAGCAATTCTTATCTCATGAATTCCTACGAATCCTTTCGGCCTTTTCTCATGATGAAATCGTTTCAAATCCATTTTAATGAGTAAATATGATGCTTGTCATACACCATATCCCATACTAATTCATGCACTAACATTTTGGAATAAAAACATAAAGAAAATCCTTTCGGCCTTTTTATTCTTTAAAATGTTTTTACCAACAAATTAAGCAAGATTAGATATTATTCCAACAAACTCATAAAATAAGAAATGTTTTCATGCATCACTTTTTAAGATAAGAATACTCCACAATTAGTTACATCATATACACATGTATACCACAAATTACTCCATAGCAATCAACATAACAACACGCAAGTAACAAACGAAACTTTCATTAAACTCAAAGTAAAAGTAATTCATTGTAAATATACAAGATATACCTAGCTTAGGATTACAAGAACTAGAATCGTGGAACTATAGCAACCACACTCCTCCAATCGCCTACTATGACAAGTAAACAACTCCAAACTTAAACCGACCTATTGAGACTCAAACTCAATATCTCCTGGACGTTTATACAGCACTACTAGACTTTCGGGCAATAATAATAAGATAGTAAGGACTTTGGTGTAAGCCTTTTACTAATTTGGGGTGTCACACTAAGCATACATGCATAGGGTCCAATATATAGTGTAAGAACACTTATTCTTCAAGCCAAAACATCCCTCCAAAGTTAATATCAAGAAATGATCGGACCTCCAATGATTAATGGGAAGTAAAACCTTCATTTAATGCGAAATGGTAACTGCAGATCTGTCCAACCGATCTGTTTTTGGACCAACCGATCGGTTCCTCGCCTCGGTAAATTCCAACCGAATCGGATGCGGGTTGCATCCGATCGGTTGGATGCTTCATGCACTTAAAACTTTAACTTTTTCTTGCCATTTCCTGTCGCATGCTTTATCGTTCATTTAGGTGCTGATTTCTTCCATAGAACTTGATATTTCCTTGATATATGAACATGGAAATCCTAACACTATCAAATCCTTGATTCCTTGTGTGGTTTCTCTCTTGTCTCCATCTCGAGAATCATCCAAATGTGCATAGTCACTCCAATTCTTCAGCTTTTCTTCATCTTTTCCTGTACTTGGCTATATTTACTTGCATATACACTTTTTCATGATTCAGTAACAAATACATACAAATATAACCAAATATGATGCACAAAACTAATGATAACGCAACTGAAAACATACTCATTGTTTGCGTTATTAAATTCCCCCACACTTGAGTTTTGCTCGCCCTCGAGCAAGTCTAGCATTTAGAAAAATGATTTCAATGGTATCGTTATCATGATTCCAAAAATCTAACATCTATCCCGAAGGAACAATTGTTAATTTGTATTTTAATGTGAAAATGATTTAAACATAAACAAGTTAATATCGAGCTTGATAACATAACTAAGCACCTCACGAAGAATTTTGAAATTCACTCAACAATCTGAGGGAGATTAATTGGTTAACCACTCATTGCTCAGTCATGATTCATGTATGTTACCATAAGCTTGTATAAGTATCAAAACAACAAAATAAAATATCAAAGAGGTCTTTTATTCGGGTTTAGGGTTAAAGGTTACCGGCTAATGTTCAAGCATTTCATACGAGAATATAATAGTTCGCTGGCGTGAAGTTTTGACTAGCTAAACAACGGATGGTCACTAGATTGTACCTTGGTTCGCAGGCGCGCTACTTACATAACGGATGGTCACCGAAATACGCACTAGATCGCTGGCGCATCTTTCAACTATTCAAAAACCGGATGGTCACTACAATATCCATGCACTACATATCTTTACAAAGCCATCACTTAATCTGGATGCTCGAAAGCTAACAACGAATAAAGTAATTTGGTAAAGGGTAGGGATAAGGCATGGGAATATTTATATGATAGATTTCTACAAAATGAAAATAAATAAGAACCAAGTTCAAATTCCGTTCCCAACTCTTTATACCACAAATGATTACTTTCCAAACTCCTTCGATTGTTATTCCGCATCACATACTCACTTATTTCCTCTTAGTTCATTGGCTAATTGATACTCATACATTATAGCTCATTGGCTATTCACTTATTCACATTTTTTTAACAAACGAAACTTTCTCGTCACCCCCGCACCTTGGATGAGCACACGCTACAAAAAATACAAATAAGAGTAGTGACCTCTTTCTTCGCTGAAACAACACATACACATATCAAAGTGTGGCGAACGTGTAATCATAAAAAAATAAATAGTTTTCGAAGTTCAATTGAACTTGATTCGGGTAAGGCTAAGGTGTAAAGTGTAAAATATTTTTGTAATTTTCTGGATTTAATCAAAAGAAAAGAATGGCTCAGAAGGTGTAACTAAGGGTATCTAGCGTAAGAGATTAACGCTAAAATACGAGGATAACTAACCGATGTGGTTAGCAAAAATATTTCTGTAAACGGATGGCCATTTGGTGTAAATCCTAAGTTGCCTCTTATCATTTGAATATATTTTATCACTTGAAAGTGATTTTAACTGTAATGCATAACAAGTACAAGTTCTAGAATCAACATAATCACTGGCACACTCATAACGAAATATATAGCATAAGAAATGCTTTATACAAAAAGACACAAATCCTCACAATTTAAGAAAGGTTATAACATGTACTAGTAAATGTTATCGATTCCAAAATGAAATTGCTCTCATAACTTGATTAAATTCCAAAAATTTTCAAATAACCTCATTTTTACCATTGAATCAATCTAGTTCTTTTAACTATATGAATTATTGTGAGAAAACAACTAGAAAATCAAGGGCGAATGAATTCTAGTTACTTAAATCCAAAGTTCTACTAAACCTAAAAAATTTAAAATTAAACCATTTTTCCTATTTTCTTCCCTCCCCCACACTTAAGTTTTGCATTGTCCTTAATGTAATAAAAATGAAATTCAAAGTAAAGGAAATGAGAAAAATTTAGTTAAAAAGGTACTACCATGGTAAATTCGCATATTTGATCATAAATAAGCAAATGAGTTCTCCAACTCCAAATATTGATCAACAATAAGCTTCTGGTAATTCACCCCTGCAAAAACTACAAAAATATACGAAACAAAATAAACAAACAAACAAACAAAGTAATTAACTTAAAAACAAACCATACATTATTAATCCTAAAAGAAAAATAATTAAAGAAAGTATAGATAGAAATTATTCGACACACATAATTTTTTTTTGAAAACACAAACCATAACATCAAGATGATCACTCGTCATCATCATCCATTGGTTCCTCGCTGCCTTCAGTGTCAAAGTTCTCGGCCTCCTCGAAGATTGTATAGACTCTGTTTCTCTTCTTCTTCTGCCGCCCAGCTCCAGATGATGAACCACCAATATCGAAACTCGAACCTCCAACCTCGGGAACTCTACCATACACTGGCACTGGCTCGAGAAAAGGTGCATACCCAGGATATGGGTAAGGATACGGACCAGGATAGGGATCATACAAAAATGGGTATGGTGGAACATTTGTTGGGTTGTAGGGTGGTACCTCATAATTGGCCTCTCGTGCCAAGTGTTGGAGCATTGACATGGAATAATCATAATTATAGTTATCCCTCATCATCATTGAATCTCTCCAAACATCGCTACGCTCAATATCATTTAGTTCACGGTTCCAATCTCCCCATCCCGAATCAAAACTACTCGGTGCATGTCCATAAACATTTCCCATTGGTGGGGGGGGGGGTTGAGGTGCGGCAATTGCCGGCTCAGTCCAAGCTCCCAATGTCTTGGTCTTCCTATCCAACGCTTTTCCAAAACTCTTATCATCCCAAGTCTCACTCTCAATCGGATGCGAACACTTATCCAACTCTTCATCCTCAAAATATTCGAAATTCCTTGCCAATGCGGTTACATAATGACCTCCACAAATATCACTCTTGTCCTTAATCCCTGGTGCTCTCCTAGAAAGATATTCGGCTATGATCCAAGTTGCATTACCATTCTTATCCTCCTCTAGCAATTTCATCACCCACAAATTAGGTTGATTAAACTTATCTCTACTACCCATCCTATGCAAAACTCCCCAAGCTATCAACTTTTGCAAAATTTTCATAAAAGGGTTCATTAACTTAGATGAATTTCTTCTAGAACACCCTGGATCACCAACTCGATTCCAATAAGCTGGAATACCATCATATTCATTATGAAACCTCACTAAGCTGACAAAATGAGCTTCAAACAACCTATGTTCAACCTCATGTTGCTCATACAAACCAAGAGCCGCAGCAAAACCCGACAAAGTATATGCATAACCTAAACCAAATACAAGTCTCCCTCATAAGATCAACCACTTTCCTTTCAAAATAGAAGGTTGAAAAGAATTCCAAACACCATTCTTGATACACATCTTCATAGATACTAAAAGCTCTTTCCCATGAGAAATCTTCAAACGTATCCCCATCACCAGGATACACATAAGTCATTTTCAACATCTCCCTCAACTGATTTTCACATTCATACTCCGTAAAGAAACTCCAATCAATTAAACGTGGTTCGGCAATAGTCCTAACCTGTAACTTAGGAAGGCACTCACGATAGGCATGCTATTCTTCCTTCTTCAACTTACTGAGGGGGTTGGCAACACATCCCTCACACTCTCTCCCATCACTTACTTTCAACCAATCCCCTTACGCCACATCATTTACTACTTTTTCCATCACTCACCCATATTTTTGTTGGCAGCACATCACTCACCCAAAAAATAAATGCAATGTTCAGAAAATAAATGCAACATTCCTCCTTCTCATGCGTGACCATCTCACACAAATTGATCCCGTCCCGTGATTTTTTTTAAGGCGGTGGTGTTCTAGTGCCACACCCGGTCCCGTGTGACGCTTTCACGTAGGTGTTTCCAACCCCCTGAACTTAAGATTCTCATTGCTTTCCGATTGAACATTATAGGTAACCTTGCTCCTTGCATTTCTTTGAATATACTTAGTCACAATCGGGTTAAATCGAACACACGATGAACTTGAAGAACCTACAATATTACTCTATAGAAAACGCAAATATATGTTATTATAAGAGTATAAGAACCAACGCTACAAGATTTAGAAGTCCAAAGAGCTCATTTGAAAAAATTTCAATAAATATTACCGAGCCCTCCATCCGATCGGTATTGGCTTCCATCTGATCGGATGGATTAAAAAGTATGTCCCAACCAATCAGTCGCAACTCGCAACCGATTTCGTTGGGTTTCTGCTGCAAACGAAAAAACTTTTTATTTTTGACTTCAATCGATTTCTAACAATTCCAACTCTCTCCTAACCTGTATTTGAACACTTATTATGGTTTCTACAACTCCAATTCGTTCCTATATCGATCCATAACATCTCCAAATGATTTCTTAATCAATTCTAGAAAACCCAAGAACACTAGCAAATCAAAATCTTCAATTAGTGTTCTAATCAACAATGCACTATCCTAACATCACTAATTAACAAGTGTATAACATCTGGGAATCATCAATTGCAACTTAATTCGATTCAAAGTTTTGACCCAATTCCATTTGAAAATTCAATTAACCAATTCTTCCTCAAAACTTAATCAATCAATCTAATTGTTTTTGCAATGTATTCCTCTGTCAATTACCCATCTATTCCTAAAAGATTACATCTTAATTCGAAGTCTGTCAAAAATACCCAAATCTTGACCTAATTCAATAAATCTGAATTAAAACCTAATTAAACCAAATTGATGATGTTACTTACTTGTTTTGGAGCCAAATCATTAGGTTTGATGAAGGAACTAAAAACCTTAATGATATACTTGAAAATATTGGATATAGTGAACATGACCGTTCGGGTTTAGGATTTGACCCAAATCAGGCTTCTACAAGTAGTACTAAACAAGTAAAATTTGTAATGTCTGAAAAGTCCATGTCTGAAGGTGACGGCACCATTAAAGATACAGACGGCACCACTAAATTTAGTGGTACCGTGTGGTGCTGAGGACAAAACTGGGTCAATTCTGAAAAGTAACTTAAGTCCTAAACCAAGTCAAGTAGTTGTAAATAGAACTAGAGTGTCTACTCCAAGTAGAGAGGAAACCAAAGGCTTTAACAAACCATTGTCATCTCCCGAACATGGATTTGTAAAGCGTGACACTAGGTCAACTACTCCTCCACCTAGAAAGGTAAACTCTCCCAAACCTCGGTCTAGAACTCCTCTACCGAGAGGTAACTTTAGAAGACAAAATCATCCAAGCAACTTTTCCGTAACTTGGAATGATCGTCCACTACAAAGTTACTTACCATGGGAAATGTGTCCTCCATTCTCACATCCTAAACTAACGCAACAAATGCGTAGGATGTTTAACTCTAACAACTTTGGACCCATGAGATATTGGGGACCAGATGTTTGAACATTTGTTTTGCTAGGAAAACATGAATGTAAATAAACTTTGGAGTATAACAAAAGGAGTATGATGCGTTATCAAGCATACCCGGTGACGCATTAGTCAAGTCGTGTCTTTCATGCTTAACATTCAACAAAGGTACCCTAGTCTTCTAGTTTTAAGAGCAAACACCTCAGGTACAGGTACGCTTTCTTAAAACACCCTTTGTTAGTAGTAATGTTTGGCATGAAATAGTGTAGTTAGAATCTAACATGGTAGGCACTATAACACAGAAAATCTATTCACATCTCATCATGCCAAATTCAACTTGTCCAGAAATGTTCGATGATCGCTTGAAGATCATGCGTGACAAGTTTGAATTAAGCATTGATAAGTGAATCAAGTTCCCTTCCTTGCACATACGTAATCTTGCCTGAATGAAGTATCCCTGTAAACTTATTTATACTATATGTATGAGATACATAGTTTAAGTAATAGTCTTTATTGACAATAACGCCCATATCTGTAAATGCGAAACTCATAATAGACGAAGAAGGTGAGTGCGCGGATATAACTAGGTTAGGGGCATAATAGGTAAAGTAGTTTACCTAACGGCAAGTAGGTCCATTATCATGAATAGTGTTGGCTTTGTGCCCACTTGTAAGAAGTATCTCAAAACTTCTTACATCAAAGTGCTTAATGTATCATACCATACATTAAAGATACTATACACTTGAGATTACGATATCTTGAGGAGATTGATGTAGAAAATGTTTCTATACCAACTCTGATAATGTAAGAGTTAATGTGGGTTGAAACATAATGAGTAATGTTTGTACCTTCATAGGTTGATTAACAAACATCTTGGTTCCCTAAGAAACAAACTACTCTTATTGTCACCACGACCAAAACCGAGTACGCAAGCGCCGGAAAGGCATGACAACAAACACTATAGATGAGACAACTCCCTGTGAAGAGTAGCAGTCAAGATGCCATTAGACTTGTCCGGGAACCCTATAGTTTGCTCATGAATGAATCTCGTCGAAGTACGTCATCTCCCCAGGGAAAAGACATCTCCTCCGTCATGATAACGTCGAATGAGAAATCTTTTCTTTGAAAAGTAATTCTTCTCACCTTAACCTTTACATTCTTGTCAAATGACCTCTTAATGCTCCATTGGAATTATTAATGTCATTTCTCACGTCTCATCATATGACTTTTCAAGTCATTCCTTATATCCCGCTCATGACTATTTCAATATTTCTATGGAAATATTAAAGTCATCTCACACATCCATCCTATTCTCGACTCATGACTCTTGAATATTTCATTGGAAATTTCAAGTCATTCCCTAAGCCTCATCCCATGACTTCGTAATATTTCACTGGAAATATTAACGTCATTCCTCGCGTCTCGTCATATGACTTTTCAAGTCATTCTTCTCATCCCGCTTATGACTATTTGAATATTCCTTCGGAAATATTAAAGTCATCCGTCACGTCATACCTCATAACCTTTCATCCCTTCTATGACCTCTCGAAAGTTTCGCGGGAAACATTGAAGTCATTCTCTACAAATCGCTCATGACTTTTTAAGTCATATCTTTCACTCGTCACATGACTCATGAATATTTCATGGGAAATATCTAGTCATTCCTTGTGTCGCGTACTCTGACTAATTAAATATTTCATGGGAAATATTATAGTCATCCTCCTAAACACAACTCACAACTTCTATTTATTTCACGGGAAATACTAGAAGCAAATCCTCATCCAATGACATCTTAGTCAATTTCCTCGGAAACACTAAGGTCATTTCCGGTCATCCCATTTAATCATCTTTCGTCAAAAAGTTTATTAGGTATAAACTTTTTCCTCGTGTCAAAAAGTCTTACTAAATAAGTAAGATTAATCAGCCAAAAGTCAAAACAGAAGAAAAACTGGACAATCAGACATACGGCTCCACTAAAGAGCCACAGCTCCACTAATGTTTAGTGGAACCGTGGAGCCGTGCATCTGAAAAATGCGCCCAGTCACTCTTTTCGTCTGCATAAATTTTCCAAACACACAAAACCTCTTCCACTTGCTGTCAAAATCGAACCATAACACCATAATTCAACTAAACTCTTGCAAATCAAGATTGAGGCATTGGAATTAACAAATCCTAACCACAACATCATCAATTGTAAGTAATTCACTCTTATTTTCTTTTAATTTGAGTCTAGGGTTTGTTCTTGAGTATAAATCCGAATTGGGGATTTTCAAAATTAGTTAAACCCTTGTGAAATTAAGACTAGGATTAGACAATGTAGTATTCACATGATTCCCTAAACCTAGGATTTCCAAAAACCCATTTATGTTGCAAAACCTAATCCGAAATTAATCCCTAAATTCGGATTATGATTGACTATTAGTAATGGAATCATGTTTAGGATGATTAAAATTGGATTAGGAACATTCTGCATTAAAGCTTTTCAATCTTATAGCTTGTTGGCACCATGATTGAGGCATTTGCCAAACACCCCAATTCGATCATTTTTCGAAAAACTTCACAAGTCTAGGATCATGAAACCTTTTTCATACATTGTTGATACAAATTAAAAACGTTTTTGCATGCATACATGAACTCTCAAATATGGCTCGAAGTACATAATTGATATGTATTATTCGATATATTTGATTGAGCAAAAGTGAAGTTAGGAGCGTTTGGGTAATCTCTTTAGGATAATTTTAGAGTCGAGATTGCCGCACCTCCACATTGTTTACATTTAGGCACACACACTAGAAGTGGAATCATTAAAATGCAACGAACTAACATATACAATTTTTTTTTTTTTTTTTTTTTTTTTTTTTTTTTTTTTTTTTTTTTTTTTTTTTTTGTAGAAAAACAATGCCTCGAAATGATTATCAAGATACCAAACCCTACATTCTTAGCACTCTTGAAAATCTAAACATTCCCGATGAGCAAAGAGCTTATCTCGCTAAAGTCCAAAATCGATACATACACGAAGGGCGTGTAGTCGATGCACTCTATGTCACGACAGACAACATAAATGCCTGTTTCCCTTCTATCGTGTTCGATTGTTTATACAAAATAAACAATCAAGTCTGTCCCCGTTTTATTCTCGAGTTCTATAGTCGTGTCCGTACCTACACCGATCTTGACGGAAACGTCTTCCTTGATTTTTGGATTTGACACCAAAATATCATATTGTCTATCACCGAGATTGGTCACATTCTCGGTATTCCCTCGTATGGTCAGTGTGCATTCACTAAAGACCATTCTCTAGAGTCTCTTTACTACAATCTTGAGAACGAAGGTGCCTATTGTACTGAAGTTCCCGACATTGAAGTAATTTGTAAAACCCGAAATTTTTAAACACGTAAAATACCCAGAATACCCTTTGATCTCAAATTCATAAAAGACGTTTAACGCATTAAAACATTTCATTCCGAATATAATCTAAGCATTTAACCGTTAATAATTGATCAAATAAAAGTGATACGAAAATAAAGACTTATGATAAACAAATGTTACATATTTAAATATCATCACACGCTTATTAGTACCAAAAAAAAAAAAAAAAAAAAAAAAAAAACTGAACTCCTTCATTTTATAAACAATTATTTAGCATTGAATTTAAATATATTACCATAGTATGGATCCTCCATCACATCCCACAAAATCAGTACCTTCCTAATTCAAATTCCCTTTCACACGTTTTCTTTTTATGACCAAATCATACACACAATGTTTTTTTGTCAATCATATCCCATAAATTCAGTGAATTATTTTTTTTGAAACCCCTTCTCACGTCTGCTTTTATACCACACATGCATATATTCTTTTTTTCATAGTTGCCAAGTTACTCTAAACACAAAACCTAAGAAACCCTACAATCATTTGGCGGCTACCCTTTTGTTCCTTCTTCCTTACTGTTCGTTTCAAAAGACAAGCAGAAGGAGACTTCTTTTCGGTGGTTCCTACTTAGCGGCCCAGGCGAGGTTTGTAGCAGATTCAAGTTTGCTCGTGGGTTCCTTGGTTCCTTTGTTCTTTACGTGATCACGCTTCGAGGGTATAGTATCAAACCTTGCTTCTTTTCTTTCGTTGATCTCTTTATAAACATATAAAAAGGTCTCATGAGGCTATATAAATCAGTTAAATATACAGCATATATACGATGTAAATGCCACATGAAATTATGGAAGTTGATACATGAACTAGCAATCTAAAAGCCTACTATGTGAACCTAATGTGTCCTGCTTTTCGACCCTATAATACGCATGAGTGTGACCTCGAATACACGATCTAAAAAGCTGTTGAAACTAACCCTACGAACTAAAATAAAAGAGTGTACGCACATGCTTGTTTTGCTTATTTTCTTTGAAACCCATACAGTACATAAGAGGGGTGTCGAGTAGAGTGGGAAGTCATGATTTTATGTGGTCAATTGTGGTGTTGTGTGGCTGTGAAATGGGTCATTATGGAGGCTGTAATTGTGTCGTGTCTTGTAACTATGTTGGGGTTGTGTTTTATTAAACCATTATCGACCCTAGCTACAGCCTCAAACGCACCCTAAAAATTGATCTAAAAGAGCAGGTCGCAATAGCTTAGAACTAAGAAAAAAGGACCCTAAGCCATTGTGGTATGAGTTTGATTGAGAGTCTAGTCATGGGCTGTCATTGTGTCGCGATGTGTGGATCAGGTTGTATGGTGTCGTGTGTGTCGAATAAGTATTTTAACGAGGGGTTGAAGTCATGTTTTACGCGTGTGTCGTGTGCATGCTTTCCCGTAATGTCGAATACGGTTTGAGCCAAGTCTTGTTTTGAGTGTTAATATCTGGGTGTGTTGGTTTCGTTAGGAAACTAAAAAGGAAAGGAAATATTATGTAACGTGCATGTTTACAATCGGTTTCAAGGAGGTTTAAGTGTGTGTCGTGGTATTGAAACAAAGATAAACTAGATCATTTGCATGTTGCGTTATCTGATTATAAAAGGAAGAAAAAGAGAAACATGTGCAGTATGTGTGTTGTATGCTTCTTTATGTGTTCCATTTTTCGAATCAAATCATGGCAAGAGGTGTGGGTCGTTGACTGTTGGAAAGAGTAGACAGTACCACATAAGTTATAGTATCCTATTTTTCCACTATTTACACATTTCACCATATACTTTACAATTTAGACCCATTAAACCCTAAAATTACTAAAGGTGTCATCTTAACCCTAAGCTAAAATAATTATCATATTAAGTCTAAAATTATCTATTGGCATTTTAACCCTAAACGTTATTAAATCAGAAAACGAGAGAAAAATAGAAAATTACTGAAACTGGAAAGCACACTAAAATGGGTAACCTAATTCATAGGAACTAAAGTAATACTTGGTATTTAAATCGTATAGGTTCGGTGAAGAAGGAGTGACCTTCCGTTCTGTGTGATCCGCCTTTTATCCGTTTGTCTATCTGAATAAGGTACAGATATTCTGCTCTTGTATAAGGAGCCTTCGGTCTCTATTTTGATTCGTATTAGGGTTTCCCTATACCATTGCTATGTTCCCTACACTTGATGTGATCCTTTCGATTTGTGAACCTTTGATATGAACCTTTGATACGAACCTTTGATATGAACTTTGAGATTTGGACTATGCCTTGATCATATGAACCTTTGCTTTGATATGAACCTTGGACCTTTGACCCCAGTTTGATACTACGAGCCAAAATATGTTCCCTAGCCATGAAGGTAACATGGCCATGTCTGTGATGCACCACTGGCATGACTAGTGTGTGGCCCTAGTGATTTGGTCACACCGTCTCCATTATGATATGATATGAGCTCAATATGATTTGTTTATGGCCAATATGATTTGTTTGGGGGGCGTATGGATGCATCCTAGATATGTTTTGTGTACGATATGATATGATATGTTTTGATATGGTGACTGAGGATGGGTGCAATCCACTTCTTTCACAAAATTTGGGAGCTAGCTACTCCATTTGAAGAATGAGGACACCCCTCATATTATTTGGTTTGAAGAATGAGGACACCCCTCATATTATCTGATTATCTGAGAGGTCTTCCGTCTATATGATTATGAAGATATGATATGATATGATTTGATTCTGGGCTCGTGGTGGATTACTGTCCCAAACCTTTACTCTTTGTACCTTTACTTATATCTTATTCATTATGCTATATCTGTTCATTTCCGTTTGCTTTCGTTTCCGTTTATTGCATATCTGTTCACTGGGCTTTTTAAGCTCAGCCGCATTTCTTTTCCTGCGGCAGGTTTAGTTGGAAGCTGGGTTATGAGTGGAGTGCTTTGAGCTTAGAAGGCTATACTTAGATTGCTATCCTGGACTTAGTGATGACTAGAAGAGATTTGCATTTCAGGCTTAGTATTTTGTTATTGTTCTCATTGTAACCTTGTAGTTTCAGATTTTCCCTTTGTAACCTTTGAAATCCATTTGTATTAATTAAGTCTTATGCTTATGTTTGCTTTGATATGTCACCATAACGTAATACTTCTACCCTTGTCGGGTTGGGGTGTTACAATTATGGTATCAGAGAGACAGGCTGCGACTCGTAATACATTTACCCTTGACCTGTGAAGTTTGGACCATTAAGTTTCCACTGTAGGCGCTCATAAGACAACCTTTGAAAATTTGCTTTAGGATTTCCTCGTAGGAACTTAAGTTATTACCGGTGAGGAATGGGTAGACTAGGACGTATATGTAAGTAGCATTGCTTCCGCATCACTCTGATTCGTGCCTCTGCCTTTAGCTAAGCCTTATAAGAACATTGTTTCAGAAGTTAGAAAGTTTTGCAACTTAAGCTTAGTAACCAAGTAAGTTTGGAATTCCTCGAGAACTACATGAATACCTTGCACCATTTAAGTTTCACTTCCTGATTTTGATCTCCACTTCCGATCTGTTTGATAAACAGTTTGATATTTTTCCGACCATCCCGAAGGTCATTCAACCCTAATATGTTTGACACATTCTATGAATTCATTAACCGTGCTGGAAATAATGTATCGTCCGATACTACCCAACTCTGCATAATCCATTGCTACCCCTATGAGAACTCTGGTAACTATTAACCACAGATATAGGAAGTTTTATTCCCTCCCTTTGAATGATTAAACTTGCCTGCCAACCAGTTCCTTTGAAAGGATATGATGTAAATACTATCTCAGTACGAAATTGTTAACTGAGCATGATGATGCTGATAACTAATATTCCATACATCTCACTTTTGATGGTTGTACGATGCTCGTATTACCAATGATACACATCCTATCTGCCACTTATGCTAAGAAGCTAAACAAGATTCCAAAGTTGTTCACTTATCTATCTTCACACTTTGATGAACCATACACTTGACTTTGATATATGAACTATCCGTCTGGTTTAACGATCGTATTCGTTCTACGGATCTGTTTACTCTTGATATAATTGACTTTGAGGTCTTTTGGTTATGGATGGGATGGCTCTTCGTAAAGCTACCATAGACTACCGTATCCGATATGTGATCTTTAGCCATCTACTTCATCCTACTTTGTTTTGATGACTCTCTACCACTGAAATCTGTTAAGAATGATACTGTTATGGAAACGCTTACTCTGATCTCATTTGATTGTCAAATCTCTCCTAACACCTATTAGTATCCACCCTTGTAACACCCCAACCCGACAAGGGTAAAGATGTCACGCAAATGG